>OX388310.1:28213870-28742042 GCA_947579605.1 Athripsodes cinereus | reverse complement strand
ATGGACACTAAATAATTTTGAACACATCTGCTTAATGCTTCGCGATTTTGACTTGAATAAATATTAAATTCACGAGATTACATACACGCATAAATAATAACATAATTTTACAATAATATCTCATAACTAAGTAATATGTTTTATCTTCTTTTTTGGGCAATTATTATTCTTACATGATGATGAGGTCTGCCTTCTTCGTCTTTCTTCTCCACGTGGTTCTATCCAGTGTGTCGTTTGGATGACATCACAGTCCTGCATATCGGCCTAACCAACTAAGTTTACTAAATATGTGGGTGTTTATGCATTTTAAATCTTTTATTGCGATTTGCAATGTGCGTTAAATGCAAATTAAAACTTCCAGATGATGCATTAAAAAAATCGATGTTTAAAGATTAAAGTTACTTCATAGATATTTTAATTATATTTGCTAATTAAGATTCGGATGTTTAAAAAAACAGGTTTTGTAACGTATTTAGCGGTTAATAAAATTTTATATATTTTGTGCAAATCAACGGAAATTCTTTCTTTTTTCATATTTTCGGTCAACGGCAAATGTTAATTAAAAAACGAAATAAAGTCTGGTTCTGGTGGAACAAAGTGACTGGCATTATATATATAAAAAAAAATATTTTACAACATTGATGTTTAAAATTCCCTTTTTTCAGTTCGCATAGCTGCATCCCAATCGTTAATGTCATCGTTTCTCATGAGCTCATTGATCCAAAGATACTGTTTTTCAGAGATGTGCATTCAAAGGTGATATATTATGATACATGGATCTCTACATACTTTTGCAACGGTACTCGACTTGATAGATAAAAAATGTAAAAGAATTCAAACAAAATGAAATGAGTAATATAATAGATTAATCAAACAGGACAATAATCTAATATATAAAATTCTCGTGTCACGGTGTTTGTTATCATACTCCTCCGAAACGGCAGGACCGATTTTGATGAAATTTTGTGTGCTTATCGGGTAGGTCTGAGAATCGGTTAACTTCTATTTTTCATACCCCTAAAAGTTAAGGATGGTCCACCCCGAATTTTTTTATTTTATTTTTCGGACAATATTTTTTATTTTTTATGATGAGGCATTAAAAAATACATACAGCCCTAAATTTTCACCTTTCTACCATCAACCCCTATTTTCTGATAGCGACATTGGTAATCTAGAAATAATGTACCTATATGGCAAAACAACGTTTGCCGGGTTGGCTAGTAATTCATAATAATTATATGCTAAAATATAATAATATAGACAATACATAGACAAATAATATTGTACAGGAAATACTTGAAATAATAATAAAACCAATTAGTGGAGTTATGCTACACATACATTATATTTGGTGGACTAGAATAATCACAAGTATGTTTTATTATATAGTAGATACCTAATGTATGTGGTTACTATGAAAATTACTTTCATTAAAATGCATTCTACACATTATTTAAGTTAATAATACATCATAGTATATTTCTACCATATTCTAGGTAGTTCTATCCCGGAAATATCACCACGAGAATGTTATATCCAACCTACATTATAAAGTGGAGAAATATTCTAAACAACGCAAGCTTATTAATAATGCTTACATACCTACATTTTACAGAACAATAGTTACTACTGTTTGAGATAATCTCAATTTAGATACTGGACGCAGTTACAGTAAGAAACGATAGCTGCCAATCTCAAAATGACTACTGTTTATCTACGTATACCATCACGAAATCTTTCACAAGTGGAACAGTTAACGGATTAACTGCATGTAATAAAAATATCCTCTCCGTGCCATAAAAATAAGATATTTAGATCGAGTTGTACCCTTTCCGTCGAGTTGAAGATGTCAAATGTTTTATAGGTGAGTTCTATAATAACATTATATTATTTTACTTGATTTGCGCCCTCTGGATAGTGAGGGTGTATTCACGAGATTTTTTTTATTTTTTTTCTTCATTTATGGCATAGCATCCTACGAAGATGATTTGTGCCAAAAGGTATTCACGAGATGGTGTGATTTATAAATGCGTGCTTGTGCATGGCTTGTGCGGTGATTTTCCACGAAACGATGTCTCAGTTTTTTTTAACCCACTTAAAAAGATTGAGAACCTATTCTATCGGGGACTCAACGGAGATTTTGTATATTACATGCAAGCTATGTAGATATTCCATTCTATTTTATTCTTCTCAAGATCATTCTTTCGTTTGCAAGTGATTTAGGAAGCTATGTAGATAGCTATAGAGGCTTTCTCACGCACAAGTATTTCAATTATATAGAACATCAAGAGAATAATTACATATAATAAGTATTGTTGACAACATATAAGAGCAAGTTTTACGCAAAGTAAGTATTACGGCCATAGAGTTATATAATAATATAACACAATATCAAAGGATGTAAGCGATTTAAAACATTTATGGGGTGTTCACATTTGGCGAATTTCGTTTGCATAAAAAACAAAATTCGCCGGACGCCCATTGATCGTCACACCTGTTCACAAAGTCCTACGATATAGATACGATCTGTCAGATGCGCAGATTGTTTTCAAAATGGCGGACGTCGAGATGGAAATCGCGAAGTGTTTATTATTAGTTGAAAATATTATAGTAGAGGTTATAATTATAAGACGCTTTTTAATTAAGGAAACAAATGCCACAAACCAACAAAAAAGATAACAACTGTCACGAAGCAGGAAACCTTATAAAATTCATAGGTTATAAAAAATTTACCATAGATACGGACGCCGCGCACATCTATGCATGCGCGAATCGTTCAACCAGAGAAAAAAGGTGAAAGGTGGTACTTGAGACGATATCGTTTCTACTGGTTTTAATCGTTTCAGAATAAATGTCAACTTGTTCACACTGTTCAAATGACTGACGATATTTTGGTGTCTTGGCGATATTCGCCAAATGTGAACACCACATTACGTGAACAATAAAACGACTCGCTTCAACACATGACATAGAATTATATCCACATTTCGAATGAAATATTTAATTTAATGTACGTGTTATGGGCAATTGCAGCTGTTTTAGTTGAATGTTGAAAAATAATATGAATCCTAAATATATAGTACAGTATACTGTCAAGAAAGTTACCTAAATAGTATGAGTGAAGGAAAATAGGTCTAATGGCACTTTTTAGTGCTCAGGCATATTAATTTTTATTCGAAAAAAAAATAGAAATGAAAAAACGAGTAATATGTGCCCGAAATAAGAAATTTTGGCATGCTTGAAAGGGGGCCATGTCCGAAAGTAACCGAAAAGTTTCCGAAAATGAACAAAAATCTATACGACTAGAACCTACTGTACATACTTTTGAAACATTTATTTTGGCTTAATTCAAAGCTGTTTTTAATACGACATACCTTATATACCCGTTTACAATAACAATTCAACACTTTGTTGTAAAAATTAATTTATAATAAAAGGCGTACAAACACATATTGCCATGAAGCAATGTCTTCCAATAAACCTGATCGATTCAATGTTCCTAAATGTTTTAATGTAAAGTGAGTTTAGATAGGACGTATTTATGTAAAACAGAAATAAAAAAACATAATGAGACTATATAAAGTTACAATATAGAGAAATCAAGAGCATTCACAGTCATAAACATATACCTATATTATCTACTATTAGAGAGGTGGGTGGTTGTTTTTGATGGGTTATGATATTGATGTAGTGATTTAATTTTGTGTTTGAATGCGACAATAGATGAAAAAGGTCTAATATCATTGGAGAGGTCGTTCCAGAATGATGAGAAAAAAAGATATACTGACAGGTTGGAATATTATTCTTTACTAAAGGTTGGATATCGGGGAGCTACTTGCTTAAGAATATTTAAAAGGTAGTGCACAAAAAAGTTCAAATTATTATTATTCACGAAAATTTCTGCAGAAATCAGCTGATAATTTATATGACTCTTAGAGAATGTGATTTTTTTTTTTTTTTACAATATTTAGAATCAAACAGTCGTTACACAATATGTTGACAATTAATGCATTTAACATGTAGACCAGCGAAGATTCCACTCTTACCAGAAATGTCTCAGTCTTGACGAAAAAAAAGTAAAAGCTAAAATTCTCTAAAAAAGTCAAAGTAAATTTAAAAACAACAATAATACAATACTTAAAACAATGAATATTTTAAATCGAATGTAATGTGAATATAAAAATCATAACTTGTTTTACACTAATGTGTATTAGATTATTATGATAAATACTTACCGTAACTACCTACATGGGCTTAATGATAATGGGTATTCAACTATGCTATAAGCTCACTTGCACTTTGATAACATGAGAACTTGTTCACAAACATTATGTAAATTAAATTTATATCGCACGTTTAAAACTCAAATGACATAGTTCATAAAATTTTAACGACCTTTTAAACTATCTACAAAAAATTAACTTGTAAAATTAAATTTATTAATGATAAAAGGAATATGTGTGTTACAATAATAAAGCTACAGGTATTCTTACAATGATTATTCTGTGTCAACTCATTTTCTATTGACTAAAATTTCACACAATTTTGGGTTTCATGATTAGTTTCTAAGCACTTTTGACTTTAACTTTTAACTTTATCTGATTTTCCTAGAAGCTGCATTGCTGCATAATTACCTAAATGGATCAACTTCTCAATGATTGTTTTTTGATATTGGTACTTTATTCTTCAATATTTTTAAATGCATTATAAAATCGGTAAAAATAAACAGTTGAAAAGAAAAGAGTAAAAAAGAAATTCGGTATGCAGACCATAAATAAAGACGATAAACTCGGATTGTATTTGATTAAAATGTATTTTTGTGTGAATTTGCTTGTATTCAATGTACAGTAAAGAATAAATAAAATAAAAATAGGATAAAAATCCAAATAATACGCCATTACTTACACAAAAGACAAGAAGACGTTAAATAAAAAAATAATTGAGTTGGTTCCCTTTAGACTCAACCGAGCAATCTGTGCTGCCTGCAATATCATGCATATGTAATTTACCTGTATTCTTCCCATAGGTAAATAATGATGAATCGTTATTTTATTAACCTAGAAAAGAAGATATTAAATTGCACATTACTTTAACGAAGTTGTATCTGAGTAACTTACTTGATTAAAATGCAATCAGTGTACTCGTGTTCAGCAACTGGAATCTGAAACAAAACAAGGTTAAATTAATAAAATATTATCAACTCTATGTTTGTTTAAATGATGGTGCAGGTTAAAAATAAACTCGTATTGATATAATTTTAGACTATATTTTTTTTGCACACCATCATTATATAAAATTGTTAACAAAACAATATAAAATTTAAAAAACTAAGACGATATTCAGTGCCGAGATTATCACTATAAAGTGATTTCTTCAATCTAACCACGAGAATAAGCGACGTTAATCAATTCATATTGAAACTCTCATCAAATTTATTGTAAACTTTTTTTTTTATTTATTTATTCAATAATAAAATAAAATACAACAATATTATAAAGTGGACAAATATTACAATATTATAGTGCAATGATATTTTTTTTTAATTCCCTCAGTCAGTAGTTGAGCCGCTGGCAGGAGAGGAAACAGTTTTTTAAACACATAGGAAAATGAAAATGAAAACTTAAATATACTTTGAGGTTATTTCTTACAACTAAAAAAGACAGTTAAGATAAAGAAAACAATCCTTTACAAGAAGTTCTATGCGAAAGACTATTTGATCTAACTGATAATCGAATTTGTACTCAGTTTGCAAAAAAAGTAGACGCAAAAAGATGGAACATTACACATTAAGAAGATGCATGCCTACTTACAATGATAATGATACGATATTTTCCGTTTTGTTTTCACGCACTACAATACATATTACTTGTAGTATCATACAAAATTCAAACATTATATTTGTATCTACTTCTAGACATTCAATGTAATCACATACAGTAACACAATGTACAAGTATGTAGGTATGTAGATATTGTCCATAATGGATTACCTTATTACACATTCATATCACGTTTTTCCCTACAAAACTACCAGACTAGATCACAGGTAACATTACTAGAACAATAGAGTATACTACTACCATAAAAAATATGTAGATGTTATCTACTTGATGATACGACCGTGGATCCCCTGGATTAGAATACATCTTCAATTCATTTCAGCGAGTTTTTAAGTACACTTAATATATTATTTAAGCCAGCCTTGAGCCAATTCGTAAGCGTTGGGACACCTTTCTCACTTCTTCCGATTAGATTCTACACAATGTTACATTGTGTAGACATGGTTCTCCAATCGAGGTTTCTGATTGGTTTTGTAATATATTATTCTTCAAGAGGCAAGTATTAAAAAACCCTGTAATTCAAACTACGAATTTATTTATAATAATACATACGGCTTACGCCTTTAATACATAGTTATAAACAACAATTGTACAACACATGATCTATATAGAGGCAGGTTAATAGTTAAATAAAAATAATAGGCGCCCTTGAGACGGTCTAGGGTCTGTTAAACGGCGTCAAAACAGAATCATCATCGTCATCAGGTGGATAAATCTTAAATTCAGTTCAATATTATATTATTTTATATAAGTGGAGGGTGACTGATATGTTTAAAACATGGACTCACTAGTGTATAGGTCTATAGGATATCAGTGATCTAAATTAAACACTTTCATATTTAAGCTTTTTATATTTAAAAAAAAAACTCAAAAGACGCACTATCGCATAGGATTAACTTTACACACGGTGCCAATTTAACGGTGTTCTAAATATTATTATATATAGTAATTATTATTAGTTTTATGAATAATAACTTAATCATGGTAACACATATGATGTAAATTCATGTATAGATATATCAGGTATAAAAACAATATAATTACAATTTACAACTGCTACTAAAAATACTATTAAAAGAATTCTTGGCTGTAATTGTTAATTAACTAATTTAAAAGTAATAAATTCATTAAAATCTCCTACATAGTAATATTTTCAACAAACGTTAGTCTAGCTAGGTGTTCAATTATATCTTAAATTGAATCAAATATATTTCACAGTTGAGATAATCTGTAGCAATATTGTAATCAAGGAATGTTTTTGATATCAATTTTTTTTTATCTTTAATGTACCAAGAAATAATGAATGTAAATAATTATAAGGTTTTGATCATAATGATACTACCATTTAAAAGGTTTTTCTCTAAATAATCCACTGTGTGATCATTCTCGGTGGGTTTTAAAATAGGAGATGTAAAAATATCCGGAAGAAACATCTTGCATACGAAACTTAATAAAAGAAGTCAATCTTTACCTCGCATATTTTTTTGCTAAATTAAGTTTGAAAACAATAAAATTAAAATTTTCACGTGCTTCCTGAATGCAAGAAAATAGAATAAAAAGGGAAAATCTAATAAAGGCTATATTAGCATAATAAAATAAAGTTTTATATCTAAGACCTAAATGCATAATATAAAAATACGAGCTACTCATCTATAGAGGGAAGAGGGATGCTTTAGCGAATATGAAAACACGGTTTACCTACATACAATTAATTTATGTAACTTTTTTAATTTACCTAATTTATTACCGCATCTCTCACAATCTGAGTAGTCGGTGGAGATTCACTACATATAATATAATTAACACGTATGTACGTTGTGTATTGTATGCCAGGACTTTTTAGGACATTCAGGATGAGTGGAATGCTGGAGATTTAAAATGTTAGGAAATATATTTATACTCTCATTTTATATTTATTTATTTTTATTTACTTATTCTTTTTGCTCATCATCATTATATAACAGTGTTAACAAAACAATATAAAGTTTAATAAACAAGACAATATGCAGTGGCGAAATTATCACTATATAAAGTGATTTCTTCCATTTAACCACGACACATTGAGATACATATCTAGTTAAAACAAATTTACTAATATAAAATATATACAAAACATCAATACACAACAAAAGAAAAAAAACAAGATTTAAAATAATATTTGACACACACCTAACATGTGGTAGGGTCTATGGATCAGAGGAGGGAGGGGGGGGGGCTAGGGAACGGATACTGAGTTAGAGGACAGCTTTTTTTCCATAACAGAAGATTTAATAACATTGAGCGATTGTGAAACTCTATTCGAAGAAGGAAGATTGTTTCTGTAAGTTTCTGTAAAAAAAAATTTAAAACATCATGAAAAAAGTTATAATATCTTCAATTCAGTATATTCGGTATATACATTTAGTCTATTGGCTGCTCCATTTGTGGAAGATGGTAGATAGAAAAGTAAATATTGTATATGTGTATACATATTAGGGATATTCTATGACATAATATGACTGTGTATAAAATGTATAAAGAGTTAACGTATATATAAATTGTCGGTATCAAGAGTAATCATTGTAGGTATAAAAGCTTTTCTTCAAAGCTACATTAGTTTGAATCAACAAGTTAGTGTCATGCATGCCACACAATCACGTATGAGTACTTTACAATGTCAGAACTAGCAGTCTTACCTACATTCCGATCAAAGATTTATTATACAAAAATACATTATAAATAGAATTCATGTACTAACCTTGTCAACTGAAATATCAATACTTATTTTTATTTCAATGGAAAAGTATCTATACCATCACGGCATCTTCCACAAAAGTTGTAGCCACCATACTAACTGTATGTAACAAACATAAGAGATTCAAAGTGGGAGGCAAATTTCATCGCTGAAGATGCTAAATGCCTTATTCGTCACGTTTTACAGGACACATAAAAACTTAATGAAAAGAGTGGAAGATCTACCGGATAGTTCACGGAACCAAGATATCGAAATACTATTTCTATAAAATGCTCATAGAGAATTGTTCACAACAGAAAAGATTTCTCCCGTAAATAAACATTAAATTCTACAGATAAATTCGGAAAAAGTATAGAAAATGAAGCCGTAAAATAATGAACTGGTGACTTGTAATGGACACGAGGTTTTGTTTTATGTCAGCAGATACGTCATTTACACAGAGGAGATACCAATTTCTAGTAAATCTACATGTGATCGTATTCTAATATTTATACCAGAAGAGTATGTAGACAGGCAGTATTACCAGTACAGAGAAGAGCAATAATGACGTTAGTGTTAGTCCAATCACGTTATGTCGTGATCCATTTATGTTTATGGCAACTTCACCTTGGGTGTGTGGATTAGAAATTGATTTTTGATAATACTTATATACAACTTATTACTTTTATGGCAAAGAAATTATTATATGTAATGGCTATTCTATTGCTTAATATAGATGTTAGATTCATTTTTGTAGATACTGCAAAATGATTTCACCACTCGCCATGTTTGCATTCATATTCATCATACGTAGTTTCTGTTTTGTCTCTTTTGCAGATGCAGAAATCGATTTCCCTGAATCTTATTTATTATACCCATGAACATAACATGACATGTATAGACAATTCACACAGATCGAGATAGTCCCAAACTGAGATATGAATCTTGTATTATGGGTACTAACACGACGATACACATATTATACGATGCACTAAACACATATACATGTAACACCCAGACCCAGGACGATTTGAAAAAGGTAATTTTTCGCTTTGCCCTGACCGGGAATCGAACCCGCAACCAAGACTCAAAGGCAAGAGCGTTACGTCCGCGCCACACCGGCCGCCTTTTTGATATTTAAAAAAATATGAGTTAAACACAAAAATAGTAGAAATAACCTTGTACCTAATAAATTGTTGTTTTTTTTTCATTGCGTTCAGTGTCTTTTTAAT
Organism: Athripsodes cinereus; assembly: GCA_947579605.1. Taxonomy (NCBI): domain Eukaryota; kingdom Metazoa; phylum Arthropoda; class Insecta; order Trichoptera; family Leptoceridae; genus Athripsodes; species Athripsodes cinereus. The sequence continues at coordinate 28,732,258 of OX388310.1, read as the reverse complement.
TGGATAGTCGACAAAAGATAGAATGAAATTGTTTCTTCATGATAAATTTCTTTGATGTTCCGTTTTGTACAGTGGGAATCGTCGATAAGGAAAAATAATTAGTCCCAATAGAAGAAAATAAATAATAGGTTTTCTTTATACCCGCAACAGTCTAAATAATGTCCGTATTGATTCACTTATTTACGATATATTTTTATTTTCTATACCAGATAAAAAAATTATAAGAACTGCAGATTTTGAAGACTTAGTTAAAATTTCAATAAAATTTAAATATTATTTTTTATAATCATTATTCATTATTGTGCTGAAAAAAATCCATGATTATTTTCAATAAAAGTTTCAACAGTTAGAAGGTAGGTATATAATAAAAAGCAAGATTAATTAAATAACTTATTTATGTGTTAATTATTGATGACATAAAACAATTTAGGTATTAAACAAGCTTTGAGATCATTTCGTGAAATATGAGGTACAATCTAGCTAAAAAAATAAGTTTTTATATCTATTTATTTATTTATTTATTATTACAATATACGGCGTGAGCCTTTCACATGTATAAAATAAAATTGTAGAAATTGCATGACAGACAGTACATTTAAACAACAAGGAATAATCATGAAAAAAGGACAATACACAATTTAAAAAAAACAGTATGCTAAATATAATACATATAAACCATTCAATAAAACTTTTTAAAAATTAATTGATAAAAGACAGAACTAGCAATAAATCATCAAAATTGGGAAATTCAACATAAGATTATTAAAATATAATTATAAATTGTTTAACATCACAAACAAATAATCAATACAGACAGAGATCAATAAACAATGAATTTAAGACATATTAACAAGAAGAAATTAATAAAAAATAGGAATAATGTAATAAAACATAATTAGCAGGTAGTCAATGTAAATAGGTTAAAATTAGTTAAACAGATAATTAATTAATATAAAAGGTATAATAAATTTTGTATAAGCAATTCAATAATTTAAAATAATAAATTAGGTAAAATCGTTCATAAAAATTAATAAATAATATATAACATATAGAGTAAAAAATATAATTTTCAATAAATTATGTATCGAGACATAATATGTATACCTACCTATCTTCATGTTATATTTGTACGATTCATAAAATATCACATGTAAGAATCTAACATCTATGCTCATTTCACGGAATCAGTCTTCTGGCTACTTTTCTTATGACAGATGCCGTGATGGTATAGATAAATACTATGAAATAAAGTTCTGTTCAATTCGTTGAGCACAGCAGGAAAATTATACTGGTTTTCAATAAAGTATTTAACACAGGTGCCCTAACGAGCAGACGAGACGGCGCAGGTTGATGGGGAAAAACGAACTACCCAATGATGATAATAAGAAAAAAGAACTCTTTGTAAACAGAGGGATGAGGGGGTCAGAAGGATTTTGTAAATAAGGGAAGGCAGGAGGAACGCTGGACGAGGGATGACAGACAATGGGAACAATAAATAAAGTTATATGAAAACATGGAGAATTTCAAATGTTGTAAAAGTACCTACTTGATAAACGACAAAAATATTTTAATTACATGCACACAAAATTTTAATGTTCTCTGCTTGTTCTTTAGGGCATTTTAATTTGTGTAGATTATGTAAAATTATTTTGATTAATGTTTTAGAATATTTGAATACTAAAAAGTTTATAGAAATAATTATATTATGAATTAAAATTGTAATGAAATTTTATGTTTCCATAGATTTTTTAAAAGAGATCAAATAAAAATTATAATTTCACATACAATTGATTGATAATCAGGTTATATTTCTCCTTAAAGGGTTATGTTACAAATAAATATACGAATTAATATTTTTTTATTAAAATAAAAAAATAAATAAAAGTATCTGCTCTCACGAAAAAATATTTGCAAGTATTCAAAATGGGCAAAATCACCCTCTGTTGGGTGGAACGCCCACAAAAAAAAAAAAAAAAAAGTATTCAAAAAATATTGGAATATGCAACAAATTTCAAATTTACACACAATAGTAAATTAGTTCAAAAATAAAACTCTCATAAACACGACCTCATTACTCCTTTTACCTTACACAAAATGTCACAATATTCATTGGTTCTTATGAACAAGGAGTGCATGTTATATATCCATAAAATTACAAGAGACATAACTATAAATCAAACACAATATAATATGTATCTCTGTATCTTTATGACTTAGTATAAAAATTGTTTAAAATTTATTATTTGTACAGGAGAAGATTAAATAAAGCACATAAATATCAATTTGTTATAATTTGTAGCACCACTTGGGGCGTCTCAAATAAAGGCTTAAGTTGTGAGAGCTATATCAATTTATACACCAGAAGCTTTTCCTATATTTCAAATGGAATATAAGTATGTATATCTATTACTGTTCGTTATTTTGGTGAGTGATAGACAAGAATGATTAATTTGAAGGTATTATTCATTTAAGTATTTGTGCAAAAGTTCAACCTATTAACCGAGAGTCCTTGGTGGAAGTTCATACTAAGATGTCATAGTGAGATTACTTACTCGCATGTTTCGTTCTAATTTCTTAATTATAGCGATTTTCCATATTTTTTTAAATTTATTTATTCATACTAGGGTAAAACAGATAGTGATGGGACAGTTAAGGATTTTTATAAGTGAAAATTGAAATAAAAAATTCTTAATAATTCAAAACTTTCCAAATTTATTATTAATGAATACCTTTAAAACTGTTTAAAAATATACATGAAATATAATTACGTTGTACATAGAGAAATTATTTATTTTTATGTAGAACCTCAGAGGGGTACAAAATGACAGAGATGGGACAGAAAAAAAGGTCCATACATTGTTGTTTTATTTTGAATTTTGTTGTACTTGTCTAAATATATCACCGATTTCGCCATCGGAAATATCATCCGCAGAAGTATTATCTTCATTATAGCAATTATGGCATACAAAAAGATCGTTATCCGTGTCTGTTGGTAGGTGAATCTTATGGTGTTTCGGTATACAAGATATATCAATATTGTTTGTACATTCATCGCACTGTATACAAGCATTGGATGATGATTTATTTTTAATACATTTTTTACAAACAGCACAGATTTTCAAAGGGTCTTCTCCCTCACTTGTAAATAGTCTTTTCTGAACATGTGGTTTTGAATTTATGTTATCCGAGCCTTCAATTTTGGATGATTTTGGTTTTCTTGTTTGGTCTTTCACTTTTTTATTTTCCTTACGTTTTCTTTTACGCTCTGCTTTTTCGTTTTCTGTTTTTGTTTTTTTCTCCATTTTCAGCTTAAGAGCTCTCTTATTCTGCTCCGATGATATTGCCCAAGGTGTTCGCTCCACATTTCGGATACCTTTTCTTTAAGGCGTTTTTGGTAATGTTAAATATTCACCAACCTAGATGTTATTTTTTTAAACACCGGACTTTGGCTACATTATTATCAATTAATATGCAGGTTGTTTCTATAGGAATTTCCCGATGATTATTTGCACAATCGATTTGGAAAGATGTATGCAATGCTGAATGATCCTCTAACATATTAACAATTTCTGAAGAAAGTGGAGTTTTTTGAGCTTGTTCCTGATTATAATTTGGTTTACAATAATAGCGCCAGAGATTTCCAAAATTTTCATGCTCTCATCAGTTTTATCACTGGAAATGATTTTAATTTCATCTTCACTTAAAATTTCTTTAAATTTAGAAAATTGTATGTAATTTTTGTTTATGGTTTCAACTTCCATGGTTTGATTGCTTTCAGCTTCTAAGCATTTAGAGTAATCTAAGCTTACCACCATCTCTCATTTCTTGAACAGCAAGGCTCGACACAATGATGGGACAAAATTTCATCCAACTTTAAAATTTGATTATAGTAATGGGACACCATTCGTAGGTGTCCCATTACTGTTTAAAATGCTAATATTTAACTTTTAAGTATACAGTTTTGCTCCATTTCTTTTATTTAAGAATTTAAAGCTAAAAACATGTATAAAAAATATTCGATATATTATCACAGTAAAGGGACAGGTGTCCCATTACTGATATCTGATGTATATTTTTTTACAGTGATGGGACAGATAAAAATTCCAAAAAAATAATAAATAAATTGTAGAAAATCACAAATTTCTTATTTAATACAAAGTTTATAATGAAATCATGTTAAATAATTAAAAAAAATACTTACATGTGTGTTTATAATTTTGTGGAATAAAATATAATATTCTTGTAAATTTTGTTAGAATTTCGTTCAACCACGACACTCCTCTCAACACAACGACAACAGGATGACTAATAAACATCTGGTTAAAAGAAAAAAGGGCTAACTATAAACAATAATGTTGGCAAAATAAAAAAATATTTAGTTTATGATTGTTACAAGTTCTAATATCTTATTAAATTATATTTTTTGGAATTTGTCCCATAACTATAACTGTCCCATTACTATATGGGTTACCCTACATTGATTAAATTTTCCATATTTTCCTTTTACTGTAAAAATACACAACAGATTATAGGTACAAGAAAACTGTTTTATTGAAATTACGATGTTATTGGCCGAAGGTACTTGTTGGAAGTCCATCTCAAGATAAATTGCAAAAAAAAAAGAATGAGTTTTCTAAACTTCGCTTACTAGTATTTGGAGACTCTCGATTCGACTCAACTCCAATCAATAAAAAAAACTATTTTCGTTTGAAATAATTATATTATAATTATTATTTCTGTACTTTGCGTGCCAATTACCAAAAATATAGAAATTACGAAATATTATGTTGTTTTAAATGAAAATATGCTTTTAGTTTAATACGAACGAAATAACTTTTAAGAATCCTTATCACTCATGTGTTGATATTATAATTTATAATTTAATCCATTACGAAGCTTATAGATCATCACGATAAATTTAATAAGCACATAAAATATAATGGATCGATAAAGTTGAGATCATGATGAGAGAAGTGCGTTGCTGTTAATAATAAATTGCGTATTCATAAGGACTGAAATAAGAGCTGTTATAAAGTGGAATAAATTCATAAGTTCAGACAAGAGTCTTTAATAAAATCAATACCAAGTAAGACAGCCAGCAGATCAGCTGCATGTAACAAACACAAAACGCGTCCTCTCAATGCCAACAGAGAATTAAGACATTCAAGATGGGTGGCAAACGTCATTTAATCCGTGGAGCACCCGGATTTGGGAGAATTGGTCTCCCGCTCTTTTCCGTTTTCGAGTGTCATGTAAAAAGCAGGTGTTCGAAGAAATAAAGAAATTTTAAATACACCGTGAATTCCAACCACCCTCGCATGCAATCCTCTAATTTTAATGTAATCATTTTATGATAAAAAAAAAACATTTCTAAGACGCGTTCAGTTACAAAAAAAACTGTTCCAGGTGGTTATACAATAAGTTTAAGTACTTTATTCAATTACCTATTATTGTTCGGAGTCTTTTTAACTTAATATTTGAAGGGAAGTATTCCCACAGAAACTAATCGTTTTTCATTAAGGTTATTGTACTTATTTATTCGTGACATAAGCGGCAAAGCCTTTTACTATTTCTGGATATTAGATATACCTAATTAATCTCTTATTGAAAAAAAAATCACTTTATCAGAAATTAAATATACATGTATCATTTTATGTACAAAAACAATTTGTTTTTAGTTTCACAGTATTTATTTACAAAAATAGTAACCTGGTTTCGACTTTCGATGAAGTCATTTTCAAACGAAGACTTCATAAGTCGAAACCAGGTCAATATTTTTATAAATAAATACAGTAAAACTAAAAACAATTTATTTATTGAGTCGACGTTAATTTTGTAAAACTCCATGTTTTTATAAACTTCATATTTACTTTTAAGTAAAACTAAAACCAATTGTGTTTTTTTCCCATGTATAAAAACAATTTGTTTTTTACATAAAATAATATTGAGTATTACAAAATAAATGTCAACTCAATAAATAAAGTAAACATGTATCAGTTTTATACCGAGCACGTGAATACTTTACGAGTGCATACTGCAAGTTGGTACTTAGTTGTAAGTTTAATATTAGGTATTAATCTACGATAAAGCTTATAGTGGGCAGAGAATATGGCCCATAAACAATATTGATAGCTTTGATAATAATACGAGAATGTTTAGAGTGTAGGCATGTAAGATGATAGAAGAGCATGTAATAAAGCTACGTACCGTCAATCAAAACATTAGCATTGTTAACCCGTTGTTACGTTAATTCCAGAGACAATACCTAAATAAAGATTGTTAACGTGAAAAACCGGAAGCTCACAAAAATCATTTGGCCGCCTTTTCAAAAAGTTATTGGTACCAGCCCCGTCAATTAAAAGATAAAGTAAAAAAAATATTTTAACAGAAACTTGCAAAAAGAAGCCGTGCAGCACCCGGGAAAGAATAAATCTTCCACTATTTTCCATAAGTTATTGAGTTTACTGTAAAAAGCAGGTGCTCGACATTAAAAAAAGATATTTTATCATCTGTAATTTTGCGTAGAGGTATGCCACCCATATTGAATATCTTAATTTGTGTTGGCACAGAGAGGACAGCTTGCATGTTTTACGAGTATTACGTCACACGTGGGAAGTGCCGTGACGCAACTGTAGTAGTTTTTTTAAAGGAAGTAAACGTTACACTTAATAAATTATGAGATTTATTCAAAACGTTAATCACAATTTTAACCGATTTTTTTTAACTCGTTAATAATCCGTTTTCGTTAATACCTTGTCCTGGCATCTAATGTCCCATCTATAATGATATAATAGGAAACACAACCCAAAAATACTAAAGCTTTCATAACATACAACAACAATATATCATAATGCAGAGTATTATTTATAAAGATTTGTAGAATAAGGGCGTATCCTCATAATGTTGTATGCAAGTCTATAAATAATTACCTATGATATGTACGTGTTGATGTGAACACCCATTATTTGATGTTATTCACACCGCTCATCATAGTACATACATCTGTAATTTATTACTTAACTTATTTTGTTAAAACCTAAAGTGAATTGTTAAGGATTTATACCTTTCACAAACAGTTTTAGAAAAAAATACTCACTGATATAAGTTAGAAGAAATCGAAATATCTAACGAGTTGATTTAATCGATTTTAATGGTTTATCATTTTTCAAAAAAATCGTTTTTGATTATTTTATCACTTTACAGTCATTACAATAGTACTTTAAAAATATTAAATGTAAATTATTGCAGAGGGTGACTTACCACTGTATTTAGATTTTTTCTACTAGCTTTGATACCTTCTATACACCACAAAAGTTCGAAAAATAAAATAAAGCTTAATTATCATTCATTCATTTGTAAATCTTTATGCAAGCTATTTTTAATCATTATGCAGCACATCTCGATACAAGGCACCCTAGTGAGGTTGCTTCAACATAATTGTTTCCATATTGAAGATGTATTGCCTCTGGTCTTATATGTTTAATGATTGAATAAAGTATTTATTATAAAAAAAAATAGTTTCACATATTATTTGGGTTTGTTGGAAGATATCGCGCTTCTGCGATAAACTCGCCCATTGCACAAAATTTATTTGTCTAGTTTAAATTGTTTATTTTCTCCATGTACCTATACTATTTTTGTGCAATAAATTTTTTTATTATTATTATTATTCCATTCTTAATGATCCATCTATCAGTTTACGAAAGATTATGAAGTTTTACGTAGATACACCTGATAGTTATAATGTTATAAGCGTGTTGGCAATCAGGTTCAACACGAATTTACTATTTTGTTTCATTATTGTTATTTTATAGATATTAATTATTCAAATAAATGTCAACTCAAACGTGGTTCACACCCCACCCAACTTTGTAGAATGAATTATTGTAACAAAGAAAACATCAACGCAAGGAATTAAATTGTTGTAGAAATGATTAATATAATTTCGAGGAAACCATTTCATAGAGTTAACAACAGTGTGATGTCGTGTACTCCTCCTATTCTATTCATCTCTTTCTATCACTTACATTTATCACTAGTTGTCTCTTTTTGATTTAGAATTTGTTGCCATATTACGAAAATTACAGTGGTGCCCATGAATTAAATTTGTTTTGAAAGGAATATAGTTACTTTGGAGAAAGTTGGCGCAGTTGTCAAAATGCTGGCGAAATATCATGCACGATGATCAAAACCAAAGATATACTAGATCGTCGGTAATTCAAAGAAAAAATCGGTCATGCGGCCGATCAAATTTTGCATCCAGCTTTAAACTGACGTTCGTTGTAAGATAATACATTGCTAATGCTTGAAGGACATCGATGTTGGAACACAAAAATTCCGAAAAAATGTAACGCGCTGCAAGTTACAAATGTCTATGATCAAAACTAAATAGATTTGTTATGGAAATCATGACAATTATTGCAAACTTCCTATCTTGTGTAATAATAGAATTGGTTAACTGGAATATTATTATATCCCGGTAAAGAATAAGTCTTTCACTCTGTTCTGTTAGTTTTCGAGTGTTCTGTAAGAGGCAGGTATTCGTAAAATATCACGTTTAAGACATTAACATCTTCAGTTCAGTTTAGAAAACCCATCCTCAATGTCTTAACTTTTATTTGCACTAAGAAGACAACGTTGTTACGTGCAGTTGGTCTGCTGGCTACCATACGTACGGGAAATGCAGTGATAGTATATATATAATGAGTTACAATCCATTGGATTGGTCTGCAACGAGTTTGGTTTTTCTTCTCTATTCTCAGCCAGTCTTTTCAGCTCTACGTATGAGCCACAGTTCATGTCCCTCTTCAGTTGGTCCATATACGCATCTCTTGGTCGGCCTTTGCCATTTGTCCCCTCGGTCTTACCCTCAGCGATGGCGATGAGTAGTCCTGGGTGCCTGATGTTGTGGCCAATCCAGTTAGCTCGTTGTTGGCCGATTCTCTTAAGAAGTTGCCTTTTTTTATGAATGAATAAATTGATATTTGAGAGGAATAATCAAAAAAATATACCTACACCATTATATTTCATAATTTATATATATTATAATATAATAAAATTCATAATTTAATGGAATTGCCCACGTGATAATATCGAACTTTTTATGATGATGATGATGATTTCCTAGACCGTCTCAAGGGCGTCTGTTATTTTTATTTAACTATTGTAAAATTTTGAAAACACTTGTGATTGTCACAAATTTGATTAAAATGCGAAAATTTTATGTGAGCTCCAATTTATCGTTTATAATATTCTCTATTCCTTTTTGTTTGAGATCTCGCTGTAATTTAGGTAGATATATAGAAAGGTAGTCGGAATAGTAATTAAACTAAAATATAATTTTATTGTAACGTTTGAATAATTTACGACACTAATGACAATGGGACGTTTTATACAATGGGACAAATGCTTGGTAATTTATATTCATAAGCCATGCACATTACAAATTATTGTATAAAATGAAGGGACATAATATTATGTACATAGTACCTATAGTGTTATACCAATATTATTATGCAGTAGTACTACTGGATGGGTAGCCTTTCTCTAATGACAGTATATCTTATAACATAAAGGGTAAAGGAACGAAATAAGGAAGGATGGAAAATAAGTTCATAATTGCAGCTGACTAACTTCAATTAATTATTTTGAAATTTGTTTTATTTAGTTCGGGAATAGAAATGAAAACCCTGTGTAAAGGCAGACTGTTTTCTAACTTTAAGGTTAATGTAGATTTCTAGTACATTTGGGCTTAGTTCATTTCTATGGTTTATGTAATATTTGATCAATTTGCTCATATTCTTTATATGAAATGAAATGACAAGTTTTGTATTTCCCTCCATACAATACATCAACGTTTGACCATTTTCACAATATATAAATCATCATGGACATCACATAATATATATGGTCTTATCAGTTTTTCTTTTTATCAAACCCATCATGGGCTCCCAATAATGATCCCAGACGAGCGAGCCAATTGCATAATTTTTTTAACTCAAACTGATTTTAGTAATAATAAAAATATTTTTTGTTGGCACGGAGAAGACAGCTTACATTTTTATTACATGTTGGCTACTCTATTTGTGGGATGTACCGTGACGGTGTAGTGTAGATCAATAACAAATCTAATATTATTTGTCAGTGATAACATGGTTAAAGTTATCATCAAATTGCTCTATTGTATTGCTTAGTACTCGTAATAAATCCCATATTATTATTTTCAACAATACGATATAATTCTAAGAAATATCTTGGGCTACGTTTGATTGAGTATCTTTATATTTGTGTACCACCTATGGAGTCACAAGTGATACGCCCACAATTTTCTTACAATGATATTCAAATTAACTGCAAAATGTTCTACATAACAATAGGGAAATTAAGAAGATTATTCAAAGAACTTATGTAAAACTAAAGTTAAGGCTTACTTCCAGTGATACCTGTTTTAAGTTCCGAAACTATTAGCGACAATATGAGTTTTCATAAAGTAGCATTTGCCAATTGAATTTTTCTACAATAATTGTTGTTATTTATTTAATATAATATTTTTTCTACAATTTCATATCACGTAATGTTCCAGCAACTTTCATTGTTGTTACTTTTTGTGTTATCTAAATATCGAGATCTTCGTGTAGTTGTTGCTACGAGTATTGTCTTGAGTTTCACTTGTTGTTTATTTTTGTTATTGTTTAACATGATAAATTTATTGTTTCTCTGCCACGACACAGCCTTATGGCTAGTGTGGCTGTCATATTATTATGTATCTTTCATTGTCTTTTGTTGTAAATTTATGTAATTGTAAACAACATTATTTGAATAAAGAATTAGTCTATATTATATAAGTCAATGATATAAAACGACTCATTTATTCATATTCAGATATTTTTTTCATCGGTTTGTAATCATTTTATTATCTATGCTGGACACACATTCCATTCCAATTTTAATTTAAATGTAAGCTCCAGTGAGCATTCCTTTTTCAAATATTCTGACAGATATTATTTTAGTCTATCTTTACTCATGTCCCGCTATAAGAACGTAGCGTTTATATATGATAATAAATAAAATAATAAATTATCCACACAGTATCAGAAAACATATTTACTTCTTAAAAAAATTACAATGCCACATAACTTAATGTTTTCATATATTTGATGAAATAGGGAATAGGATGAGTTAATAAAAAATTGAGTTTCGTTGACTGTGCTGTCACCATCTTCAGGAGTTTGAGTGCGAGACAACAGCAACATCTACACGGAGATTCCGATATCTAGACAAAATGATAAAGCCCGTGAAAACCTGAAGAATTATCTGACCTCCATTACTACTTGAAAGTTTGGTTATCTGTACTGCTTCATTAGAAAAGCTCTTCCATATTTTTTACATGTATGTCACTCTAATCCTGTACATAAAGGAGCCACGAAAGACTTCCACAAACTAATTTGATACAAATTGTTTACAAATTATTTATTTTATATATTTTAAATATAAGAAAATAAATAAATGTTAACTAGTGTGTATAGTTTATAAATGTAGTTTTATCATTAAGTATACCTTCAACTGACATACATAAATGTGTGGTATAATTTAAAATACTAGCATATAATATATTTCATATCAACACTTTTTGAACACAAACTAAATTTCAAAATATCTACTCACAAGAAAACCAATTAAAAAATAATTTATCGTCACATGTTTTAATAAAAATTGTATAAAAAATCTATTGTGTGCGTTTAATTTATAATATCATTTTAATAATAAGCGTAATAAATTCTAGGACAGTAATACATTATTATTATTTGTCGGAAGGGATATTATTAGAAGGACCCCCATGAGGTTGGGGTCGGGGCTTAGGGTTTAAATACTCGTAATAAAAAAATAATAAATTATATTTTGGTAGGTAAAAAAGATTAGATTCTTACAATGTCTAATAAATATATCACATACTTATATTTTGAATGGAATATATGTAAGTTGGTCTGTGTGGAACTTTTTGTAAGGGTTAATCTGGATTATGTGGTTTTGTGAATTGAATTTTATTATACATAAAATCATGAATATTCAATGCACATAAAAATATTATATCTATAGAATGAAGGTTATATGTTTATTTTATGTTCTTTGTGTTTATAAATATATCAAAAAATAATAAAAAAAACCATCACTACCATAAAATTTTCTACTAAAACTTTTTCATCACGGCATATCCTAAAAGTGGGGTGGCCAGTGGACTGACTGCATGTTATTAACATAAAGACTGTCCTATCAGTGTCCTAAAGATTGTTGTTATATGTTTTTTGTAATGTACATTTTTTTTATTATTATCATTTTGTTGTACCTATGTTATATTTGATGAATTAATCTCTAAGCGCAGAATAGGAATTCAAAATCAATTATTTTTTTCGATTTTAATTACAAAAAACTAATTTTTATTGATAAATTTCAGATTAAATATGAAATATCAATAATAAATTGGGTACGGTGAAAACTCAAAAGATACCCGTAGCTTTTATCAAAGCACAAATAATAAAATATTTTACGATATTCTTACAAATGCAGGACCGTAGGAACACATACTTGTAAATATTACATAAATAAATTATTTGAGCAACCCATTTCCAAATTTCAATATATTAGGGGGCTTCATCGTAATCCAATGGCTCTCCAGGGTCTTCATAATATTATATAAAAGACGGTTTTTCTCTCTCAAGTCGTCCTTAGCAGACGACGTGACTAGTGGAAGAGTACTTCAGGCAATTGGATTGTGGAGATGTCAGAATCGAAAGGGGGACTCAAGAAAGAACATGTTCACGAACTGAATAACAATTGCTTTGATTTTTGCTTCACACACCTCACATTTACCTATAGAAATATACTATAATATCTCTTAAGTGTTTCTGTGTTTGTTTTTTTTACTTTTTTACATATTTTAGTTTTCAAACAATTTATTCCTTTCCAAAACCTTAGGCATGTTGTTTTATTTTGGTAACAAAAATGAGATAAGAAAGGACTTGTCGAATAAATTTGTGTCAATTTTGAAATGGGTGGTGGTAGGTACGCAAAATATGTAAAATATGTATGCTTAAGATCCATTGGTCGGAGCACGTCGAAAACGAAGAAGTATTAACCAGGGTAGGCGAAAAAAGGCAACTCCTTAAGAGAATCAGCCAACAACGAGCTAACTGGATTGGCCACAACATCAGGCACCTAGGACTACTCATAGCCATCGCAGAGGGTAAGACCGAGGGGACAAATGGCAGAGGCCGACCAAGAGACACATATATGGACCAACTGAAGAGTGATATGAACTGTGGCTCATACGTAGAGCTGAAAAGACTGGCTGAGAATAGGGACGAATGGAGAAGAAAAACCAAACTCGTTGCAGACCAATCCAATGGATTGTAACTCATTATATATACATTATCTACTCTGTTATCATTATGAATAAATATTTTTCTTAATATCTGTGCACTAACTTTCGAGAAAATTCCATTGGAAATTAAAAAAATATTTTTTTCAAAAACAGCATTCTGACAGCAAATAAGTCGTGCGACGTCACCTCTCACTTGCAGCTTTAATGCTACGCTACCATAGATCATCGTAAGAAAGAGTATCATTTTTCTTAATAAAATCATTGATATACATCTATATATTTAATAAGATTAATATAATATTTGACTGCATGTGAACAGTATTACGAATTCAAGGTCGCATATATGGCTAGACATCTGCGTGTAAAATTCAATTTTGTAGGTACTTGTGTGTGTATTGAATATTATCTCTAGTGTTTATTATTCAATGTACAATCTCCTCAACACTTTGTATGGATGTTGCGAATCACTCAATAATAGTATCATAACCGTTGTACATAACTGATGATCAATATGCAAATATTTTATTACCGCTGATGTAGGTACGCTGTGATATGCGGCATTAGTCGTAAAAATATAGATAAAAATATACTACACTTTACTACAATATACCATCATGACATTTATTCACTGTGTCGGTGTTTAGGTAGTAGAATTCCATATCGAAATAAATAAAACAAGCGTTTTATTCTACTAATGATTTAACCGGTGAGAGAGACGTCTTTCGTCTTATGAGGACATTGTCAATCTGATTGACAATGTCCTCATAAGACGAAAGTATACCTATTCTGTTTGTAGTGGGAAAACCATTTTACAAAATACACACCTGTATAGAGAAAAGTGTAAATCAAATTAACTTTTTTGAACATTAGGCATGACGATGTACTCATTATTACCATCGCTGAGTATTGTATACTGTGTCTCGTATACAATATAAGGTTCTTTTTGAATAAGACACGGAATTTATATATACACAATATATTCAATAATATAATTCCTAATACAATATGTCGAACACTATTTGTTAACACACGCAGCCTAACAGTGCAAGTCAACGTTCTATCAATTAATGAGCCCCGTTCTCTATAGGTGGCTAACCTATATAGACAAAATAAAGTATTGCTACTCATCAATATCCCTTGCCTCACTTGTAAACAAGTGCAAGGTTCAACTCACCGGTGCAGTGTACAAAGTCCGTACACTACACTGAGGATATGACCAAAGACAGGAATTGTAGAGGCCAACTAAGAAGCACCTACATGGATCAGCTGATGGAGGACAAGCGCCGCGGCATAATATACATAGAACTAAAAATACTAGAAAGAACCGAGAAGAGTAATAAAAGAAATACATGAGTTAGTACACACCAGCTGTCTAGTGGATTTTAGCACAGTAGAAGAGAAATTAGGAATATGTTTCCCTTGGTATGTGACAATGTGACACGCTCTGACCTTTAAGTACAGACAACACTTTATCTACTTTACAAAAACAAATGACGCATTTTAATGCAAGCACGCAATCAGCAAAAGAATAAATATTTATAACCGCAAAAAACAGTAAACAGTGACAAAAATATGAGTATTAATTTCACGAGAGAAGATATCGCAAAGTAATAAAAAAATATCAAAGTTCATGCGAGTCAGACATGAGACATAATGTGATTAGTTTATTATGTACCAATTTTATATTACGGGATATCCCGTTGTCTATAAGAGTAGGTACACATAGTATATTATATAAAACCAGTACATACCTAAGCATTACTTGTATGTATCTATTAAACGTAATGCAGTTAGTGCAAGGGTCAGTGGGTACGAAATAGGTATTATCGCAATAACCTGTAGCTGATGTACCTAAATAATATTCACATTAGAATATAAGAAAGTATATTTGAGCTATTAATTGTGTCGGTGCACACGTAGTAGAATTCCATAATTATGTAATTTGAAACAAATATTTCTTTCTACTATAGATTCTTGATTCCGAGAGAGACGTCTTTCGTCTTATTTTTTGAAAATGGGTTTTCTACTATTTCTCCGATAGTGAACAAAGACTGAGATAAGTTGGCATTGGAGATGGAGATGCTTTCATAAAATAAATTATAAGATTGTGCAACCACATCTCTACGTTCAAATCAGTGATAATCTACGCAATATTGATTTTGTCTTGTACCTTAAGTCTCTCTAGTCGAGTCCCGTCACATCCATGGGTGAGGGAGGGTGCAACGCTTAATTTGTACCTCTAGAGATTATAATTATGTAGCTTCATTTAACAATTCGTTATCATAGTCAGATGAGTGTGGTAACGAAAGTTTTTAAAAATAAATTAAGATTAAATATATTTATCCATGAACATACTTCCCAAATGATTTCTATTCATTAGTCTTTTTCTAACCATTCGTCGATAAATTAAACTATGATATCTGGTGTTTTATAAAAATAATAATGACAACTTATAAATTCAGTAATACAAATAAAATATACACTCGACCAGGTAAAAATAGTATTAACAATTATATAGAGTCCATTACCCTACATAACACAATACAAAAAATATCCATTACAGGGATTATATCACACTATCGAGATGGTCCAGACAGTTGATTGTACAGATACACTAGGTATTTATAAAATCAGTAATACAATAAACATTAGTTGGTTAGACGACATTAGAAGAATCGCTGGTGACTGGTTGCAGAAAGCCCAGGACAGAGATGCCTGGAGACATATGGGAGAGGCTTATATTCAGCAATGAGCAGGAATAGCTGCGTAACTAAGTAAGTAATACAATAAATACATTCGACCAAGTAAAAAAGTATTGAAAATTATATCAAGTCCATTACCCTTCATAACACAATACAAAAAACACCTATTATAGGGATTACATCACACTATAGAGTTGGTCCAGACAGTTGATTGAACAGATACACTACGTATATACATAATATTATGTATGTATGTACATTATGAATAATGAATTAATGACGTTATTCCATCTTCATAAGTGTAATAGATATCACAGTACAGTGTTGTGTCATTGTGTGTAATGTGGGTGCATTATGTTATGATTATGATAGAATATGTATTATGTAGGTACGTTCTATAGTCTCGATTACCTATTATTATGAATAACTGTACTAATAGGTATACCTAGTACCTATACAATATTTATTTTTAGTACCAGGATGATTGTACAATAATACCTAATAATATCTAGACAATACGTCATGCAATCATTATATACGATGATATAAATATGAAATTACATAAAAAATAATTATGTACAGTTCATATCAACATATTATGATTCATCTTATTTTTGTGGTGGATCGAAAACCCCGTATCAATATTTATAATTTTATCACTGCAAATTGTATAAATATTAATCATAATATTGTGTCAACTCTTCCCACAACATTCCTAAGGGTGCTAACACAAAGGAAGCGGGTTACCTGCTTTCAGATGCCTGCGTCTACCGGCGCCGAGAATGTTTACATGCATTTCAATGGACACGAACATAGTAAAAGCAGGAACGCCGATTGAGATTTACTTTGCCGGCGCTTACCGGCACTTATCGGCGCTGGCAACCTGCTTTCTTTGTGTTTGCACACTAACGCTCTATTGATAACCCTTCGGTGGATGGTTAAAATGATAGTTCAAGCAATCGAGAACCCCGTCATTCTCAAATCAAGACTCAGCCAGAATCTCAATTGGCACAAAATCGTCCTGAATAAAATTGAGTCATTTCCATCCTGTGCCACTGAGAGCAGTGTTGAGGAGTATCGAAAACTTTTCACAGCAAAAAACAATGTTCTTTTTATTTGTAACAAAATATGTTTCAGAGCTAGTTACTTTATCATAGTTACCTAGGTTTCGACACCCGATGTCTTTTTCAAACTAACACCTTTTTTATTTACTTACATTGACAGGACCCAGCCAGAACTATCGTTTCTGTATCACTTTTATCACAATACATGCATTATTATTCAATTAACAGCTATAAATTATTAATTGATATCAAGCAACAAGTGTGTTAATTACACTGAAAACTCCGTAGGTAAATGTGCAATGTATTGAGTTGTATTGTAATACTACAGTTCATTCATAACATTTTATAGTATTCTGATGTAATAAAGTTTGTAATATGGTCACGTATAATTCATAAAGCGCGTGATTATGATCACACATACAAAAACAATGATGCCAAGTTAATAGCCTGGCAATATACAAAGCGGTACTCTTTGATATACCTTTTGTTAAAATATTAAAAGGAAATGCAAGCACTGTTTTGGGTAACAATTTGGAGATACCAAAGATAATATCAACGCTCCTTTTTGGATTATATTTTGATGACATTTTTATAGTGAACACGATGGCATCCTTAGATTGAGTTTACGACAATTTTGAATTCATAATTAAACAGGTGATGACATTGTTCTTCGTCTTTCACAATTAGCTTCATTCTTAGTATTCTAGGTAGCTACCAATATCATATTTATAGACCATTAAAGGATGACGTCACAGAAAAATCATTGAGGGGCATCAGGCATCCCAACACAACAGACGATTACGGTGTAATATTAGGTGGAACGCCTAAAGAATACCTAATAATCAAAAAAACTGTCAGTGTCGATTTTGTTATTATTTTGTCGTCTGACTTTCTTTTTTTTCTCTTATGGCATAACATCTTACAAGGATGATTTGCGCAATCTGACTGTTTGCCCCCCAAGCAAAAGCAAATCCATAGACAAGACCACGTGACCTTTAATGGTCTATTAGTATTTTGAAAGCCTCTCTATCTAAGTAGAACAACAGAGAAGGGAGTATGGACAATTAGTAGGTATTTATATATTAGAGATAGTAAATTAGAATTGGGGTATTTATAATAATTATTAATACAATCGATTAATTATGTATAGATCAATAATGACCTAAGAAGTCAAAAGATGTCTCTTTCGCGTTGTTTAATCTATAGTAGAACGAAATACTTGTTTCAATCAATTCAATAATATAATTCTTCTACTTGTATACCAATACTATAAATAATCTAACTGTTAATTTAAAGTCCAAATATTGTATCCAAAGAAACTTATTAAACCTATAATAATTATGTAGAATATAATAGGTATCTAAAAGCTAGCACATACTAGGTATATGTGTTGATAGAATGAATAAGACTACAACTAAATAAAATCTAATCAGGTCATTACTATGTCACATCACATATTATATTATATTATGATCTCTTGTCCTTATAGGAGATATAATTACTGTGTACCGTTTACAGTATAATATATGCGCATGATATTAATATTATGTACATGTATACATTGTACAAGTTAATTTTGACAGGAAATTTGGTGGCACGCATCAACAGATGGATATCGTTAATATGTATTATAATTAATTGATTGGTATAATTTTTTTTTATAGTTTGTCAGTGGAGTCTCCGGCGAATTGATCTCCCACTCTTTAAGAAAGTTTTTCGAGTGTCCTGTTAAAGACAGACATGTGTAAAACATTAAGTGTTAAGACATTTTACATCTTCTACACTTCAGCCATGGGGTATGGGAAGCAGAAGGCATTTTACATGTTTATTACATGTAGTTGTTCCGCTTGTTATCCCACTTGTGGAAATGCTGTGATGGTATGGTATTTATAATTATTTGTGTATGGAAAAATATTAATTTGGGAAGTACAATTTGATAACTGTTATTTAAATTTATTTACAACATTTTATATGACTTTTAATTTGTAATTAATTAATTCGTCACGAAATTGAAAACAAATATTTTCTTCTACTACCTATGTGTTTTATTGTCGAGAGAGACGTCTTTCGTCTTATGAAGACGTTGTCAGTCTATAGTCCTTAGAAGACGAAATACGTCTCTCTAAACAATAAAACACATAGTAGAATAAAACATTTATTTTTTAGTTTCGTTATGGAATTCTACTACATAAACACCGACACAGTGAACCTATGTATATTCGTCATTTGATCTATAATTTTTTTTTTGTACACTTATTACGTAAACTTCGTATTCTTTGATACTCCATCATAAAACGTTTTTGCACATACCGATACTACAGCATAGCTAGTGAACTATTAACACTATGAAGTTTATATCGCCTGAAAGACTGAAGTTTTATTATTGTACTAGAAACGTGAGTGCAAACTATTAGATAGATACACATTACACATACGCCAATATAGCGTAGACAATTATATATGTAGTGGACTCACTATTGTGTAAAATGTATCTAAGTTTCTGATAAGTGTACTCTGATAAAGTTAGTATAGGCATGCCTATAGTGTGTATATTATGTGTAAGATTTATTGTGCCTATATAGTAAAGTAATAATGTTCGCGTGTTGTGAAGTTGTTAACATTTTATCACTTCTTCCACATCCAATTACCTCCCGTCGACACTCAATACAATATTGATGGAAGTTGAACCCTGTCTTGATCTCTTTGTACACCTTTATTTCTCTCTCTCTCTCTCTCTCCCTGGGCAATTATTAATCCCACATGATGGTGGGGTCTGCCATTTTTGTCTTTCGCCGCCACTCGGCTCTATTCTGTGCGTCCTCCGGGGAAGCTCCGCAGTCTCTCATGTCTTGCTTCACAACCTCGCGCCACCTCCGCTTGGGTCTTCCTCGGGATCTACTACCAGGGGCAACCAATGACTGTACACCTTTATTTCTCTATTTTCCTCTAAACGCAAACTCAACGCTACATCTCAGGACTACAAATTTCAAGGAGGTATCTATGATCTTAGACATGATTCAAATGCACCTCTCTCTCTCTCTCTCTCTCTAACATCACAGCATATTCCAAAGTGGGGTAACCAGAAAACCAGCTGCATTTTATAAAACATGCAAAGTGTCCTCTCCGTGCTAACAAAAAATTATGAGATTCGAAATGGGTGGCAAACCTTTAGCTGAATTTAAGAGGTAAAATTTCTGTCTTTTACATGAGTCCCGAAAACTTACGAAAAAGAGTGAGAAACCAATTCTTTGCCTGGTGCTTTACGGAACAAAATGCACACCACTGACTTTAAGTGCATAATATTAGGTACAGTTTTTTTTAAAGATATATTTGGGCTTTGTTATAAACCCAAATGCAGCCTTTTACACCTTTCACAGTAAGCTAAAAGCTTGTGTCATAAAAGGGGAGTTTTCCGGCACCTGGGATCGAACCACGGACCCCTTGTTTATGAGGCCGATCGAGACTACCTCCAGGTTACAGACGAACCCGAGTTGATTTTTATTCATTCATCTCCTTTTTTCCACAAACATTTTTTGGGCATACAAAATAAGGAACTACACAAAATACACGTATAATTACAAATCTCTGATCAGAAATTATAAATTGAGATATTTTAGTATCTTAATACAGTCATGTGTACAATTATTATAAAATGACTTCTAGAGATTAAAATGAGATAAAATTTAGGAAAAAAATTATAGATTATGCATATCTTACGTAATAAATCTGATAGCTGGCAATCGTTCGATTATGAAGGACACATTATATTTTTCAAAAGAGTGTGCTACGAAAATACTGCACCTCCCGAATTTCGTGCATTTTTAACCAATTTTAAAGTAGATGAAGTTCTTTGGTAAATTTGGTCGGATTGTTTCCATTTTTATCTCCTCACTACACGTGGAACTATAACAAAATATCAATAGAAGAATGTGGAGCAGAACAATAAGACTTGTATTAGATCCATAAAAACACTACTAACTGCTGTGAGATCTGTCTGCGTTGTCTAATTTAAATACATACAATATTATGTACCAGCTGTTTTATGGAGAAAGGTATTGATTATCGATTCAATTATTTAACTCTAATTAACTGTTAGTATCAGAGTAACCAGACGTACATATTACTATGTAGAAACAACGAAACAACAACGCCAGACACCAGACACAAAACGAGTACATTGACTAGACAAAAGTTCTTACACCGAAAAAAATCCTTGACATTTTATTCTAATTTGTTGAAAGAGGTCTACATTTTTCACACCCACGTAGTAAATTTAAATATAGCTCATGGTAATATGGCGAACGTACAGTAAGAATAGAGTGCAGATAAACCAGCTTAAACCAATCTGCAGATATCGGGACATTTTCAGCTTCCTTCTGAAAGAAGATTGTACTATATCTACTGCATTGCGCAAATTAAGTGTTCAATTTAACTAATTAATGCCAAGTATTATCTGTCCTGTTCTGGCGTATGGATCAGAGACATGGAACACCTCTTTAAGACATGTGCGTGCTGTACAGACTCTCGAAATGAAAATGTTGAGATGGATGTGCGGGGTCACAAGGCTTGATAGGATCCGAAATTCATACATTTGTGGGAGTCTAGGTGTGTAGGATATCTCGGATAAAATACAAGAGAGCAGATTGCGATGGTATGGCCATGTGGCCAGAGACCACCTGAGTACGTAGGCAATAAAGCTCAACGTATCGAGGTTACCGGCAAGATACCAAGAGGGAGGCCAAAGCGCAGATGGCGTGAAGTAGTGAGACAAGACATGCGGAACTGCGATGTTTCCCATGAGGATGCGCTCGATAGAACCAAGTTGAGAATCATCATCATCATCATCGCCCTTAACGCTCCTCTCGGGAGCACAGGGCAGAAAACAGCCTCTTCCATTCAGAGCGACTCTGTGCCAATTGCGTCATCTCTTCCCACGACATTCCTTGCGCTCTGATATCGCTGTCATAGGAACGGTGTATTGTGAAAGAGGGGCGTCCGGGCCTACGGAACCCCTGCGGACGGAAGAACAGTGCTCTTTTTGGCCAATTATCATTGGGCATTCTCAAAACATGTCCCAGCCAGGACCATCGTCTCTCTTGTATTACGGAGATTACAGGTCTCTGCTGGGTGCGCCGGCGCACAGCATCATTTGTAACATGTTCATACCATCTGACATCCAAAATCCTTCTAAGACACTTGTTTTCAAAGCTTACTATCTTCCGCTCTTGAGCCTTGGTTAAGTGCCAAGTTCTTGGTTAAGAGCCTTGGTTAAGTTGAGAAACAAGACAAGAAAGGCAGACCCATGTGGGACTAATAATTGCCCAAAAAGAAGAAGAAGAATGTTCAATTTAAAAGTGCATCATCACACATAGCTCCTTGACATATTTTAATTCTAATTTATGCACAAGTAATATAAAATACATTCCTCTTAGAATGTAGGTAGTGCACATAATGAAGCGTATGACCCAAACTACCATCTATACATTATAAAGTGAAAACAATGAAATAAGAAAACCACAAAGTATTGTTCTTCATAAAACTGTGAAACTATGTGATTGTTTATACGATTGTTATTGAGAAGTACACTAACCTCAATAATAAATATTGTGATTTATTTCATTGCTATGAACTTATCTGACTATTGTTTTACGCTACTACTAGGTACAATCATTTCTGCACATTGTATATCCAGTAGCAGCAGAAATCTTCACTAAGTAACAACTTATCGCTAGACATACGTTGTTTTGCATAATAATAATAGCAAAACAATAAAGATATACGATAATACTGATACTTGTTCGATATCTTATTTTATTTTCCTTTGCACTATGTATAACAATCGGATGTTTAACTCAAGTGGTTGTTGAATCTGATATTTAGTATTTCGCTAAGTGTCGTGTGTGCTGATTTGCCGACAATGTTGACCTGCACGTTGGCCTTTAATCACATACCTACATAATAATATACTTTACATTACTATGCGACCAACTCTCTTAGATAATATTTTACCGTTTGTAAATGAAATCATCACCGTGTTTATTAAAATATTTGTAATGGGCTTTCGTGTATGCCATATCGTCTTGAAGGTTTTCGACATGTCAGCGCTCTTGCAGGCGCCATGATCACATTATGAAGGATATCACTGTAGAAGATCGTCATGAAAATTACATGATTCAAATTTAATTATATCTTCTTCTTCTTCTTTTGCTTCAGTTAGGACTATGTCCTGTGGTTCTCGGAGCCTGCTCCTGGGAGGTGGATGTCCAACTGTCCCTCCAGCGTTTAGGTGGTCTTCCTGGGGGTCTGTTTTCTGTCATCTGTTCATCTGCTGCAATTCTGACCACTCGATCTGAGCTCGCCCTCCCCACATGATCTCTCCAGAAACGTCTTCTCGTTCTGCCCCATCGCACAACATCTTCGACATTACAGATTCTTCTAATTTCTGAATTTCTTATTCTGTCACGAAGAGTTACACCCGCGATGGGTCGTAGAGTTTTCATTTCGGTGGTTCTAAGAAGGCTTTTTGTTCTGGTGGTGTCAGCTCTTGATTCTATGCCGTATGTCATGATCGGTCTTATGCAGGTCTTATAGATCTTTACTTTGCTCTCTCTTAGCATGTCTTTGTTTCTCCATACAGCACTCTTCAAGCACCCAGCCACGACGGCAGCCTTGTTTGCTTGTTCTCTTACATCGTCAAAGAGGTTATTGCTGCTGGAGATCTCGACACCCAGATACTTGAATCGCATCACTTGCTCTATGACTTTATTGTCGATTGTAAGTTTGCATCGCACTGGATGCCTCGAAGTGACCATGCTCTTTGTTTTGTCTACTGAGATTTTCATGTTGAATCTTTGAGAGGATAAATGGAATCTGTAAAGCATTCTTTGAAGATCATCTTCGGAATTAGCAATTAGGACAGCGTCGTCTGCGTAGCATATGATGTCAATATTTTTGTCTCCTATGGTGTATCCCAACCCCAGTGATTTGACATCTTCTATTATCTTGTCCATGATAATATTGAACAAAAAAGGGCTCAAGCTGTCTCCTTGTCTGATGCCGACTGCGGCTGGGATTTCTTTCGAGAGATCATTTCCCACTCTTATGCGCATTCTATTGTTTTGATTTAAATTCCTGATTGCTTTAATGATGGGGTGTGGTGCATTTTTCTCTTTCAGAATGTCCATAACATCCTTCAGGAGGACTCTATCGAAGGCTTTAGTAAGGTCAACGAAACACATGTAGGCTGGTTTATTGTATTCTATAGATTTTTCCTTTAATTGTCTCACTACAAATATTGCATCAGTGGTGGAACGATTCCTTCTGAATCCTTGTTGTTCGTCTCTATTTTGTATGCTTACTTCTAGTTTCATCCTTAATAGGCTAGTAAATAGTTTTTGAGTAGCACTCAAAAGAGATATTCCTCTATAGTTTTCCGGGTTTGTTTTTGCACCTTTTTTAAAGATTGGGATGGTTATGCTTAATTTCCATTCTTCGGGTACCACAGCTTCTTCTAATATTTTGTTAAACAGTTTTCCCAGCATTGTAGCTACCTTTCCGCCCCCATATTTGATCAACTCGTTGGGGATCCCATCAATGCCAGGGGATTTTCTATTTTTTAATCTTTTAATGGCTGAAGTTACCTCGTCATTACTAAGGGTCACAGAGGACCCTGCGTCTTCTTCAAACGTTAAAAATCCTGTTTGTACTTGTGCTGTGCTGCTGAATAGGTTCTCAAAATAGTTTTCCCACTCTTCTATGGAGATTTTGTGTGTTTGTGTATATTCGTCTATAGGTTTCTTCTGTTTTCTAAGCATATTCCAAATCTTCCTTTGTGCTCCGTAGAGGTCTCTTTCCATGTCTTTGGTAAACTTGAGCCAGTATTCTTTCTTGATTTTGTCTATTTCATTGTTGACCTTGTTTCGTGTAATTTTGTATTTTCTGTATTCCTCAGGTGTGGGGTTACTTCTATACACAAGATAGCAGTCTCTCTTTTCTTTTGTGAGTGCTTTGACATCTTCGTTGTACCATGGCTTCGTATTAGCCTTAGCATTTACATTTACCCTCCTTTGTCCTAGGGCTTCGTTTGCTGCGCTTAGTATATTGGATTTCACTTTTTCCCAGGCCCTTTCTACATCATCACTATCAGATATATCACAAAGTGTTATTTTTTCCGTAACCCTGTTTACATACAGATCCCTTGTGCTTTCACTGTCGAGAGATTGGAGATTGATCTTATTGATAAATTTCGGTTCTCTTTTCCTCCTTTTTGGTTGTTTCAATTTTAATTATATCTGGGTAGAAATTCCCTTGGAGAAGAAGGTTCTCCGCGATGACATTTCAGTATTGTTGAAATTACTTTATTTCTCTGATATTTCAGGAGTCCAAGGCTCTTATTTATCCGTTTTGGTGTCAATTTATAGTCTGTCAGTACTACTATGCTAAAGTTGGCATCTCCGACCCTACCACGTCAGTGGGTGGGGGACCCGACTGGCGTTACAGATCCCATCTTGAGACCCATACATCCACGAATGCCTTGAAGTTTGCGTTTGTGGCATCTAAAAACACTTCCCCAAACCAGATGGGTCGAGGAGTGTTAACAGTCATACCCAGAATCATTTCCTCTCTTGTATCCATCATCAAAGAACATTACATTACATTAATACAGTATTATGATTATGACATCTAGATTTAGAGAAATGACTGAAATATGTGTGTGAGAGAAATAAGAATGTTCACAAATCGATAAATGGGTGAATCATTATACAAATTATATTTTTCACAGTATCATTAATCTATCATTCAGAAATTATTTCCACTTCAGTGTTATAGACTAATGTGGAAAAGTTTTGAAGAGGCCTATATCCAGCAGTGGAGAGAAGAAGGCTAGCAGAAGAAGAAGAAGTTATAGACTAGTACTAATCCTCTGTCACTTTAATGTGATCTTATTAGAGAAGTTCCCGTATTATGTATATGATGATTACCAATTCTAGAGTCAAAAGTATGATTTATGTGTGACGCTAAATGTCAAGAGATGAGGATGATGATGATTATTATTCATAGACAAAATGTTTCTGTTATGGAGAGTATTTAATATGTAGGTATAACCTACCATATATTACATTGTAAATCATCCCAGAGGCCTCTCGCTGTCACTGTTTAACTAGCTGTAATGGTTCTAATGAGCATCAACTATATGAAATTAGGTATTTGGAGATGAAGCTGAAAAAAATATTTCATATCAAGATGTCACTATACAAAATACACACAAGTATTCATTCATTCAAACTATTACAGCATTATAAATTGAATCCAAACCCGACTATAATAATATCGTTATTCCTTGCACACATTTTTTTTTATCTATTCTATCTATCCATTCCCTCACGCCGTATCCCAAATGGGGTAGGCAGAGAAAACGGAACGCCAATCAGATCTGCAGGGCTACTCTTGACAAAACTAAACACGATCTTAATCTAGTCTTGATCTTGATCATACGACGCACGAAGTGACTATTGGCCAAAAATACACGCAAACCGATCACGCGTTAGCGGTAGCGCGGTGTTTTGGACCATAGTCCCTTCGTGCATCGTATGATCAAGATCAAGACTAGATTAAGATCGTGTTTAGTTTTGTCAAGAGTAACCCTGCTGTCCTTACATACTTCTTTCGCCTCCTCCACAGTCATACAATTTCTCATGCACGCACGTTGATTTCTCTTACTCAAAACACGGCCGTCCTTGAGAATTTGATAAACATGTTCAAGCCATGTAGTTCTCGGACGCCCGCGCTTCCCCACACCCCTCCTTACAGCCAAGTATATCCTCTTAGTCATTCTTTCCACTTCCATTCGTTCCACATGACCAAAACTTTTTTTTAAATACCTAATAAATAATTTTCTGCCTTCTAGGTACGTGACTTCATACCGAATATCTTCTGATTATTTCCTTTAATTTCTAGATAAGGTTTTTCATTTCCGGAATACTTTCATAAATAAGTATTTATTTTTCTTGAACTGTTTGGTAAATTGTGAGTGTTTCGAATTGAATTTCACCTGTATGAAGTATTTTTAATTTTTGAGTATTATGGTTGATAATGTGCAGTAATGCTTATTTTTTTTATTCAAAACAAATTATGGGGAACAAACAGGCGACGAGCATTTGTTTCCACTACACTCTCATTTGTATTTAATTGATATAATTATGTTTCTGCATATTTTGAAAAAATAAATTCTAATTATTTTTATACCTACCTACCTATTTTTACGTATACCTACCTATTTCGTGGCTGCATCGAAGATATTATGTTATGTTTTAAGAATAAAAGAATAAGAATGAAATTGACAAGAATTTGGGTCATGAAGATTGCTCACACTTTTTATAATTTTAAAGTAATTAGACAACGTATTTTCTGTTACTTGATTTTAATAATCGCGATCGATTTCGGTGTACTTAACTTGATTCTTTCGGTACAAAATCGATCACGATTATTATTAAAATCAAGTAAGAAAAGATACATATTATACTCTGAAATTAAAAGAATTGTTAAGCGACTATTACATAGTAAAACCTTTCAAAGTAAATTAAACGCTAACAGTTATCTACCAAAATATCTAGCCGTCTTATGAATAAATTTGGAACAATTTGGGCAAACAATCAATTAAATCGAGCAGAAAAAATCTCGTACACTTCATTGACCTAGGTAAAAAAAAGTGATACGAAAAGGAGACAATAATATTAATATATTTGTCACAACGTGAGCCATTACACGTTAAAAATATTTTTCATTATAAATAAAATAAATAATTGTTTAAGTTAAAACTAGATTTATGCACGCTTTACTTCAGTAAAACGAATACGAATAATGTACGAATATAATAAAATTAATATATCCGTACGGGCAATAATGTTCCCAGTAGCAGTTATGAAGTAATACACATACACACAGTCAGTATAGAACTTACATATTTTGATTAATGCAATGCCCACACGCTATTTGTAGATTAAATACGATCGTAAAAATATAACTTGACAACACATGACGTTTAGTGCTTAGACATTGAGTAAGAAATACTTACTAGTAATATATATCTAACTACCCTCTACTTCCATATTAATGCTTATTACAATAATAATACCTACATACATATTATCATACCATGAAGTATTGACTAGGTATTTGTTATTGCTTAGTGGCATGACCTGTGGATTTATATCCACGCACTAAACATAAAATCAATAAAAATATCAACTACAGTTTACCTACATACATAATCTTTCAATATACTGAAAATATTAAGAAATATAAAATCAGATAACTTGAACACGTGGATATTTATAAGTGCGAATATTTTTACAATAAACCGTTGCATGAGGTTCTTCTTCTTCTTCTTTCTTTCTTGCTTTAAGGCAAAGCACCCGACTTCGAGTGAATTATGCCTATAAATCTCAAGCTATTTCAACCGTCTCCAAGCATCAATATGAGGGTACACAATCATAAAACTGAAAAAAAAAACAATCAAACAAACCATGTAGACATCAAGAAATACACGCAACATGAAACACAAAATCAATAAGCGCACGTTTTGCAGAAAATTAAATCAAAAGATTCGTGTTGAAATTTACAACAGTTACCGAGCGTACACCCAGAGAGAAGGAAAGCGGTGTGTCCCCCCTCTCGCCAGAGTGAGACCAAGTATTCGCGACATTACGTCAAACAAGGACAGAAAGATATACACTCACTGCCCCTTTTAAATGTTAACAGCTGTGTTGAGCGTAAACAACAGGCAGGGCCGCTACCAGAAAACAATTTAATCATTAACTTCAAATATTTTTTTTTACATTTTTACATATTCATATTTTTTTTATAGTTTGACTTCAAGAAATATTACCCGTAAGAAAATAAACAAATCCATTAACAACAAATTTATCAAAATTATGAATAGTCAATATCGTCCTCATCATACTCTTTTGTCATACTTTTTCAAATGATTCACTATAATAAAATTAATTCTAAAATCATTAAGAGCTAAAAGAGACTGGACATTAATGGGGAAAGTGATGCAAAACTCTTTAATGTTTTCAATGAAATCGTGGTTTGGTAACAAAGGACAATTAAAGAATATGTGGTCTATTGTCTCTTCCTCATTCCCACATTCACAAGTGGAGTCGATGATCACTCCAATTCTGGCCAGGTGGAAGCCCAGGACGACATGACCCAACCTGAGACGAGCCAGAAGTGAAACATTGAGCTTCGGAATTTTATAGTTCTGGAACCAAGGCCGAGAAGGGATATCACTTTGTATTGCCTTGTAGTGTTTTCCGGTTAACGAGTTTTTAAAAATATCATCCCAATCATTACGAATATTCTGTTCCACAACATTGCAGCAATCTGCAATAGGCAAAACGAAAGAATGTGGCCATAATCCGCATTTACACGCTTCCTTGGCAAGAAGATCAGCTTTTTCGTTTCCACTGATCCCGACATGGGACGGAATCCAAACGATTGTAATAATGATATCTCTTTTTGATGCTAAGCACAAGAAGTTCTTAATGTCCCCTATAATATGGTTGCTCATAGAAGATTTTGAATTGGAATTTAAACATTTTATGAGACTTAAGGAATCCGTAAATATTACCGTACGGGGCAAGGATAATTGCATGACTTCCATCAGAGCCTCCTTCAAAGCCACGCATTCAGCTGTGAAAACAGATGCCATCTGAGAGAGCTGAAACATATGATTTATGTCTAGGGACGGAATGCAGAAAGCTGCACCACACTCTCCACCTGAAGCCTTTGATCCATCCGTATAAACTCGAACAAATGAATCCCATCTTTCTTCTACTTTTTGATTGAACAGAGCATTGACAGTATGTGGAGACATTGAAGAAAATGATTTATTGATACCGATCGATTCCACAATATCTGGAGAAAAAATAGTTGATTCAAATGGAATTGAGAATACTGGGGGCAAAGAGGAAATTGAAGCAGAAAATTCATTGGAAATAGTTTCATATATTGAGCATAGCAACGGAGGTACTTTTGTACGCCAATAAGGGTCATTTTGACAGCTTTGCTGGAGAGTTTTTAGCTTGGCCATGATAAGATGATCACATAAACCTCTTTTGAGAAGAAAATTGAATGCAAGAGACTTTCTGCGCAATGGAAGTGGTTTTTCCACGCATTCTGCCTGTAAAGCGATCAAGGGCGAAGATTTCATAGCTCCCAATATGAGTCTTAGGCATTTGGACTGAATTCTCTCCAATTTTATTGAGAGATATGTTGGAAGTGGATCCATAATAAAACTGCCATAATCCAAATGACTACGCACGAGAGCACAATACATCATTTTCATAGACGAAGGATGTGCTCCCCACCATACTCTAGAAACAGCTCTCATAATGTTAATATTTTTCTCGCATTTTAATATCGTTTTTTCAATGTGCATGTTCCAATGAAGCTTACGATGGATAGTCATACCAAGAAATTTTACTGAATCACTAATAGGAATCATTGTGCTATCACATTGGACGGAAATGTCTGGGATTTTATGTTTATTAGTAAAAATTACTACTTGGCTTTTGGAAGGAGACAATGACAATCCGGCGTCCGCAAACCAAGGATGAATAAGGCTCAAAGCATTTTCCACTTTACCAACTGCTCGCTTCATCAGCTTATCACTACAATAAATTACAAAGTCATCCGCGTATTGCAACACACTGCATTCAGAAGGAACACAGAACTGAAGATCCTGGGTATAAACGTTAAACAAGAGAGGACTGAGAGATGATCCTTGAGGTAAGCCTCTGCTTACCGTTCTTTCTACTACTTCTCTGGGAGTGTCAATGAAGAGCTTACGATTACACATAATATTAAAAATCAAACGACCTATGATATCTGGCACTCCCAGGGCCGTCAACTTAGTGAAAAGCATTGGAAGTAAAACATTGTCGTAAGCACTTGAAACATCCATAAAACAAGCCACCATAACTTCACGTTTAGCTTTAGACACCTGAGCATCTGTAATTAGGATACTCAGATTGTCCAAGCATGATTTACCTTTTCGAAAGCCAAGTTGCCAGTGAGGGAGTAAGTTGTTTGTCTCCAAAAACCATTCCAATCTCCCTTTAATCATTTTTTCTAGTATTTTAAGAAAACAGCAAGATAGTGCAATCGGTCTATAAGATTGTCCTAAGGATGGATCTTTACCTGGTTTAAGAATTGGTATGACTATTTGTTGTTTCCATGATTCAGGAACGTGGCTGGTTTCCAAAATATGATTGAACAATTTCAAAAGTTTCAAGAGGAATGGTTCTGGGAAATGTCTAAAAAAAGAGTAAGGGATATTATCCGGGCCAGGAGATGAATCACCAGTAGATTGAATTGCGTGAGTCAGCTCGTTTAGAGTGAACTGGGAGGAAAGAAGACATCTTTCTTCTTTGAGAGATGAGCTCTCTTTCACCATTTCTGATTTGTTAAATACATACGCCGGAGCAAGTTTCTCCACGAAATCTTCCACCCAATCCAAGCACTGAAATATATTAGGTTTTGGTGAAAGAGATCCTCTGAATTTGTGTATTGAGGACCACACCTCAGAACTAGGGGTATCTGGTGAGATGGAAGAACAAAAATCATACCAGCCCTGCCGTTTCTTTTTTCTAAGCAATTTTTTGGTTTGGGCTTGGATGTTACGGAACAACAAGTAATTTTCCAGAGATACATGCCTCTTGTACTTTTTTAACGATGCGGATCTCTGCTTCACCATATTTGTGCACTCCGCATCCCACCAAGGAGGGGATGACTTTTTCCTTTTATTGAAATTTTGTTTGGGAATTGAAGCATCAGCTGCATTAATTATGTCTAAAGCCAAGTCATTTGCAAAGGAATCTATGTTGATAGAACTATCGTCAATCAGACATTTGGAGAGGGTGCATTTATTTAATTGATCTTCAAAGAGAGCCCAATCTGCCTGATTAGTTTTAAATCCCATTCTCAGTTGTGGTTTATGGGGTTGAGTTCTAGTATTATTAATAAATAAGTGAATCGGGTAGTGATCGCTTGAATGTGAATCGTTCAAGATCTCCCAAGATAATGAAGCGGACAGGTCGGCGGAACAAATAGATAAGTCAACCGCACTTGGACTTTGATTAGGCAAAGGGATTCTGGTTGGTTGACCATCGTTCAGAATAAATAAATTCTGATCATCCACAAATTCCAAAATCGCTCTCCCTGCCGGGTCTGTGGAATTACAACCCCATAATGGGGAATGGGCATTGAAATCACCCAATAAAATATATGAAGATGGAAGGGTGGAAACAAAACTTCTCCAATATATAGAATTAAGAACGGTTCTTGGAGGAAAATATACTGAAATAATTACTATATTGAGAATCTTAGCTGCTACTATTTGGAAATCAGGGTTAGGAAGAGTTTGAATAGCAGAGAAATGAATGTTGTTTTTAATTAGAAGTGCGGCTCCGCCTCCGACTCTACCATCGGAACGGTCGTCCCTTAGGCAAACGTAGCCAGGAAATGACACAAATGAATCTGCGGAAAACCAAGTTTCCGAAATAGCCGCTACGTCTGCCTGATATTTTTTCAGGAGGAAGATGACATCATCTCTATTTCTTACAGCACTGCGACTATTCCACTGAAGTAAAGACAGATTATTAATTTTCTGGATTGTCGGAGCCATTATAAGATATCAATTTAAGAAGGGAGAGGAAGGAATTCTTAACATGAGCAGCGTTCGCAATATCAGAATTTTGGGATGAGAGTACTTCTAGAACCATAGAAATCAAAGATTTCAGAAAATTCCTGTTATCGGAGTGAAAATCGTTACATAGATTTTCAACAATTTTTTCAGTTGGAATATTATTTTGAAGAGCGCATCCATCCGGAGCGGAAGATAACATGGAACCATTTGGTGAAATCAAAAAGGAATTGTGTTCTGCTTGATTATAAGAGAGAGATGCAGGGTTTTTTGGGGTTCTAAAAACAAATTTGCCTCGTGAAGGAACCATTTTGGTTATGTTACGGGAGGTAGTTTGTTTGAAATTATCAACCTTAGTTTTTTCATGGGTTATGGGACCAGGGTTTGATACAGACATTTTAAGAGCATTGGCATAAGACAATTTTTGTTGGGGATGAAGCTTAGAGGCTTGGAGATAAGACATGTTATTCAGAGCCATGGACTGTTTTATTCCCCTTTGTCTTTCGTACTCTGGACATGATAAACTAATTGCGTTATGCGGACCTCCGCAGTGAAAACATTTAGGCTCTGATGTGCAGTCTTGCGCAGAATGATTTTCGCCACATTTAAAACACTTTTCCACAGATCTACACATTGTTTTGGTATGACCAAAACGAAGACACCGGAAACACTGGATAGTCGGATAAAAATATGTTTCCACCGGGAAACTATTGAAAAAGATATAAATATGATTTGGGAGGCTCTGGCCTTCAAAAGTCACAACTATTGTGCTCGAAGGTTTCCAGACCACACTGCCAGTGGATCTGTCTTTGTAGTTTAGTCTTCGTATCTTTAATACCTCCCCCACACCGGGGTTCGAATGCTCAATAGAAGATTTTATTTCCTCGTCTGAGATATTCACGGACACACCACGTATTAAACCCATTCGAGTTATGTTGAATGTGGGAATAAAAGCCTTATACGTAGAATTGGAATTTATGTATACATTTTTTATAAAATCGTTTGCTGCCTTTCCAGTAGTGAATTCCATGGAAAGTCGAAACTTACCCTCGGCCTTGATGGACCCATTAACGATGTGAGGGATATTTTTTGAAAAGAGAAATCTTCCGAAATCCATTGGGTGGATTTGTTTCCCAGATTCCGTATACTGTACAAAAACGATGAACGGACCACTGGACTTCATTGAATAAAAATGTTCTCGGATGGGAGGTTCTGAGGTGTTTTTAGAAGTAGAGGCTCTGGATAGATTTAAATCTTTATCCTCTACTGATTCTGACATTTTCCGTTTCTTTACATTAATATCGGGAGGATCTGGTGGTATTGGGGGTACAGGAGGGTTCTCCATCCTGAATGCGTACTTCTCTCAAGATGAGAGAGAGTATGTTAAAAAAAAAAAATACAAACAAAAAGAAAAATCTACAAGTAGAAAATAGAAAAAAACATAAACCGGCCCTGGGCCAGAAGAAATTAAAAATAAAAATGAAATACAAATAATCTGAACAGTAATACTCAGCTGACTGATATGCGGGTCTCCGGCAAAAACACGTCCTACCGTCACCAGAACACTCGACTGAATCGGTTGCATGAGGTTACACATGAATTTTTCTATATTATGATAGTGTCATGTGACTCTTGAAAATCACATGACACTATCATAACATAAGGCTTAGAAAAGACAACATTACATAATTTGACAGTTTCCTGGATGGGAACTACGCGTGAAGTAGTTATCATGACTTATAAAAGAGAATTTCGAAGCCTTCGGTATGTCTCCCAATAACTTAATTAGACAAAGCACATTCGCGAAAAGGATGGGTCACGGGTTCATTTCCCTTACAGCGTACCAAATAAGCTTACCAGGCTTACCAAATAAGTTGACGTTGTTTTTTCTAAGCCTTATATGATTAATTGGACAAAGCACTCCTCGCGACAAGGTAGGGATGCGGGTTCAAGTCCCTTCGGTGACGTTTTTTCTAAGTCTTATATGGTAGTTTTATATGTTAAATTTACCTAATATGAGAGATGCATGAGTTAAAATTTACACGTGGATATTTATTTGCATGACAGCATTTCATGTCTTTTCATTATTGGAATGGATATTGTTAATCAGGTATTTACTACTGACCCAATTCTTATCTAGTATCTAAGATGGCCAAATTTATATTTAGCGACTCTTGAAAATAAACTGCGGTCTTCACTTGTATGAAATTGGGTAATGGGTATCCATAAGGCTAGACAGTCAATTTTCAAGAGAACGAATATCATGTTTATATAATAATATACCAGACTAAGATGGTACCTACCTATTAGAACTTAATCTCCTGGTTGCTCCCAGTAGCGAAATAATATGTAACTGATAGAAAAAACAGATAGATAAATGTTTAGTTCTAAATTTGTACATTATTGCCGGTTATACGTAAGGTGTCCAAATAGATATTAATAGCAAAGAAACAACATTAGCTCTGATAGGTTCAGTGAACTGAGTAAAGACAATAGATAGATAACTATATAGTAGTATTGTGTGTGTGATATTATTTCACTGGGTAAGTAGGTAGCTGCTGGCATACCAACTGTATAAAAATAATCAACAACAACTGCATTTTAATGTGCTAAATGTAGGTTAGATACATCATAAACATTTTGAATTCTAAAAATACACTCATGCTGTATCGCCAGTGAATGATGATGATGATAATGATTTCCAAATAATTTTATTTTTTGATGCCGTTTAACAGTCCCTAGGGCACCAGTGAAGAGTTCAGTTTTTAATTTGCTTCTGAAGCTGGTGACAGTCTGACTATCTCCCAATGGCACCGGTAGGCGATTCCACATAACCGGTCTAACACTAAAGGCCCTCTCATATAAGTTAGACTTACCGGCTCTTTTTGGCCTCAGTAAATCTATTCACAGCCAGTTCCGAAGAGCGCAGAGGTCTTCTAGTGGTCGAGTTAAGGGGACAAAGCTCTGTGAGGAGTTCGCCGGCCTGAAAACCTAGAAAAATCTTTGGACACCTCAACTCAGCTTTTGGTCCAAAATATATGCAATTTTGTAAATAGTTTCGTACTTTTATTTTTTATATTTTCTTTTTTTACTTTTGTAACCTAGGTTAAGAAAACTTTTTTATTTAATTTATTTTGTAAAGATATATGTTTTATTAATATGTTTGCTTCTCTCGGCTATAGAGGGACATCGAAGGAATGTAGTCAAAAGATTCCACACACGGGGGTATTTTGGCCGGCCAGCCCTTCAGGCTGCCCACTATGGCACCTTCGGTGTGGGCAAGATTTGTTAATTGTAGTATTTCGGATAAATGGAAGTCCCCAGACTTCTGCAGTATCCGGGTGGACGGTGGGTCCTTCAATGTGAGGAGTATGCAAAGAGAACAGATATTGATCTATCCTCCCATATTTCTTTCGTTTCCCCCACATTCAATTTTTCATACATGCATGGCGATTTCTTCAACTCAACACGCAGCCGTTTTTGAGGATTCGTTCTACATGGTCTACGAGTCACGTAGTTCTCGAACGTTTGCGCATTTTTATACCCCTTCTTTTAAATAAATAGGTACACTTTTTTCGTCATTATTTCATCATCCGTTTGCTTGACATGTCTAAACCATCGCAACTCCTATATCAAATTTGGGCTAGTTAGAAGAAATCGCGCCTCAGCGACAAACTCGCCCTCCGTGTATTGTTGTATTTGTTTTAAATGTATTTCTGTGTAAATTTGCTTGTAATCAATGTGAAGGGGGGCTAAAAAGGCCACTTCATATAAGAATTGTAAAACGATTTATCGGCAACATTTAAATGTATTTCTGTGTAAATTTGCTTGTAATCAATGTGAAGGGGGGCTAAAAAGGCCACTTCATATAAGAATTGTAAAACGATTTATCGGCAACATTTAAATGTATTTCTGTGTAAATTTGCTTGTAATCAATGTGAAGGGGGGCTAAAAAGGCCACTTCATATAAGAATTGTAAAACGATTTATCGGCAACATTTCACCAAATATGAATCATTTGATGAAATGAATTTCGAGTGAATCGGGTACAATCATGATCATTTTACGAAAATTAGAGGAATTGCTACGGATCTGCTTGCGATTCGAGAAATGAATCATGTGTAGATGAATTGCTCAATGTGGCCATTTTAGGCCCACAGTAAAAAACAAATAAATTAAAAATAAATAATCATTCAAAAGTAATCAATCATAGTAGGTATGTATTAGTGATGTGAAAGAGTAGGTATACAATTACTGAACTTACTATAAAGGTAATAAGAACAATATTTATCGACCAAACTCAAAGAAAAAGATTATACTGTATATACATATATGTATGAGTAATCTGACACTTGTTAACCGTTGTATTTGTATATATATTATTATTCAACATAATATTATGTATTACAAGAGTAATTAAAATAATTCAGATTCCTTTGCCTCCAACAAGCACCTATACCGTCTGAATGTGTTGCAGCATTGGTATGTCTTGCAACGAAACTAAAAGAATCATGTTCACAAAGGAATTTAATATGATGGTGTTATAGCATATAAAATAAGATATTAATACTTTAACATGCTTTTTATGGGTAAGTAAAAGAAAAGTTTCATTTTTCATTAAATTAATCGAGATAATTTTTTGTTAATTTCGGCGCGAGCTCTTATATAACGTGTTAATGAAACAGTTCTATACACAACAAAACACAAACATCACAAAAAACGCAATTATCACAAGACAAGAATATACTTTTTAATAATTAAATAGTCATAAAATCAGTCAAATATTAAAAAAAATCAGTCATAAAAATAATGTTAAATTAGATGAAGTCGATTGGAAACAGTATAGGTCTACGTTAAATAAATTTTATTGATTGTGTCAATATGCAAGCATGTCAAAGAAATAAATAAAGAATTTGGGAAAGAAAAAGTGACAAGATAAAATGCATTCGGTATATTATGCTATTAGGATAACGTTGTTAAGAATTTTAGGATAATGTCGGCCGGTGTGGCGAAAAGGTAAGGCGTTCTTGCCATTGAGTCACGACTCACGAGGTCTCGGGATCGATTACCGGCCAGGGCTAAATGAAAAATTACCTTTTATTTTAATCGTCCTAGGTTTGGGTGTTATTACATTTAAATGTTTTAGTGCATCATTCATATGTGTTTAGTGTATCGTCGAGTTAGTAATAACCCATAATTAAGATTCGAATCTTAGTATGAGACCAACTCGATATGTGTCATTGAATCGTCAATACATTATATGGTGTGTCATGTTATAATTATGTATGTAAAGTCGTGATGCTATGAATGAATTAATGAAAGTTAATTTCATAATAAGGATGATACTAAGGACATATTGATATACTGGACCTTTCACAATAAGCTGCTTCCTGTTGATTATTTATAAGGCAAAACACCTAAAATCGAATGAATCACGAGGCGGACGCTAGATGCAATTAATATTTGAAAATAACAATATAATTTATCATATTAATAACATAGAATTACATATATTATTAATAATGATGTTTTTCGGACAGTTTATTATTATTTATTGAGTCGGTACAATGGTATTTATCATATAAGTATTATTACATCACATGACCTATGACATTAAATTGAAGATTGCCGATTTGTTAGATCATCTTTCTATATTTGTGCCTTTGACAACAAACGAAATGGTAAGAACGTCAATAAGTATTGCTTCATTAAGTTTAATATAATTATATACTAGGTACATAATGTATTATTAAATAATTACTTGTGTCATAAAGAAGACTAAAAAAATATAGAATACGAACCAAACTCATAAAAGAAATATTTCTTTATCATTAATGAATGAGGACAGAATGACCAAGAAAATATATTTGGCTAAGAGGAATGGTGCTCGGCTATTCGAGGATCAAATGACAAGATCATAATTATATAAATCAGACTCTACAAGACGGTCACGTGTTGAGCACATTGAACAGGAGAGCATGCATGAGCAAGGGAAGGAGGAAGTGGCGCTCGATCCTTTTTGCCTACCCCACGAGGGAAGCAGCGTGATGGTAAGTATGATGTATTTTATCAATTCATTGTAGTCGAATGGATATTTGTAAAAAGGTTTTAACAGCCCGATAACTCTATTATTATTATTTGGATGATTTGTAAAGCGCCGTTTTGTGAAAAAAAAATCCACCTC
This sequence comes from Athripsodes cinereus, assembly GCA_947579605.1. Classification (NCBI taxonomy): domain Eukaryota; kingdom Metazoa; phylum Arthropoda; class Insecta; order Trichoptera; family Leptoceridae; genus Athripsodes; species Athripsodes cinereus. Next base: position 28,693,222 of record OX388310.1, on the reverse strand, counting down.
AAGGGCGCTCTATATTCGAACATTTACTAAGAAAAATATAAAGGCCTATTGTCGCTTGAAACATACCTATTAATGGCTCGAAGTAAAGTTCTGTAACTGCAATCTCTTACTTGTCTACAAAAGCATCGACTTTCATTTTATATTAATTTAAGATCTAACCATTTTAGGTTATCTGTATTCCATTACAAATTACATTAAAATATGAGCAGCTAATTGCTTCATTCCCTATATCTCTATGATTACTAAACCCTATAATTTAAACGCACCTATAAATTTGTTGATAGAAAAGAATTTACACCAGTACTAACTAAACAATAATTTAACATATATTTTTTTATTATACTCATAAATTTACCAATATAGTTAGTACATGAAATGGGTGACCGGACACTAGTGAATAGTTTTTACCCAAAACAATTTAATTTGCCACAATTAGGAGGGCGTATCCCAAACACATCCACCAAACCATCCAAATATAGGTATAACATAACAAATAATAATAATAATGTAATCATATGATATAAAAACAAAAGACCATCAGCGGTCAATAAACTCAATGATGTCTATATTAACTAGGTAGGTATAACAGGAATCACATACACACATATATAATTAATATAGGAGAGTTTACCTATCCGTGTTAGTACGTACAGAATATTGTATTATTTATAGGTAGTTTTGTATTTATCATTATAGGAAACATCACATGGATGTGTTCCAAAATGTGGAGTTTAAAAAACTCGTGTTGCATTAAAAATAGTTGTATGTAATTAAATTGTTTGGTAATAACAATAAACGTGTTCGAATAAATAAAGATATTTTATATCTTAAATTCAGCGATGAGAATTGAATTATATCTCTCTATTTTGTTCCCTGTATTTTTACGAGATATGTGTTATTTTTAACGAGGGCAACTAAATGCATCTGTCGTTATGTTTGTACAAACACTGTACCAACAATACTGTGCACTAGAAGTAGGTGGAAGTGTAATATAGCTTATCATAAGCTTATTCAGTACAATGTATATACAATGATCTATTTCAAGGAATACAATACATTGAATGAGCTTTAATGTGTTTATTTAAAATAATTATTGTTAACTTTCCTTAGAAATACCGAATCTCTGGTTATTAATACAAATTGTCTGGTTTGATCTTTGAGATAGTATTCCGATATTCAACGATATGGTTGAATGGAAGAAATTAATTTGCCTTAAATATTTTTTTTTGTGGGAGATTCCGTGGCGGGATAAATAGTTAGAAAAACACTTTACTACAAGCAAAAAATACCACCCAGAAATACCACCAAATTAAAATCTGCAACATTGCTAATTGAATGGCTTGGAGACCACCTGTTTTGATGAAACCATATCAGAAACTTGATGATAACATAAAAACCAATATTTGGTGTAATCCAGGCCAAGAATGGATCTTCCATTATTTTCTCCGAGGGACCTGCCAAAGGAAAATATTAATAAATTCTACGATGAGGTATGTCATCCATCTTTATTTTCTATTGGCACGAGAGTACTACCTATATGTATGCCATAGACATAGTAGATTTGCAGCGCGGAACATTTGAACGGAATTTTTGTGTACCAACATCGATGTCCTTCAAACATTAGCAATGTATTGTCTTAGGGTGCAAACACAAAGAAAGCAGGTTACCTGCTTTCCGATGCCTGCGTCTACCAGCGCCGAGAATGGTTACATGCATTTCAATGAACACGCACATAGTAAAAGCAGGAACGCCAATTGCGATTTACTTTGCCGGCGCTTACCGGTACTGATCGGCGCTGGCAACCTGCTTTCTTTGTGTTTGCACCCTTACAACCACCGTCAGTATAAAACTGGATGTAAAATTTGATTGGCTGCATGTCCGATTTTTTCTTTGAATTCATCATCATCATCGCCCTCAACGCTCCTCTCGGGAGCACAGGGCAGAAACCAGCCTCCTCCATTCAGAGCGTCTCTGTGCCAATTGCGTCACCTCTTCCCACGACATTCCTTGCGCCCTGATATCGTTGTCATAGGAACGGTGTATTGTGAAAGAGGGACGCCCGGGCCTACGGAACCCCTGCGGACGGAAGAACAGTGCTCTTTTTGGCCAACTATCATTGGGCATTCTCAAAACATGTCCCAGCCAGGACCATCGTCTCCCTTGTATTACGGAGATTACAGGTCTCTGCTGGGTGCGCCGGCGCGCAGCATCATTTGTAACATGTTCATACCATCTGACATCCAAAATCCTTCTAAGACACTTGTTTTCAAAGCTTAGTATCTTCCGCTCTTGAGCCATGGTTAAGTGCCAAGACTCGCAGCCATATAGAAGGATTGGGATGATGCACGCATTGAACAAGCGACATTTTGTCCTGATGCTGAGTCCTGACGCCTTCCAAACTTTGTTCATGTTGTTGAAAGGCCCGCTAGCTGCTCCTATGCGGATTGGTAATTCCGACCGGAGATCACCCTCTGGCGTTATGGTTGCTCCCAGGTACCTGAATTTACTAACCTGAGATATTTGGGAATTGCCAACCATTAGTGGGGTGTGAGTACTCGTGCATGTACTATTACATATGTACTCCGTTTTACCAGCGTTGATACGAAGGCCAAGGCGCAAAGAATTTTCATAAAGAGCATTAGCGTTGCACTGTAATCCGTCCACAGATGTATCAAAAAGGGCCAGATCATCCGCATATTCAAGATCGTGCAGCACTCCCACAGACGTCTCACTGTTTTCACGCTGTGATAAAGGCACACCTCCAGGGCCCAGAATAGATTTTCTGAGCAGGTAGTCCATAAGTATGAAATGCTAAGTATGAAATCCAGGCAGTACGAAATTCAATAGCGACAATCATAGTTGTGTTCCAAATAAAAATAACACTTTCCAAACCGGCTCCAATATGGGAGCTCGGGACAAGTGCGATCCACATCACTTCCTGATGGAGGTCCGGGGAAGCTTGGGCAGGATTGCCACAATCATCGACAATAGTAAGATGACGATCGAACAAAGGAGCAAAGTGACATTGGAGACGCTAAATATTCAGGAGATGATCGGACACATGGCTCTCCTTATTATGGGTAACAATATTGCTGAAGAGAGAACGTACGCCCATGTAGCTGGAACAACAAAGAAGCCATCCTCTGTCATGGACGCTCAGAGTTATGGAGTCGTGGTAACACCAACAGAGAAATCCACGCAGCAAGGATTAACGAAAAAAATAAAACATGAAATAAGTCTCGCAAAACTTGGCATTGGCGTCAAATCGATAAAATCTTATCAAGAAGATAAAGTGATTCTAAGTTGTCAAATAAAAGGTCACGCAGAAAAGTTAGTTGATGAAATTAACGCGAGAAAAATTGGAGGCAAGGCAGAGATATTGAAAAAGCGAAAGCCGTGTATATTTCTTCGCGGAATAGACAAAGAGCAAAATTTGGACACTTTGCAGGAGGATCTATATGCCCAGAACGAAGACATAAAAACTATGTGCGAGATTGATACAGGGGACAATAGCATAAAATTAAAAAGAGTTCTAAAGAATTATCGAAATGAAAATACCTTAAACTGTATAATAGAAACAAGCTCAATGGTCAGAAATTTTTTATTAAAAAAAAAAGTGTAAATCTAGGATATCAGACAGTTAAAGTTGAAGACTGCAGTCCACTAATCCAGTGCTACCACTGTTTAGGATATTGGCATACTAGCCTCACCTGTCACCAGAGGACGAACCAAGCTAAATGCATGAACTGCGCAGAGGACCACACTACTGCGTCGTGTCAAAATAAAGTACTAAAATGTTTAAATTGTGCGAAAAACAATTCAAAATTTAATGAAAATAAAGATTGTGGTCATAAAGCCAATGACAAAATGTGTAGTTTCAGAATTAAAATGGAAATAAAGGCTAGACAAAGGGTCGATTACTAACAGATAAAAACATTTCTTTTTTATATTATTCACATATTTTTAAGTATGGAAGATTTTTTGTCTAAATGTATTGATGATAGCTACACAATAAATGAAAAAGTATGTACGACATTTTCGGAGTGCAGTGAAATTATAAAACAAGAAAATTACACCGATATAGTAATATTACATATGAATGTTCGAAGTCTATACAAAAATTTTGATAATTTTCTGATATATCTTAATAATTTAATAGTGAAGCCGGTTGCAATAGTGTTAACTGAAACGCACTCAAATGATGACACGAATTTTAGTATACCTGAATATAATAATTGCATTGTAACAAATAACTATATAAACAGTTGCTCAGGAATTATGGTATTTGTAAGACATGACTATAGAGTACAAATTGCCACTGAAGTACCGATAGAAAAAGTAAATTGTTTAAAATTAATTATAACAAATACACGTAATAGTTATATTAAATATCAAATAATATGTATTTATAGAACTCACTCATCTGATATAATTGCATTTATAAAACAATTGGAAATACTTTTAAAAGATACACGAAATATTTATAGCATTGTTGTTGGAGATATTAATTTAGATATATCGGATAATAGTAATATGACAAATATCAAGGATGAGTACATAAATCTTATGACTGAATATGGCTTTAAATCATTTATTAATACCTATACTAGAGAAGTAATAAATCAACGAGCTTCATGCCTAGATCACATTTGGTGTAATTCAAATAATGTATCCAATCTTACGTCTGTTGTTTTGAAAACTGATATAACTGATCATTATATGTGTCTTCTAATGCGTTCACATCCAATTAAAAATAATAATAAACAAAATTCATCCACAACTAAATTAGTGAAACGACTTGATATCGAACTGTTAAAACAAAGTTTGTCTAAAGAAACATGGGGTACCGTTTACGAATCTGATGATAGTAACATGTGTGCAAAGTCATTTGAGCTAATATTATCTGCACATATTTGTTCTTGCACGAAGGAATCGAGCATAAGAAACAAATCTAAAAGTAAATGTATAAAGCCATGGATAACACCGGGATTATTAATTTCTATAAGAAACAAGCAATCCTTTTATCGTAAAGTTAAAAATAATCCAAATAACCTACAATTAAAAAAAATGTACATAACATATAGAAATAAATTGAACAATATAACAAAACTGAAAAAAGAACAATATTATATTAAACAAATGCAGCAAAATGTAGGTAACTCTAAAAAAACATGGAATACAATAAACAGTATTATTAACAAATCAAAAAAGAAATCTGCAATTCCATGTATAAAAAATGATACACATGTAATTGATCCAGAAATCGAACCGGTTCGGTGTGCTAATATTTTTAATGATTTTTTTGCAAATGTAGGAAAAAATTTAGCAGCAACAATTGACGCAAATGAACCATCAATACTCATTAATAATCTCGAAACTGAACTTAATCCGAGCCCCAATAGCGAATTTAATAAAATATTTAACAGTTTTGAAGTCACTTCGGAATCAGAAATTAAAAAGATTATTATGGAAATGGGAGGTGTTACAGCCCCTGGATTCGATAACATCTCGGCAGAAATACTCAAAGATTTAAAAGATATCTTAGCGAAACCTATAATGCATTTAATTAATGTGAGTTTTAATACAGGCACATTTCCAGACAATTACAAAACAACTGTTGTATCACCAATATTTAAAGCAGGATCCTCAGAAGAAGTAACAAATTATCGTCCAATTGCACTCATATCAAATATATCAAAGATATATGAAAAAATTGCCAAGAAACGATTGAATTCATTTATTAACGTCAATAACTTAATACATCCCAATCAATACGGCTTCAAAGCTGGATGTGGAACTAGTGATGCAATTGCCAAGGTTACAAATTTGATTACCGAAGCGTTGGATGGGGGGGATAAATGTCTGGGAATATTCGTCGACTTGCGAAAGGCGTTCGATAGTATTTCACATGCAAAATTAATAAGCAAGTTGCATAGTATTGGTGTGCGAGGACTGGCATTGAAATGGTTAGAAAGCTACCTGTTACACAGAGTACAAATGGTTAAAATAAATAACCAACTAAGTAGTCCTTTGTCGTCGGAATTCGGAATTCCACAAGGCACAGTGATAGGTCCTATTTTATTTACACTTTACGTGAATGACATGTTTGATCTTCCCATGCATGGTCAAGTGGTTTCATATGCCGACGACACTGCTATTATAATAACCAATAAAAATGCTGACGATCTGATAAAAGCGGCAAATGAAGACATTAATCGAATCAAGAAATGGTATGACCTCAATTTACTGTCGATGAACGCCGAAAAAACAGTATTAATGCACTATTCACTAAAAACTAGCGGAGATGCGCAATTCGGTAATGTCACTGTCCATGATCGCAATTGTTCAGACCCCAATACTGGCTGTAATTGTACCCCACTAAAATCCAAAACTGTAATTAAGTACCTAGGAATATTGATCGACAATAATCTTAAATGGAAACATCAAATAGAAGCAACTAATAAAAGAATACGAAAATTAATATACGTATTTTTGAACCTGAGAAATGTAGTAAATATGCAAATGCTGAAGGTCGTATATTATGCACTGTTCCAGTCTATTGTGCAGTATGGAATTATTGGCTGGGGGGCAGCATATCGAACTAGTTTAATGCCGATTGCAATATTGCAAAAGTTGATTATTAAAATTATTCTAAAAAAACCGCGTATTTTCCCTACCGAAGAAATGTTTAAATTATTTCCAGTACGCGACGTATTTGAATTGTTTAATAGAGAGGCTCTCCTACAGATTCACAAAAATGTTGTGCAGTGTCCATTGATTTACAGTACGGTAGTGGTTGACAGACCTAGATCCACTGGCAAGTTGAGACTTCCAAAATACAAAACTACGACAGCTCAAAACCAATATTATTATAAAGGAATTGTAATCTTTAATAGTCTGCCAGCTGCTATACGTGCTGAGAAAGACTACAAAAAATTTAAATTTAAAATAAAAAATATAAAATTGAAATAATTGTATTAATATGTGTGTACCTATATGTGGGTGTATAGATTGAAAATTATTTTTGTACTGATAATCTGGGTTGATGGCACTTGGAGATCGGAACCAACAACAAAACCGCTTCATAAAAAGATACCTATCATGAGTTGCTTCACATTTATTACAATATTGTTGTTGTCACAATTAGTCTTAGTATTATTTTGGGTAATGTAGGTAGACGTACGATAAAAGTTGAACAATTTTGCTGACATGTTTAATGCTATATATTGTATATTGTGGAATTTGTTTTTTTGTTGTGTCTACCTATGTATAATTATGTGATGGTTTATACAATGTAATCTGCTCCCCTCCTTTACACAAGTTTACTTTTTAAGGAGAGTAAAACAGTAAAATACATGTACACTATTATTTCATATTGTTATAAGATTATGTTTAAGGTTATTATGTATATTTTTATGCTTAATAAATAATAAAAATAATAATAAAATAATTATGGCAAAGATAAAAGGTGCCAATACACAGCCCTGCCGGACTCCAGTGGTGATCCTGAAGGTTCTTTGAATTACCTATCTAGTATATCTTGATATTGATAGGTAATGATGTACCTATGCTTATTAAACTCGATTAGCCTATTGGCTTCCTCACTTATGTAAGATGTCATCATGATGGTGAAAAAAGACTAATAATACTAATATCGCCCATTGTGCAAAATTATTTGTATAAACCATGTTGTAATCCGATTATTTTTTTCTAAATATTTTGTTTAGTACAATTATAAAGCATACGACATACCAATAAAGTTTATTTTTTTGGTAATTCTAATTACCTCAGTAAAGACGTGATAGTTTAGTGTTGTGTCTATAATCGTAACAGCATAATGAACGTTCAATTTATTATAATAACACCATGTAAAAATATTTGTACTTATTAAGGTATTTAGTAAAACAAACGTTATAATATGTATGTAGTGTGTGTACTAAAAGTATTAAATGTTATGTTGTTGTGTGTGCGACTTTGAAACCGGTTTTGCGTGAAACAAAACTACTAAAAACATCATCCGACTGCCAGACTCAACACTATAATACACAGTCGAAAGTATATCGATGATAGCCTTCACGTGACTTTGAGCCATACATGATTCAATGTTTTTGGTGAATTGAATTATTATTGACCTTATGTTGACTTACAACATCAATACTACATTATTATCTTTCACTTTGAATATATTATCACAGATATTTTGATAATTATTTCAACATTAAATTCTTTTTAATGTCTAAAAACAGATTTTATTCCCAAAAATGATAACAACTATTTTTAAATGTTTATATGACATTTTATATTACGATGTTCTAATTTTTATATGACATTTTATAATAAGATGTTCAATTTGACTTATTTCAATACTTTTATCATTATCATTTATTTATTGCTATCATTTATTTTACAAAAAAATGGTCTCCTACTCGTTTCCGTAAGCTTTCAAGTGTCCTGTATTAGTCATATTAAATTCAGCGACGATGTTTGCCACCCATTAAGAATACTTTAATTTTTTGTAGGCAATAAGAGGACATCTTCCATGTGTATTGCATGTAGCTGGTCTGCTTGCTTCCCCACTTGCGGGATATGCCTTGATGGTATAATAAATAATAGAAATATTTGTTAATATTAAAATAATATGTATTTATTCAACAACCGGAACCATCTGATTTTGAAATTATTCTTTAACAAATTAAAAATCGATTTGCAAAATGTGCAAGAACGCAGATGTTTATTATACCTACAGTAAGATTTGGTTAGATTGATAATAATGGCGCGAATAGCGTCACTTCAAATATATGAATTGGGAACGTGATATGAGCTTAATCATTATAGACAACACAATCATATCCACTCTGGCTGTATAAAACATCAAAAAGCTACTAGTCATTCTGACTGTAATCAATCTTTTTAAGTAGTATTCTAGAAGTATTCACTATTCAATCAGCTATCAGACAGGGGCTGCAACATTCAATCAAAATAACAATACATGCAGGATTATATATAATATATAATGGAATCAGATTTGGTCGAAATTATCACACGATTGAAATTAATACTTTTTTGTTATCGTGTACCTATAATTATCAGTCTATACTATGAGTGTTTGAGTGTCATGTATAATACACGTAAGTTAAACATTACGTTTTGAGACATTTCACATTTTCAGTTCAGCGATAAGATATGCCTTTCATCCTGTCTTCGCTTTTATCGACACGGAAAGGAAGATACGCATGTTTATTACATCCGCTAAATTCCCAATTGTGGGGTAGAATTTTCTAAATTACAACATCTCTCCAGGGTGGGAAATCCAATGAACAATTGCATTTATTGTAAATGGAGATCGTGTGTCATTCATTAAATAATAAATGATGAGTTTTGAGTTCATTATTACTGAATTGAACATATAATTGTGTCGGTGGATATCAAAATCGGTAAAATACATTTTAATTATTATGTTAAATGTTTAAAAAATAATGTACGAGTATTACGATTACTTGTCTATCACTATCACAGAACACTTGGAAATTTATAGAAAAAACACAATCCTGAATGCTTTACTATCGCATAGAAAGGACGACTCGTATATTCATTACCAGCTACCCCTGAGAGATACCGTAATAGTGTAAATAGTTGATGATGGTAAATATAATTAAATTTGATGTAAACTCAGGTTGACAGTACCTCAAATATATACTCATATTCATGTCAATTCTCAAATCAGAACACAATACCTCATTATCGGCTGTCAGCTGTTCTATTATACGGCGTCATACAGAACTGTCAGTCATCATAGAAAAATAGATGGATACAACATGAATGTGATAGATAGTTCATCTCATTTAATCATTTGGACGTCTGTTGGTACCCTGATGAGCCCAACAATAATAATAAATAATTTGTGGAGTGTGCCACATATTATGAGAGGTCCCGGGGGATTTTTCCAACATGCTTGTCATGTATATAACTATATATCAGTCAAAATTTAAATTTAGGTTTGAAATCAATGTCTATGGTATTTATTATCTGGTTTAATAATTTCTATCACATAATTCAGTTTGTTCGTATAGCTCCAGATTGAATAGTGTAGAAGAGTTTTCAGGTTAAAGAGTATTATATAGTATAACAAGCATTGAAAAATTAAGGTACCTAACCAGTAAGTGTTCAATAAGATAATAAAACTTTCATGTAGTACATAGTAAATATTCGATTTTTACGTGTAACAAAACATATGTTGTAAAATTGTATGAGTAGGTATATTTACATGTCTTTTGATTTCATATCATTTGTCATGCATGCATAAGGAAGTATAATTATTTTTTTCTTTTTCCTTTGGTTTCATCTGCCTTTCAATCACTATTTTCCATTCTTTATATTCCAAGAATTTATATACACGCGTTTTTCAATTTTCACAATAATGTTTCCATGGTCTTTCCAGTGGTCTCGCACGTCGTTGTGGAAACTCGGTAGAGCTACCCACTAAAATCGGTATCCTTGTGCCCAGAATCGGTAGATGACAAAAAAATACAATATTCACTCCAATATAAATACCGAAAAATCGGTAGGTTCGAGACTCCTGGCTTTTTACTTTATTTGACAGCTCTAAAACCATAGTCATAAAAGTACCAAATTCTGGCATAAACTAAATTATATCTAATAATAAAAAAATGTGCATTGCACTCGACAGGAACGACTCGTGAATTCTCTTGAGATTCTACATGTGCATAAAGATGAGATTCCCTGTGAAGATAAATATCTAAATCTATTTTGCATAAAATGTTTCAACTTACTTGAACACTCCTTGACGTTTATTTTTAAGGAGATATATCCAAAACACTTCTGAAACAATAAAGAAAAACAATACATTACAATTATGTATGTTTGAAAATAAAATGAGAATTGGCTAACAATGTTCAATTCTTTACACGATTTAAATTATTTCTAAAAAGTCTAAAATTACACAGGCCAAATCAAAAATTATAAAGTTTACTAAGAATTCCTTAGGATGGTTATTAATTATCGACATTTGTAAAATAGACATAACAAACTTTCTTACCACACACATACACACCCAATGTACTTACGATATCTTTTCTTACGCCTGTTATATATTTTCCCCTTTGATTCTACGCATTTCTGCCATCGCAGTATGTCTGACAAATATCAACAATGCATCACATCGTATTCAATCAGAGCAGCAGTCGTAACAAGTCTGATGTCAAATGTGAAGTAAGATTGTTATTAATTATTATATATTAAAGAAGTATGAAATAACAGAAATGTTTCTATCAGAGACATAGTACTAGGAAGATGAAGAAGAAAGGACAAAGAAGAAAAAATATATTAAATACGTATTTTGAAATAATTTTATTACTGTCAAACATAAAAAAAAATATTGAAATGATTTGAGGAAAAGTTTGATTTAGGGGTTAATGAAAATTAAAATCTTAAAATAATATTTCAAGACACCCGATAATAACACCCGGCAAAGAATATGTCTACCAACCTTTTTTGTAAATTTCCAAGTGTCCTGTAATAGGCATGTTTCGTAAAACTCACGTGTAAGACAATGAACATCTTCAATAAATTCACCGATGAGGTGTGCCAGCCATCCTGAACGTCTTATTTTTTATTGGCACGGAGAGGACAGTTTTTATGTTTAATACTTGTAATTTGTAATTAGCCAACTTGAAGGAAATCCCGTGATAGAATGAATGATATTCTAAGAGTTTTTGACTAAAAAAGTGGTGTTTCATCATTTTAATTAAATATAATGGGCTTACGAAACGATTAAAAAATAGGGTTGGAGTAATTGGATTTGATAAGAATCCTTTAAGCCTATTGAAAACTTTTGTGAAATGGAGTTTCAATGCCTTTGATAAATATTAGCGATGTTTTTTTTTCCGTAACCTAATATCATTTATTTTTTAATTTATTTATTTCAAAGAAAAAATAACATTAACATAACATAATACAGTCGCAAATCCGTATTGATTAAATTTCTAATTCGTATGTACCTGCGTTTTTTTTCAAATAATATTTTACATAAAATATTCCAAATCACAATACTGCCTACAGAGCAGACATACATTTGCTACTGTTCTAAATTATTTAATTAAAATCTATTCCTAGAGATTGTTGTGAATATACATTAGGGACATGTATGACAAAGTATACAAGTAACTATCTATATATATGTAGGTACAAAAACAAATTTATAAATGAATAATGTCACGCGTGATGGGACATGGGTGAGGTCCCTTCAATCAATGTCAGTCGTGTGTATGTTGTATGTAGAGTGAGCAGTCGCAGACTACCCACCGACCTATGTGGGCGGAGTAGTGGCACCCACCTTCCCTCAAGTAGGTACTTACTTTAGTTGGTAATTGATTAGACCTTAATATATTAGATGCATGTAGTAGAATCTTGAATTTATATAAGAGATACCAATGAAGACTACTTCTTAATCTTTGATGTATGTACGTTGTCCCCTGTTACAGTTCTTATTACGGGAAACTGTACATACTTTAGAAAGCTTCCAAACTCTCCATATTCCTGGTCATTCGTCTTCGTTCGTCTTTGGAGCCTATTTGAAATCACAAATCTACTATTTTACCATAAAAAAGTGTTTGAAGTGTGTTGAGTAAATTAACGATGTCTTTTTTCGCATTGACCTATATTGTATAGACTTGTAAAGCAGCACTAATATTCTCCGAAAACATGTTCCAAAATAATAATAATAATAATTATTATTATGCTGTTTCGCTCCATAACTATTATAACTGACAAAGCCATCAAAGAGCACCTACAAAATTTAAAAAATGTCTTTCAAGCCATGCAATACTAATGTGTTGGTCGCATTACCAATAATTATCCTTAGCATTTCTAGTCTATACACTCAACAGTACTGGTATATATGGGTTAGTCGGAAGATATTACTTCTGCGATAAACTCGCCCATTGTACAATAATATCATTCATTTGTCACATTATTTTATAATTTTGTACGGTATAGTTTATTATTATTATTATTACAGGTCGATGATTTTTAATCGAATTTTCTAACTCAATACTGGGACTATTTTCATGCATAATTTTATATCTGAACTTCTGAATATTCCTAAATATGGCGTCAGCATCAAGATTTAAAATAAAACAGAAAAGAAAGAATGAATAGTTTCAAACAAAACATACGAAAACATAAACATTACCAGACGCTACACGAAGGCTTTCGAAAACAAGAAATACCTATCCTTTTTAGGTTTGAATGATGACACTAATTATGTTTTTAGTGGTTTGAATAGTTGATGTATAACACCGACCATATTTATGATATACCTTATAATAATATCATTATTGTATTTGTCCTGATTACCTCTATGCATGTCATGTTATCATGCACTACTTATACCTATTGTATGTATGTGGTCTGGAGACGTGCAATGCTCAATGCTTGACGCATTGTCAGTATACAATGAAGGCGAACCATCAATTCCATACACAATACATTGAACAATAATACAATTGGTTCACTATGTTATTATATTAAGTAACAATAATATTTTTTGTTATTATAACAAACCTACTTAGATAAAATATAATATAATTTTTCTTATCACGATTGAAGTATCAGTTCATCATCATCATCACCGCTTCCCTTTCGGGGTAAGCAGAAAAAATCGAGCGAGACTTACACCCATCATTCCATTATTGTCATACAATTCCTCAAGTAGGCTCTTTTATTCAATGTGTTCAGCTCGTATCCGTCGTCGAGGATTTGGTTTATATGGTCTTGTCCATTTAATCCTCGAAGAGTCACATTTCCTAGCATTATTCCTCTCAACCATGTATATTTCTTTTTTAGATTATTATGTACTAATTGTTATTTTTTGAGCTTTTTATTTGCTACCGCGGTTTCGGTGGAGCGTCCACCATTAACGAGCGTTAATCTAAAAATTTTAAAAGTTTTAGATTAACGCTCGTTAATGGTGGACGCTCCACCGAAACCGCGGTAGCAAATAAAAAGCTCAAAAAATAACAATTAGTACATAATAATCTAAAAAATCATATCATGTCTAGAAATTGTTATATTGTGAATGCCGAAAACATAAGCAAACATGTATATTTCCTTTGTTATTCTTTCCACGTGCCCAAACCACTGTAGTTTGTTCACTTTTATTCTTGTTATTATCCCAGGTTTTATTTCACAATATTAACGAATTACACTATTTCGCACTTTATCTTTCTCTGTTGTAACGTCAAGATCTTACAACGATTAAAAATATTTTACCGTGTATTCAGCAGGTAATTTTGAAAAAAATATAATAAATCCACATAGTTACTGCTTTACAACATGCAGTTTATGTTATAGGCAGAGAGGATTGAAGCCAGACCAGACAACGGCCATCACCAAACGATATATACCTACCTACATAATAGACACGTCTGGCCTATACGGGAGTGTTGTTAGTTAGTTAATGAATTTTGATTTGAGTGTGACATCACCAAACATAGATATCATCCTTACTACACAAAAATTACATTATTGAATAATACATGGCTATAAACATAAACATTAGTACCCACATGTCTACACGTGAAGTTTTGCAGAGGTTGACAAATTTTGGATTTTAGTTCTGTAATCTATATTCTCACGCCTTGTCTCAACACGCAGTCGTCCTTGAGGATTTTATCCACGAGTTCAAGTCAAGTAGTTCTTGAATGTCTCCGCTCTTTCTTTGCATCCTCTTTCTCAAATAGATATACCCTTCGTTATCCTTTCATCGTTGGACGACGAAGGATGGATTTTAGTTGCTGTGTTATAAAAGATATTAAATTTTGATAAAAGTTTGGTTATTATTGTCAAATAAATAACAATAAAAGTACAAAAAGGAAATTCTAAGTCAGTTCTGTTAATTTATAGTTAAAAAAATCAAAATTCAGATAGGTCTATACAATGACAAATGATAAGTTCATTTATTTTTTTATATAAATCCAATACCCTACACATGTAATGATGATATAACTTTGTACGTGATTATAACAAGGATTTGAGTAATTATAAATTCGAAATGTTATCCATTTTGAAAATATCATAATTATTAGGTACTCATCTCAATCCTTTCGAGTGCCTATCTCTGACAAAACTTACGTTAGTGGTAAACATTATAATATTATTCATGTGAAAATATATTACATACATTACATCCATTATTATGTCGCTACATACATACCTACAGTACTCGTAAAGTGTTTAACTGTTACAATGTCATACTACAAAGATGACATCATTTTCGTGTCATTAATTCAATTTGATGCGGTAACATTTAAAGCAATAACAACATTATGGAGATACAACATTATACTCGGCCTGTGGAGGATAAATTATTTTGTCAAATTTACTGTTCAAAATGTCAAAAATAACTATAGACTTGACTTAATGATGGGAAAAACAATTTTGAAATTAAATTTTATAATTGTGTGGCTACATTAATAAAAAAAACAACATAGCAGATTAAAACATTAAATGTGCAATGGGGCAAGTTTATCGTAGAAGCGCGATATCTTCCAACTAACCCATAACATAACATATTATGTTTATCGATGTATTTTTACAATTGAACCATTGTATGAGGTCATATATGTAAATTTAAGTATCTCATATTAGGTTTATTCCCATACTAGGTATCTCAGAACAATACCTACACATGAAGCTGTCATCGGGTTTATAAGAGAGAATATCGGAGCCTTCGGCAAGTCGCCCGGTAGCTTAATTGGACAAAGCACTCCTCGCGACAAGGTTAAGGGATGCGGGTTCAAGTCCCGTCCGGGGCACTACCGAATAAGGTGACGTTGTCTTTTCTAAGCCTTATATGGTAGTTTCATGTGTTAAATTTACATAACATATTATACTTAATTTCTATTAAATCGCACGAAATTATTTTTAAAGCTTATTTAAAGTCTATCAAATATGAGTAGGAGACCTATTCTATTCCTAGGTTATCACGGACAATTAATCTAAATAGTTGTTTAGCAGGAATTCCTTACAATTAAAGGTGTGACATCACCATGTTACTGTCATACAGCTATAGGTATCTATTATTATATTTATATATAGGTATGTCCGATTTTCACATTACATAGTATGGTACATACTTACAGAATTCCTAACTAAACATCGTTATAATTGTTAATTTACTTTGGAATGTAAATAACATAATTAACGTTTCAGTCAATTGCAAGTGTATCATTTTCCAATTAAATTTAACGATTTTATATTCAAATCACACTGCAAGTATACATTACACTCATCTTCACATTTTTAAGCTAGTTGGTAGACTGTATTTAATGCAAGGACAGAATGTCCATTCTATCTAAATGGACATTCAGAGAGAAGCATAATCGCTAAATTAAATATAATTAATGAACAGTGAAGGAAACATAATTATATTTGTTAGCTGTTAGTATTTTTAGACTTGGTTTTAGAACAAAAATCTACACTTAAGTCAAATATGATGTTTATCGTATTATTAGTTCCAGAGATCATAGTGATAAACAACATCATAGTAAACTAAAACACGTTTTTTGTTCTAACCCAATGTTATGAAATTTTACTACTAATGCATTCACATAGCAAATTAAATGATGTTGTAAGGTATAGTAGCCCAAAAACCTTAAAGAACTATTCAAATAAAAAGAGTGAGACGATTTTTAATTCAAATGAATGTTTGACAATGCTGGCAATCAAATCGTGCGGCCAAAATAATTTCATATCAACCAGTCAAAGAATCATTGGTTCATATACGTTCATTTTATGACTTAATCTGGTATATAGGATGTACAATACTACAATGTATTGGAGTGAGAAGACCATTTCCATCTACATGTTATGGAGTGAAATAGTTAACGCTTATTGCTTTATTGTCAATTTTGGATCATGTCTTCTGAGAAAATTAGTGCGGCATAATTAGTTTCTACTATCAATGTCATTGGTTTTCAAATAACTTAACAGCTTTATATGAAAGTATGTATGTAGTAATTATTTTCTTTGTTTGATTAAACTGATTACATTTAATTAAGAATATTAATTAAATCTCTACACAGCCTTACTGTTATTACACATACAGGTACACAATATGTTTTATATTCCAGCTAGCTTATACATAATATATATAAGTCTAGTAGCGAATACATAATAACATTGATTCTAATCTTACGTAGTTCGCCGCACATATATCGATTATTTCACTCTAGTTTGTTCACAGGGAACGAAAAGTTTTTGGTCAGCCATTGTCCTTGAACCACGATGTAATGTGTCTACAACAACAATAATATTATTATGTTTTGGTTACCAAGTTACAGTTCTTATGTAACACTGAAAAACACTACCCAATACAGATATTAATGAAACGTAAACACGTAAATATGTAGATCTACAGTGAGTGATATGAACACGTAGATACGTAGTTAATTAACTACACAATGTAACGAGTTTTTTGTCCCATACTTTGACGATTTGTATCGATGTTTACTACTGAATTGACATGTGATTAGACGATCTCAGCCCTTTTTTCTAAACCCGAGATAATCCCGCTCCTGTGATTGTCCCGGGAATGTATTGGTGTATGTATATAAGTGAATGTATATGTGTATAAGTGGTAAAAAAATCAGAAAACCATGTCAAAGTCAGTATTTTATTTATCTTTTGGCAATGTATTTAAGTTTTAAATTATTTTTCTTTAATTTATCTGTACAATAAAGTGAACACCATTTTGCAAAACAAACTTGGTGCTCTGCATTAACAAGTTTTCCAACCATCAGTGACTATTGCCACAATATCGGTAGGTATCTAGTGAGATATCAAACTCAGAAAGGTGCTCGTTTAAGATACGAATACAAGTTGCGACTGTTAGTGATTTATTAATGCGAATGTAGTATTTGAAAATTGTACTAATCCCGAAAATCCCAGGATTTGTTAATCCCGAAAACTTCGGGACTAAAATTCGACTGGGATCGAATCCTCTACATGAGATCCATTGATTTTTTTAATTTCATAATTTATGCTGTGATGTTGATGATTATAGGTACCTATATTGTTTTTTTTTTCTTTGTTATTTTATTGACTTCTAGTTAAAATTGTTGCGTCTTAATTCGTTATACTTTTGTGTACATTGTATGAATTATGTATGTTAATTTTCTACAAGTAAAAGGTTAGCGCCGTGAATTGTCAATAAATAAATAAATCTTCTTCTTCTCCTTGGGCACTAATTAGTCCCACATGGTGGTGGGGTCTGTCTTTCTTGTTATGTAATAAATAAATAAATAAATAAATAAATGTTTAAATAATATAATGAGCATTCTTCTGCGGTTAACGTGAATAAATAAATACATAAATATGTAAGACATTTAACATCCTCACATCAGCGATGAGGTGTGCCATTCTTTCTAAACATTTTGTGGCGCGAAAAATAGGAAATTTATTTTTGATGAACTTTTCGACAAACTACCTACAATGTACCGTGTAATTATGCGTTATTGTTGGGGTTATTGTGGAAAAGTTCGTTTGTAGTCGATCGCAAAGTGCGGTTTGTCTAGGCCCTAGGGGGCCTGATATTATTTTATACTCCCACAAGATTTAATATTTTTCGCAAATCGGCTTTTTGGCTAATATAAAGACAATCTTATGTCCTAGATATTTTTTATTACGAACTATTTCAAGATTCAGAGTAGGTATAAATTTTTTGTCTATTAAAAATAAAATTAAACAAAATCCTATTTTACAACAAGACTTAAAAACTATGTTGTAAGTTTTAGGGTTTTTAGTTTTTACTTTAAGAAAGACTTTTATGTCAAACCTTAATGTGTATTTAATAACATCTTGTATACAAGTGTTTCTGTACTTCGTCTACGTACTCTAAGCACTTTCGTAACGTAATGCATGCCTTCACCAGAGCCACAATACATTACACATTACATACTGAATATAAATTTGACATAGGTACTTTAGTGTTTCTTTGTTCTAAGCTTTTATGAGAAAACGGTATATTTTGAATAAAGAATACATCATTGTACATGGACTGAACAGTTCTATAATTTTAATATATACGAACATGATGGAAACTGTGTTTTATTCTGTTTTATAATAATGTTATATTTAAGTGCAATGACAACTTCTGGGTATTAGGACTGTAGAGATATGGAACTGGGGTGCTACTTCCGATGCGGATCTTATCTAGAATTTTATTTTGTAGTATCTTAGCACATAACATTACATGCGTAGGCGGTTCACACAGATCGAGTTAGTCCCAAACTCAGAAATGAATCAGGTATTATTGGTCATATTGCATTGGTCAGGCGCTGTTTCTTTATCACTTATGTTACCTTTTTGTATAGTTTAAAATTCAATATGTATGCTGTAGACACGCTTGATTGGGAGATCAACACTATTCTCTCTCTTTTTGTTTTCATATATGTTTAATCAACCCACTGTGTGTGTCTCTATGTAATAAATCAATAAATAAATTATGGGTACTGACATGACGATTCACTTATATATGATGAAAAATATCATAGTATTAATCATCAACAGATACATCAAATCTATAATTTACTTTCCTTATCGATATAAGTATTCTTGAAAATAAATGCGGTCAGTGTCAAATGCAGTCTTCATTTAGTCGATAATCTAACTAAGGGTCTAAAAATCACGTTAAACTACCCATTTTGGTATATTTGATAGTCTTAAGCAGTGATCTCCAATCTTTTTTCGCCACGGACTGGTCAACATTTGATAATTCTATCGCAGCCTGCTAAGGAGGAGACGTTGATTGTTTACAATCGACATATTTCTTTATCTCTTTGGTTTCGTAAAGGAATATTTCACAAGCTTGCTATACTAGAATATTGAAAAGACCAAAAAGACTGCCCTTCGTGTTCCTGGAGGTTGGAGACCATTGATATAAGGATAGAGCGTTTATTTTGATAGCTATTGTATTTATTATGGACAGCTTATTTTTGAGTACTCCAATTTCACATTTGTTCAAATATAATAAATAAATAAATATTTCTTTATTCAATCAATATCATACAAACGTTGAAACAATATATCACCAATTATCTTCAATTAAGTTGCAGCAGCCTCACTAGGTTGCCCTGTATCGAGGCGTAAGATAAAAGCAGATAAGATCTGCGTCGGGAGTAGCATTTTTGAAAGTACGTACGTATCATCTATCTAGTTCAATCTCCGTACGGTGTGTAAGCATTACGTTGCATGTTGTGATCAAATTAAATTCTTATACATCAGATATAATGTGGGTAAATTTATATATCTATACAATAATATAATGGTTCTTTAATGTGACATACAAAGTCACTTTGCAACGCATCTTAATAACGCTATATTTGCTCAATGCCCGACCACACCTTACGTAATTTCGACAGACCTTTCGATGGTTTTGATGATACCCATTTTTCTTCATTCTTTCACAGTCGATAGACTTGCCCTGATTTTGATAGAATTTTGAAAATGCTTATGAAATTCCCTCAACAATAAATAAATGTAGTTAATTCACCTTATTTATTTGGAACATCCAGAAGGTTTGGTAGGAATTTACGTCACCATAAAGTTAACGAGAATGACGTAGGTAATTTTACATTAAGTGTTCTGGGCAGTGGCACTGTTTCATGTTTAAATATAAGAAACATCATGGCAATGTGAAAAGCAGTTTTCTAATACATAACAAGAGCCTTACATGTAATTATAAATGAGTTTTGAAAGTCATACTCTAAAAATTTTGTAACAATTCATCAACAAGTGACAAGAGAAAATTCTAGAAAATATCCTAAATGGCTGTCAACTTTTTAAATGCATGAAATTGAAAATAAGAGAAGAAACTACAATGGTTACATAATATTCCGGTGGAGTGTTCACTATACTGCCTTAGTACTCTTCAGTAGCAGAATGTCAACAACTTCTTTACGCGCTTCTGATCACAGAGGTAGAAACTACTACAGGTACTCGTTGTATTAGTATGGGCGACTGCAGAGTTAGGTACACACGGACAACTAAGCAGGAATCCGTCACACTCCCCCGGTTTCCTTGAGTTTTATTACAACTATTAAATAAATTTTTTTTTATTATTAATAAGCGACGATAAAATACTCTCTAATCCAATAACTCTAACAAAACAAAAATACACTTCCGTGTATATCTATATCTGAATTCTAGCGAATAAGATAGGTACCTAATACACAAGCTTGAGTTAAAATTATATGAAAATATCTAGACAAAATAAATCGAATAACAATATCGTTCAAGTAGTGATATATTAGTAGAAAGGAGGGTAAAATCAAAGACCTTTAATTTTACAATAAATAGAATTAATTCTTTCAACCTTATGTTGTATAACTGATATTTTTATGATACCTAACCAATGTACAGGGAAGAATAAAATAAATAAATAAAAAAATAAATTTATTTTGTTCACAAGTGTTCATTTTTTCAATTTTTTAACATAAACTAAACGTATAATATTTTTTGAGTATCAAGAAGCATCCTTGGAGTACCTACACCATTTTCGTCAAAAATACAAGGGAACATGCATGTGTGAGGAATATGAATAAATGTTATCAATTCATATTAATAAATATACGCTGATCACGAATATCCTAATAAGAAACCATAAAATAAAACTTTTCATTCATTATTTTCATTTTAAAAATCCATATTTTCTGTTATTGAATTAGTCCGGTGTGACGTCGCTAGGCGCTATTTTGTATTGCCACACATTTCACTCTTAGTACTGTTTGTAGCGCCTGATATTGTCAAACACTGCTCCGCCACGAGTGAACCTTTTTGCGGCGAAATGTGAAAATTGCTTTTTTAAATGGTGATAAAAACCTTAAAAATGCATATTTAAAAATATAAAAAGTACCATAATTTTTCTAATTTTCTGTACTATTTTTTGGGTTGAAAATTTTTTTTTGTGAAAGTTCCCCATTCAACGAAACTTGCCTCACGCATCAAATGTGAAACTCATGTTTTATATAGGTTACTACTTAGTACCATGATTCAGGATATTTTTCAATAAACCCTCAGGAAGGTTTGTTTGAATAAACCGCGGTGCATAATTTTGATATTGCCACAAAACAACCCTTTATCCGGTGAAGCTAATAAAATTAGGTCACGGAGGGTTAAGTATACAAATCTAAAGCTAACGTTATAAAAATGTTTATTCTATTTAGGGAGATAGAACAAATTGATGATTAAGTAGAAGTTGAAATAAGGTTTCATTCAATCAATCACAGAATATACTTGTTCTTCCTATTGGAAACAAAAGAGCCTTGTATTAATAGAGTAGAGCTAAAAATGCTTCTATGAGACCTTGAATTGCTTTAAGTAGTTTTCGATAATGGTAATCCATTGTTTAAGACTATTATTTACAAATACAATATATAATTCATATTAAAAAGAAAAACGACTTTTAATGTTGATAATAGCTTTTTATACAATAATTGAACATAATTATTGAACAAAAACAATATGAATCTGGGTTTGAAATACACCCTAAACAGCTTCACAGTAAGCAACATACTTGTGTATTGAAGGTGAATTCACTTGGAAGCGAGTGGAGTCGAATCTGTGATCTATCGATTGAAAGTCCGATACTTTACTATCAGCTTACCGCCTTATTTTGAAAAATGTTACCAGCAATGCTTGCAACAAGAAATAGGTGTACACTTCGTTACGAGTTCGTCGGTAGCCTGGAGGTAGAGTCTCGGCCTCTTGAACAAGGGGTCCGTGGTTCGATCCCAGGTGCCGGCAAACTCCCCTTTCACGACACAAGCTTTTAGCTTACTGTGGAAGGTGTATAAAGTTGTATTTGGGTTTATAACAAAACCCAGATATATCTTTTTAAAAAAAAAAAAAAAACTTTAATTTTTTTATCATAATCAAATTTCATTTAAGATAAGTCAGAGATTATTGAGAAAAATCTTAGTTTATGTTAAAAGTTTGATAAGTTAGATTGACTATCAAAGTTGTGCCTGAATTTGAATCTTATAAAAACTTCAAAGCTAAGAATTACAAAGTAAATAAATCACATCTAATTGTGTCAGCTTTCAGACAGAGTTTTGTTTAAGTGCTTATGACATAAGACTTAGTTCATAAGAATGGAAAATCGTCACTAAAAAGCCCTTTCCAAAGTGTAATTTTGTAAATTTCAAATATCTTCGTCGCAAATTTGATTGATTACTTCCATGATGAGTTGTTGATTGATTACTATCATCAAAAGGCTTCTTAAAAGTCATTATTCTAATGTACCATAATATTGAAGAAGTAACCCCATATACGCGAGAAGACACAAACTTATTTACACAGTCATAGAAAATTGTACAAGTAATGAACTTATAAATTTATACCTTTTTTATGTAAAATCGTTCATAAGTTGCAATAGGCGGAAATCATCCAAATTTGGGTGAATAGACAATATTAAAAAAAACACAAATCCATAATACAAACATAATGTATCTAACGCTGTCAGACTTCACATATTTACATTAGGAATTAATAACATTAATGTCGATAAATTAATTCTGATTGATTGCCTTTTTAATTCATCAAACGGTTTCCAGTTTAATATGTGAAATTTTATTGCACTTAAATCTTCAATAAATTGCAATTCACCTTTTCACCCAAATAGAGAGAGACGTTGTATGTTTATTATTATTACATATTTGATTATTACAAAAGAGATAAAACAAAACTAAATAATCAAGTGATCAAGAAATGGTAGTAAAAAAATTGCAATCAATGCAGGTGTTTGGGTGTATTTGTAGTTTTGTAATAAACCCAAATTCTTATATATAGCTTTCTACAGCATCTTACTTCAGGTAATAAATTTGCTAGTTGTCCTCTCCGTGCCTCTAAAAAATAAGACTTATAGGATGGGTGGCACATCTCATCACTTAATTCAAGATATTAAATGCTTAAATTCATCATGAACAAAAAAACGTCTTAATAAATAATCTACATTGTATCAGACCGTTGAACCTTGAGATATTCGTTTATAAGTGAGAACTTTCGTGTGCTATATTAGTAGGAATACATAACTACAGAAATGATATAATTTATGTCTGGCTGCAAGGAAATGGGATATATTTCAAACTGACCTATATATTAACAAAGCGACTTCGCGTTCATAATAATTATCATTAATATAAAATGTACAGTCATCTAGGAGTGGTAGTTGTGGAACCAGGGGGCGAGTCTCGGTAAAACAACAGAGGGATGGTCAATGATGTCAGATAAATAAATATTTTCTGTACAGTGATAATAATAATTATACATGTCTACTGGTGAATACCTAGAGAAAGTTTTCTGTACTGGTGAAATATCTAACAATTTCAGACACTCGCTTGTTCATGCAACGGCGAATCCAGGATTTTCTCTAACCTTTTTTCAGTCTCAGTTTTCAAAGTATTCACGCAAATTTCAGCCCCCCTTCTGTCGCCAAATTTTCAATTGAGTATGGAAAATTAAAATATTTCACGATCTCCTCGTTTTCTGTACAATGCTTTATGAAGTGCCTTATATTTAGTATAACTTTTAGGGCGGAACAGTTTCCCACCAATTTTATAGCAACAATATAATAATAACAATTTTCCAGACATTAACAATATTTTTTTCTACTTTTCTATTATTTTCGAGATCGTTAGAAGGGGCGATGCCCCAGTTTCTTCCATATTAGGTTCATCCATACATATATGTAAATGTACATTCAGTGTGTCGAGACTCGAGACTGAAGTTCTCCATATGTACACTATATGTATATTGTTCCTATAATATAACAGAATATGCCTGGAGATAAGCAAACAAGAGAATTTTGTGATCATTACAATGTACACCCATCACTTTCATAATTAATTACTTAATAATGAATTTGTTTTATGGATGTTTATGTGGTAACAAGGCAAAGGGGCATGAGTCAGTTTTGCGGTATTGAGTTGTTCCATCCACAGAAATGTAGGTATATGTCATACCTCACAAACAGAGATGTGCAAAATACTTTCAAAAAAGTATTTAAATACAAAATACAAATACTTTTGAATTTTTGTATTTCAAATACAAAATACTAAATACTTTTTCAAAATGGTATTTAAATACAAAATACAAAATACGTATTTTCAAAATACTTTTTTAAAATACCTTTTTAAAATACTTTTCACAAATAGTCGAACAAGGTTTAAGACAAAAGTATTTAATATTTTTAAACCATTGATGAATGAAAAAGAAATAAAAAACTGGACAAAAGTATACATAAATGGAGAAAGGGTTGACATGATTCGATATAGCATTGCTTGCAGACAATTGATGAATGCCATTGATGAATGAAAAACTGGACAAGAGTATACATAAATGAAGAAAGGGTTGACATGATTCGATATAGCATTGCTTGCAGACAATGAGGATGAGCCTTAGGAAGAACTGTCAAAATAGTAAAAAAATTAATTAAGTCATGACAAAATGTACGGTTGTTAGAAGAGATAAGCCGAAAATTGTCATAAATGGATTGAGTATCATCAAGCAGGTAAGAGAATTCCTGACTTGGGCTGCAAAATATATCAGAATGGATAATCCAAATCTGAAATCGTATGGACTACTGTAACATCATATTATATACAGGACTGCTCCAGACTCTTCCTTATCGTCTTCAGATGGTTTTTAACCCTTAGCAGGAATCGCTATTTTAGGCAACGTAACTGGAATCGGGGGTCAAAAATGACCCCAACAGAGTTGTTAGGTATCATATTCACACCATCAACATATTTTTAATTTTTCGTTTAATTTATTATTAAACAACTTATTAACTAAACTTTTAACAATTTTTATTACACATTTTACCATAAACTATATAGTTTTTAGCAAAATCAACTTCTGTCTAATTATTTTGACAGTATCAAAAACTACAGAAGCTTTTATTCATTAAATAAATAAAAATAACATAAAAACATTTACTTTTATCGCTTTCTTATATGAACATTTAACAAAAAAACAGGAACTTCTCTTGAGATCAACTCAAACAAAAAAAAAACAACCTAAAACAAAATTCCTCTTATAAGTCTTACATTTGGTAGGTACATGTGATATTTTTGGCACTATGTTTTTATATATAAAAAGTAAGCACTTGCTACACTTTAGGGAACCTTTCAGGTTCTTTTTACGATGACATAAATAACACCTTACTCTCTTACGGTTGTTTGTTTGAGTGGCATTAGTAGTGGTATTCTTCTACTTGATGTTCTTAAAAAAAAATACCATTGTTGTTTTTAGGTCTAACAAAAAAAAAATATGTTGTTTTGTACAAAAGGCATGACTAATTCGATGCCAATTTTTTTTTTATATATTTAGTTCTCTTTAGACGCTTTTCTGGCTTTCACGCCTTCCAAAAAACGTAACAAAAATACAACCATTCCCGGACCCGGGGGTCATTTTTGACCCCACATTTGTACATACCTCCACTTCTAGAAATATAAGAGCGACGCAAGTTCATCACCAGCTGCACCCCATGACGTTATGAGATTACGTAAGCGCCCAAGATTGCAGGGCCTAAGTCTTCAAAGTTATTACTTAGAATTGTGTCGTTGGGGTCATTTTTGACCCCCGATTCCAGCTAAGGGTTAATGTTGCCTCCGGATCATTTACAGAGAGAATAAGAGCTGCCACATAACTTCACTACTAAGAAGTCTGCACTAACTGAGAGTCCTAGAGATACTGGTGTTTAAACTGTGTCTCACTGTCCACAAGGCAGCACACCACCCACTGAGCTGTTCCGCTGACAAAAATGTGTGGCGAAGGCTGTCCTCAGTTTCTTAAACTCGTTGAACTCAAAAGGGCAAATACCTCTAAATTTGCAGAAAGAAGAAACAAAGTCGCAGCGTCATCTGCCTGGAATAGATTGCCTTCAGACAAAATTGAAAATGCTACCATTCAGGAGAAATCACAGCGCCCTTGAAATGGCCATGGATCATTAAACGGCGTCATGTATTCAATCATCATTATTATGTGTGTATATCTCAAACATGGAGTACTCTAATGGAAACGTTGTATTTGTAATTCAACAAATTGGCAAAAAAAGCTTGCGTACGCGCATATCAATTAATGGCAGAATTTTGTTTCAAACAATAAAAAGGTATTTTGTAAAAGTATTTTGTGTAAAATACAAAATACTCAAAAAAAGTATTTCAAATAAAATACAAAATACTTTTTACAAAAAGGTATTTGAAATACAAAATACAAATACGTATTTTGTATTTTGTATTTGTATTTTAAATACTTTTATTTCAAATACGTCACATCTCTGCTCACAAAGTAGGTAATGGCATCAAGGGTTATCTATGTTACTAGGCAACTCTTGATGCCAATATTTGTGAGGTATGACATATAGGTGGAGGGAATAACTCCATACCACAAAACTGACTCATGCCCCTTTACTTTGTTACCACAGGTTTATACACGAGTTTTTATCCAGATCCACAAGTAGTAGTTATGTAAATCGTTATATTGTATACGAATACATCATACTTATTAGTTCATTAGAAGGCATAGATATACTATACTTGCAGCGTGGTACATTTTTTCGGAATTTTAATGTTCCAACATAGATGTCCTTCAAGCATTAGCAATGTATTGTCTTAAAAGCAACGTCAGTTTAAAACTGGATGCAAAATTTGATCGGCCGCATAATCGATTTTTTCTTTGAATTAACGATCTAGTATATCCTTGTTATAAGGTAACTTTTTTAACATTTATGATCTTTGGATGTAAATAATTAATTTATTTTATTATTAAACTTGTACAGATTGGATTTCTTTCAAAAGATGTCATTTATTAATTTAGTTTATAAACGTGACAAGTTTCAGACATTGTTCACCACATCTTCAGAAGAGAAATGACGCCGTTTTTACGCCTTTGATCAACGAGGTTCCGTCAAACGTTTTTAGTTATAAAAATTAATTTATTTTATGAGATCTTTCTTTGATCTAATATCTTATATACAACAAAACAAGTATATTCATGGAGTTTAACACTTGGTTTCGACAGTATATCAAATGGTGTAATTTCTAATAAAGTGGATACATGAATATCGTAAAAGTTTAATTGGTTGGAGAGAGAAAAACATATTATAAAACGCACCATTAGTCTAAAACAGAACATAAATGTAATATTAAAGCTAAAATTATTTTGTTTATTACTTGTATCAACCACAACACGTGAATGTATTGCCTAATAATGCTAAAGAAACAGTGAGATATTGAAATATACATAAACTATGTTTTTTCTTTGATGCATCGTTCCAGCTGTTTTTCGTTTAGAATTTTTTTTTATTGCCCTACAGTATTTTTTCCTTTTTCAATTTTATTCGTATCGTAGACAATTAAAACTTTAACATAGGTACTGTTTGGGTAGGTATTGAAAAAAAAACTTGTTAACTTGGAATGTTTATGCAAAGAGTAAACAAAGGCAGAATGAACTAATAATTTATTATTGCATCACTTGCCGGCAGTGCCGTTCGTGTGTGCGGATAAAATCACATATTATGTAAGATATTTTTTTTACTTATCTCATCTTCATCATTATTGTCTAGTAGTTACTTTTATCTATCATACTAACATACCAGTCACGGCATATCCCACAAGTGGGGCAGCCAGCAGGCCAGCTGCATGGAACAAACATGTAAGCTTTCCTCTTCGTGCCAACAAAAAATTAAGACATTGAGGATGGGTGGCAAGCCTCATCGCTGAATTTAAGATATAACATGAACCTAAGAGGCTTTTGTCGTGGATGCTGATAAATATAAATTTAAAGTAAAGATAACAAAATACAAAAGTTTTGTGTTGAGTGAGATGACAAAGGATGAACTAAATCTAAATCACTCGCAAACGAGTGGATGGTTTTGAGAAGAATAGAATAGAAAAGACAAAGTATGAATCCCATTATCATTAATAACAAAGATGTAATTCTAAAAAAAATGATATTTTTCCGTTTCAATTTGAGACGAATGATAGTATTATATAAAGATATTGAAAATAGAAAAAAAAACCGTATCGGCTCGAGACAATTTTATGGGAACACCATTGCATCCCACCAATATGGAAATACGATTACTATATGTACCTACTCATATAATGATGATGGTATGTTAACTAACTATTGTGAAAATAAATAAACAAAAGATAAAGAGAGTTAAAAAAAAACAATAATAAAATACTCAAACAACAACATAGCGGAGTTAATAAACAAATTCATATGGGAATATTTTATTTGTTTATATAATGCCTACTGAATACGTATTGTATCTACATTTTTATTGATCTTAATGTTTATTTTTAACAAGCCGGTATAATAATATAAGTTAACTATGAGTATTTTCAGATCAACACCAGTACACATACTAAATAATTAATTAGTAAAGCAATTTTTTCTATATCTTGGGAAAATATTCTGTAATAATTTGAAAACGTATAAATTTCACAGAGTGTAAAATGTTAAAATTGAATTTATAGCTACTGCTGATTTGTATTTTTAAAACAATTGAATACGATAAATAAATACATTTAACATATACTATACTATACCCTCACGCCGTGTCCCAAGTGGGGTAGGCATATTAAATTTACCAATGAGGTTTGCCACCCATCCTGAATGTCTTATTTTTTGTTGGCACGGAGAGTACAGCTTACGTGCAGCTGCTCTGTTGGCTGCCCCAGTGTGTCTTGTGTAATATGATATGATGTACACTGAGAAAAGGTACATCTCCAAATTCAATTGATATTTCACAATAAATTGTTTTGCTCGCCTTACCATTGATATAATATGACATAAAGATCAAATTCAACATTACGTAACATTAAATCATTTTGCCTTTACCGATAACTATACTTCCCAACGATATGTTCGGCACTTACCAATCTTTTAGTTACCCAAACATCCGTGTATGGCGCTAGTTGGTTTAAAATCATTGTCAGGTAAGTACATTATGGCTTGTGAAATTGCCACACGCATAAAAATACATTATGATTGACGAAACGTATTTCAATAGTACAATATTGTTTTATTTATTTGTAGTATTTTCGTTATTATACAAATAATTAAATACTTATTTATTGTTTTTTAATATAATGAATACACTAGAATGGTTGTAAAATGTGTTATATTTTGATAAAAAAAAAACAATACTTTGGTCATTATTAATTATTCTAATGGCAACACTAATATTCGATGACATTCGTCGATTTTCCGTTCGGTGTTTTGTTTGTTAATTTCTGTCAAACCGTTTTCGTATTTCGGTGTTTTTTTATAAGTGGATTGAGGATAATTGTTAAAATATGACAGTGCAAAACATTTAAAACAAGATCCCTCATAATAGTGCATTATGGGATGAAAAAATCACCTGTCATGGAAATGCAAGGTTGTAATTTCTTCTTATTTACTATTATTTTTGTATGATTTAAAGCATTAATGATTTTGATATTATGTTTTTACTTTATAGATGAAACGCAATGTGGAAAATAACGTGGAATTACAGAATGAAAGTGCACCATCAAGTAACCATTTGGTGAGTAACATTGTTCTAACCTTGAGTGCTTGTGGATGGACTAATTAGGTTATTTTAATTTAATGAATATTTTTTGCTTTACAGATTACAGGATTTAATGTTAAAAACCATGTGATGAAATGAAAGTGAAACTTCAACCATCAATTTGGTATGTAATATTGGACTAACATTGATTTTGTTTGTGAATGAACTAACTTTATTAGTTATCATTTGGTTTAATAAATCATTTTTGTACTTTTAGACTGTGGAGGAAACAAATGAGGTTGTGATTGAGCATATACATTGAAGGAGACCCACCGTCCACCTGGATAGTTCAGAAATCTGGGGGCTTACATTTATCCGACTAAATTTCTACACTAACAAATTTGTCCACACAAGTGGTGCCATAATATATGTTAAGATCAAAAGCATTTACAGCTCAACAAATAATGAATCTTTATAAAGTCCAGTCCATGATGAGTTGGTATGAGATGTTTAATTTGCAATAATTGTTTTATCAACAAGCCAAATTTTTATTGACGATTAACTAAAATTTGTACTTTACAGAATGTTGCAGAACATCAACAAATTGGTGAAAATGTTGCTTTGGATTTGGTGTCACCTACATCAACATCAAAAGTTTGTATACTTCAAATCCTGTTTTTTTAATTTCAATTCTTTTGTTTACAAAAATAACTTTTAGTTATATAATATTATTTTTAATTTTACAGAAAAAAGGTCAAATGTAATTATCAAAAGGCTAGTAGAAAACAAATTAGTAGAATTGGGGCATTCATACTCAAACAGAAAAAGTCAACTGTCAGCATGAAAAATTTTTGTTCCCATAGAAAAAAGTTGCAGAGAAGAATGCCAAAATAAAATAACTCCCGTAGAGCAACAACGTGGTATGATTAGAATTTTTATTTTTTTTATTTATTTTCATATAATGAAAACAAAATTGTTTTTGGTTTTACTACGATTTATTTGTTTAATAAGTTACCAGGTTTCGACCTATGAGGTCATTGTCAAACTAAATTTACTATAGGCCGTGTTGTTACTTAAATACTATGTCTTATTAGGTAGGTATAACAATATATTCTTAGAGCTAAGGTTTTATATAATGCAAAAATTATTGAGGGAAATTCAGAAAGAACAGTTGGTTGTGTTGTATATCAATATAATGGAGTTTTACAAAATCAACGTCGACTCAATCAATTTATTTATTTTGTTAATACACTTATTACAAACAAACAGCTATTACAGATTATCCTTATATCTTATAAAAATGATTTTTGAATTTACATACTAACGAAGACCGGGCTATACTCGACCATTTCAAGGAATTTGCGTTCCATTGACCTGACCATTACAAGATGAGGTATCTATTTCAAATAAAAACCCACTAAATGCCGTACTTTCTTTTAAAGAAGCGAGAAAAACAGCAAAAAAGAGTGTAAAAAAAAGTGTGAATGAGATAAAAAATACGTTTTTTGCGTGAGTTTGAAAGAGTGCGAAAATGTTCTTTACCGCCAAAATTGTGTGCCATAAGATATTGCCATATTAAAATTAATTATGAAAAGTACTATAAATATTTATGATTAATTTGTAAAAAATAAGCACAATCAGACTTTTTTTAAGTTCATGCAAATAAAAACATTTAAAATATTTTTAATTTCGTGCAAATAAACACATTTAAAATATTTTTTGCGTAAATAATCCAATTTAAAAATATTAAGCACGTGCTAATTGAAAAGCCAAAAACAATATGTTATTCGTCTGGCAATTATTTGTGTCATTATAACATTCCAAAATGGCGATTAATGAACGATGTGTCAAAAAGTACGTTCAATATTTAATTTAACATCAGGTGAGAATTAATTTACGTTTTCTATCTAATTAATTTTTCTATCTAATCTATTAAACCTGCTTTACATTTTTATTACTAAAGAGTTAACAGTATATTTTTTTGCAGAAACACAAAACGGTGCATTGCGATCTGGATGCTCATTTTTCAATGATGAAATTAATGATTAAGAAATTAGAAATTAAATTGATAATAAATTAATGACAACGACATTATGGCTTTAGGAATGTCGTGGGAAGAAGTGACAATCATTGCAAAGAATCTGAACGGAAAAGACTGTATTCTCTTCTCTTCGTTCCCAGGAAAATCTTGAAGGTTGATCGAGTAGTTGTTTTATGAATTTTTGATGCAATAAATGAATTAACATAATAAAACTTTCTCTTTTCCTATGATATTTTATAAAATATGTAGTTGAATAGGAAATTAAGAAAAAATAGGTGAGTATCCATTATTTTTTTGCAATGATTACGTTCTGGTTATATTTTTTGATGTGACATGACATGATTTATATCTTTGCAAAGTATCTTAATTACAAAAAAGGAGAAGGTATGTATTGTTCTTCTATTTTAATGTTCCCTTTATGCTTTGTGTGGAAAGATGAAAATTTTGACTTATTTTGAAATGCTTTTAAGCCTCAGATTTCAAAAATATAGTAGACCTTTATTATTTCTTAGTATTTGTGGGAATCGGCACAAATATTTGAGCCCGTACATATCCCTAATTTAGGAAAGGCATGTTGAATAATAAACTCTATACATAATCACAGACCCCAGGCCAAAAATATTTCAAATATCTTATTTATTGACAAAGATATCAACATTTTAATGAGGTAATGAATGAAAATTTGACTTCCTGATTGCCGAAATCGTAGACAAAACATTTTCATCATATTGGATTAATTTCAAAATGGAAGTGATAAAAAATACAACAAAACTGAATCTTAAAGCTTGGAGATTATTTTGGTTTTAAAACATCATGCTTGCACATCATGAAAACTACTAATTTGTGTAAATTAGAATTGCATAATTTCGGCATATTTTCATTCAATTTCATAGACCACATATGACAGACTAAATATGACACATGAGAAAAAAAAACAAAGAAAAATAATTGTGAAAATGGAATTATGAAATTCATAGACAATATTGTAGGTATGCGTTTTCCAATAAATACACAGGTAGGTACTTTTCTCAATCAACGAGTAGTATTTATTTTGACCTAATATTTTCATGAGTCTTTAAAAAAAATCTGATGGAAGTATTTCAATTTATTTATTTATTTATTTTATTTACAAAACAGTTTTTAAAAGATAAGTCACTAATGTCTACCTAACTGGGCATGAGCCCGTACCAAGGTAGACTGAGCCAGTTTTCACCTTACATTGTCTCAGCGCTCAATTTTCTTTACTTCAGTTACTAAGGTTATTTTCCCTACTTTATTTAATCATAACACAACACACGCTCACGCACGCACACATACATCCACACACACAAACACACTCATCCACATACACCCACACCCACATACATGCATACATACATACACACCCATACATACATATATATATATATATATATACACACACACATGTACAGATAACGCCACATAAATATTCATGCACATACATACACACTCACTACATTAAAAATATAATACTTCAGAATATTGAATAATGTGCATTCATTCATCAAGGTTTCTTTTGGGAATACAGGGAGGGAATGCCTATACAGGAAACATTAATTGTTTCGTTCCTTTTTAAAAACTGTTTTCCTTATAGGTACCTATGTATAAATACATATATTTTTTTAAGTACTTTTATCCACGTAGGTACCTACCCATTTTTTTTATTGAAATATGGCCGTGTGGGATGTCAAACTTCAAGATTTTACAGTGGGAAAAGGATTTCGGTACTTTTATCCACGTAGGTACCTACCCATTTTTTTATTGAAATATGGCCGTGTGGGATGTCAAACTTCAAGATTGTACAGTGGGAAAAGGATATCGGTACTTTTATCCACGTAGGTACCTACCCATTTTATTTATTGAAATATGGCCGTGTGGGATGTCAAACTTCAAGATTTTACAGTGGGAAAAGGATTTTAGTACTTTTATCCACGTAGGTACCTACCCATTTTTTTAATCGAAATATGGCCGTGTGGGATGTCAAACTTCAAGATTTTACAGTGGGAAAAGGATTTTAGTACTTTTATCCACGTAGGTACCTACCCATTTTTTTATCGAAATATGGCCGTGTGGGATGTCAAACTTCAAGATTTTACAGTGGGAAAAGGATTTTAGTACTTTTATCCACGTAGGTACCTACCCCTTTTTTTATCGAAATATGGCCGTGTGGGATGTCAAACTTCAAGATTTTACAGTGGGAAAAGGATTTTAGTACTTTTATCCACGTAGGTACCTACCCATTTTTTTATCGAAATATGGCCGTGTGGGATGTCAAACTTCAAGATTTTACAGTGGGAAAAGGATTTCAGTACTTTTGTCCACGTAGGTACCTACATATTTTTTTATTGAAATATGGCCGAGTGGGATGTCAAACTTCAAGATTTTACAGTGGGAAGAGGATTTTACTACTTTTATCCACGTAGGTACCTACCTATTTTATTTATTGAAATATGGCCGTGTGGGATCTCAATCTTCAAGCTTTTACTGAGGGAAAAGGTTTTCAATACTTTTATCCGTGAAATATGGCCGTGTGGGATGTCAAACTTCAAGATTTTACAGTGGGAAAAGGATTTCGGTACTTTTATCCACGTAGGTACCTACCCATTTTATTTATTGAAATATGGCCGTGTGGGATGTCAAACTTCAAGATTTTACAGTGGGAAAAGGATTTTAGTACTTTTATCCACGTAGGTACCTACCCATTTTCTTATCGAAATATGGCCGTGTGGGATGTCAAACTTCAAGATTTTACAGTGGGAAAAGGATTTCAGTACTTTTGTCCACGTAGGTACCTACATATTTTTTTATTGAAATATGGCCGAGTGGGATGTCAAACTTCAAGATTTTACAGTGGGAAGAGGATTTTACTACTTTTATCCACGTAGGTACCTACCTATTTTATTTATTGAAATATGGCCGTGTGGGATGTCAATCTTCAAGCTTTTACTGAGGGAAAAGGTTTTCAATACTTTCATCCGTGAAATATGGCCGTGTGGGATGTCAAACTTCAAGATTTTACAGTGGGAAAAGGATTTCGGTACTTTTATCCACGTAGGTACCTACACATTTTATTTATTGAAATATGGCCGTGTGGGATGTCAAACTTCAAGATTTTACAGTGGGAAAAGGATTTTAGTACTTTTATCCACGTAGGTACCTACCCATTTTTTTATCGAAATATGGCCGTGTGGGATGTCAAACTTCATGATTTTACAGTGGGAAAAGGATTTCAGTACTTTTGTCCACGTAGGTACCTACATATTTTTTTATTGAAATATGGCCGAGTGGGATGTCAAACTTCAAGATTTTACAGTGGGAAAAGGATTTCGGTACTTTTATCCACGTAGGTACCTACCCATTTTTTTATTGAAATATGGCCGTGTGGGATGTCAAACTTCAAGATTGTACAGTGGGAAAAGGATATCGGTACTTTTATCCACGTAGGTACCTACCCATTTTATTTATTGAAATATGGCCGTGTGGGATGTCAAACTTCAAGATTTTACAGTGGAAAAAGGATTTTAGTACTTTTATCCACGTAGGTACCTACCCATTTTTTTATCGAAATATGGCCGTGTGGGATGTCAAACTTCAAGATTTTACAGTGGGAAAAGGATTTTAGTACTTTTATCCACGTAGGTACCTACCCATTTTTTTATCGAAATATGGCCGTGTGGGATGTCAAACTTCAAGATTTTACAGTGGGAAAAGGATTTTAGTACTTTTATCCACGTAGGTACCTACCCATTTTTTTATCGAAATATGGCCGTGTGGGATGTCAAACTTCATGATTTTACAGTGGGAAAAGGATTTTAGTACTTTTATCCACGTAGGTACCTACCCATTTTATTTATTGAAATATGGCCGTGTGGGATGTCAAACTTCAAGATTTTACAGTGGGAAAAGGATTTTAGTACTTTTATCCACGTAGGTACCTACCCATTTTTTTATTGAAATACGGCCGTGTGGGATGTCAAACTTCAAGATTTTACAGTGGGAAAAGGATTTCGGTACTTTTATCCACGTAGGTACCTACCCATTTTATTTATTGAAATATGGCCGTGTGGGATCTCAATCTTCAAGCTTTTAATGAGGGAAAAGGTTTTCAATACTTTTATCCGTGAAATATGGCCGTGTGGGATGTCAAACTTCAAGATTTTACAGTGGGAAAAGGATTTTAGTACTTTTATCCACGTAGGTACCTACCCATTTTCTTATCGAAATATGGCCGTGTGGGATGTCAAACTTCAAGATTTTACAGTGGGAAAAGGATTTCAGTACTTTTGTCCACGTAGGTACCTACATATTTTTTTATTGAAATATGGCCGAGTGGGATGTCAAACTTCAAGATTTTACAATGGGAAGAGGATTTTACTACTTTTATCCACGTAGGTACCTACCTATTTTATTTATTGAAATATGGCCGTGTGGGATGTCAATCTTCAAGCTTTTACTGAGGGAAAAGGTTTTCAATACTTTCATCCGTGAAATATGGCCGTGTGGGATGTCAAACTTCAAGATTTTACAGTGGGAAAAGGATTTCGGTACATTTATCCACGTAGGTACCTACCCATTTTATTTATTGAAATATGGCCGTGTGGGATGTCAAACTTCAAGATTTTACAGTGGCAAAAGGATTTTAGTACTTTTATCCACGTAGGTACCTACCCATTTTTTTATCGAAATATGGCCGTGTGGGATGTCAAACTTCATGATTTTACAGTGGGAAAAGGATTTCAGTACTTTTGTCCACGTAGGTACCTACATATTTTTTTATTGAAATATGGCCGAGTGGGATGTCAAACTTCAAGATTTTACAGTGGGAAGAGGATTTTACTACTTTTATCCACGTAGGTACCTACCCATTTTTTTATCGAAATATGGCCGTGTGGGATGTCAAACTTCAAGATTTTACAGTGGGAAAAGGTTTTCAGTACTTTTATCCACGTAGGTACCTACCCATTTTTTTATTGAAATATGGCCGTGTGGGATGTCAAACTTCAAGATTTTACAGTGGGAAGAGGATTTTAGTACCTTTATCCACGTAGATACTTCCCATTTTTTTATTGAAATATGGCCGTGTGGGATGTCAAACTTCAAGATTTCAATACCCATTTTTTTAAAATTTACATAAATATGAGCTGAAAAGGATGTGTAGTAAAAGTCTGAGAGATTGTGTACGTAACAGTAATATACAAAAGGAATGTGGAATGAAAGTTGGTGTAATTACAAGGATAAATGTGAATAAGTTAAGATGACAAGCTCATTTAAATCAAATTCTACAGGACGGTCACGTGTTGAGCACATTGAACAGGAGAGCATGCATGAGGAATTGTATGACAGTGACGGAAGCGAAAGATGTATGCAAGGATAGAAGGAAGTGGCTCTCGCTCGATCCTTTCTGTCTACCCCGCGAGGAAAGCGGCGTAATGGTATGTATGTATGTATGTGTATGTAATGTAGGTATATTGTTATAATTTTATATACTGTTAGTCTCACTAACATATATTCTATTATATGTTCTCTACTTTAATGTGACACTGTGTATATAGTTGATACAAAAATTATTGCTGCCTACATAAAATAATTTTTATTTATATATCGTTGCCGTGGATGTGAAGTGATCCAACCCACAAGACAGACATTCCGAGAAAAAGGGTGTTGAAGTTACGCTGTTACATCCGAAAATACTAATCTTACAATAACTAAGTTATTTTTGCATGGATTTCGCTAAAAAATTTACACAATATTCCTGATCACATATTCCACTAATATAAATAACAAAATATTAAATAATTTATATATTTTAGAAGTAAACACGAATTTATCACTTGGGTTATTTCACCACTGTGGCTGAGAAAGATCCACCTGTAAAAAAATTGTTGGAAAGTTACGCGCTATGCGGCTTAGATCTTTTCACTTCTATAATTTAATTGAACTATTTGTTCCTATATGCGTTAGTGAAATGCTCTAACATACTTGAAATGATTGTAAAAACACTTAACATCTCTTCAAAATCTTCCAAAAATGCCCTTTAGGAATATCAAATCACTTATTTCTCTTCACCACTATGTTCTCCGTGGTTTTCTGAACAAAACTGCATAGTAAACCCATTTTTCAAAAAAGTGTGGCTTGGATCACCTCCACGGCAACGATATACCTACGTACTGTTTTTTTTTTATATATATTTCCCGTATTCCCGTGCAACGCCGGGTATTTAAGCTAGTATAGTATAACTTGAATATTGTATGGTTTGCAAGCCAGTGAAGTTTGTTAAATTATTTTACACCATATTATCAACACTATGTTCCAGCTATGTTCCAACAACAAAAATAAATAAAAACAAAATGCACTCGATTGCACCGATCGAGGCAATAACAATGAAGACAAAAAGAAAAACATTCAGTCGTGAAATGAATACGCTATTACAAAAAAAAAACACAAGCAATGACTGATGCTCAGGGGGGGGGGATCAGTCCTCTCTGAATAAAAACTGAAGAGATCTAGAAATAGCACCTTTGAATTTTGGCAATGATGAAAAGTAAAATTCAACATCCCTGAAGAAAGAGTTGTAATTTCTGCACGACCTTTGGAAGAATCCTATAATACTCGTACGATATATTTATTATGTCTTTATAAATTGTCCTTATTTTTATATTTTTTCAATTGAAATTTTTAATAAATTATTATATTACATAAGAACTTAATAGAAAGAAATCATTTTAATTTCCTTGCTACTTTTTTTACTTATATATTGATCACAATGTTTATTTGTACAGTGTGAATAATTATTCTAATAATATTATTATTTTTGCTAGATTTTTCAAATAATAATTATAGTGTTATTAGGAAAATAGATCACATTTTACAACTAAACGCGATTAATATTATTGGACTTTTGACAGCTAAGGTCATGTATAGGTACCTACGTAAGTATGACAAGTAAATCAATTGATTCGTACCAACGATTCGTTGTGCAGCGAACTTCAAGTTGATGACGTCACTGTGAAGAAGTTGTTGGTAAATGTACCAATGAATTATTGGTTGCGAAGTCAATAGATCTGTACTAGTGAATCGTTCGTACGAACTCTGGTCCTAATTTGATAGTACGTACCAATGATTCGTTGTGAAATTTCGTTAGTATTTTTCTCAGTGTAATATTAGTAATAACGATTGAATTAAATCAATTGTAATATGTTATTCCTCCAAAACACTCAAAGAGATGGATATAATCATTTTAAACCAGAGATTAATGCATTTATTTGAAAATAGAATGAAGAAATTCTTTTCTGTAAACAAGTAACCATCGAAAGTATCACACAAATAGAAATATTTTAATAGTCGTAAGCGATATTCCCAATTATATTTAATTAAACAAAGTATGGCAAAAGATAAATCTCTTAAAGTTTAATAATCACCTCTCATTCCTTCAATCGTTAAAAACTTAAGTAAAAAGTGTAGAAATTCTATTTTAATCGGGTATTGCACGACAGCTTTAGAAAATATAACTGAAATAATAGATACAAAAAAATAAAAACGACAAGTCAAATATATTTTCAGCGTAAGATAAAATCCGATAATCTCAAGTCATAAAGCTCTATTAATACTAAATCCTACACGATTTGAAAGACCGATGCGGCTAAGAATAGATAGTATTATGGGATATCTTATACATATGTAGATATTCTATCCATTCATAGGAGACTCACTCTTCCGGCAATCATCAAAGATTCTTCTCAACCATATAAATTCCAATAGTTGTTAATTTATTATGTTATTTTTGAAGCTACGTCCGTTTAGTATTTTAAATTATCTATTCAGTATGTTTATTAATCACTGAGCTTCTATGACAATTCCATTAGAATTTCATAAACGAATGATAAATATTATATCATGGTTATCAACTACTTTGACCACTTTTCCTTCTCAAAAAGAACTGAGTTAAAGTTGTTTTGGAGTACCTATTTATTTTACTTTTCTTGCGGATTACGAGAATGACATTTATTTTATTTCGTTTGTTTATTTTATTTATTTTATTTTCGCAAGGAACAAACAGTCAACACAATAAATATTACAAAAATCAAATTATACACAATATAGACCACACACATAATTAAACAC
Organism: Athripsodes cinereus; assembly: GCA_947579605.1. Classification (NCBI taxonomy): domain Eukaryota; kingdom Metazoa; phylum Arthropoda; class Insecta; order Trichoptera; family Leptoceridae; genus Athripsodes; species Athripsodes cinereus. The sequence continues at coordinate 28,652,462 of OX388310.1, read as the reverse complement.
AATTAGTTACCGTTAGTACAAAGAAGTATGACGTTTAATGAGGGTATGAAAAAGCACAGGTGATCGAGAACTACGTGGCTTGATCACGTGGATCAAAGTCTCAAGGAAGGGTGTGTTGTATGAGAAAAATTGACTTCCTTGTCCAGAACACTCTAAAACTTACGGAAAACAGTGCGGGATTAATTCTTAGCCGGGTGCTTAACGGAATAAAGATTAAACAAACAAAAAAATTACATATTTAATTCAGCGATGAGGTTTGCCACCCATCCTGAATGCTTTAATTTTTAGTTGGCAAGGAGAAGACAGCTTGCATGCCTGTTACATCGTCCAACTTGTTTGATATGACATGATATAGTATTAGTAGATATAAATAATACTTTTTTGGTATAGAAGCGATGAAATGAAAATAAAAGGGAAAATTTTATACAAAAGTTAATAATAAAAGTATTTCATAAATAATAAATGAATATTACAGGTACATATCTGCTAACGAGGTTCCACACATTGGACTATTTACTCTATAATGTGTTAGTTATGATTATAACAGAAGCACTTAACACTTCATTACTACTTTTACTTCACCTAAACCAACTCAATTAAGACAAGTCAATCTGATGTATACATTCTAGCATTCTACTCGTGATTAAGGCTATAACGACATTAGTCTATATTATATTAATACATAATACGTCCAGCAAGTCATAAAACGTGGCTCTATATAACGATAATAGTAATAATAATTATAATTTTAACGATCTCTTTCACTAATCTACTTAAAATACTAACAGTATGTAATTAAGGAGCTTTATGAAAGAAGCCGTTTATATTCACTGTAAACACATTTTACTTTGTTACTGTTGTTATATTATTATGGTGAATGAAGATACGAAATTGACAAATTTGAAAATAGAACGAACTACTTTCTTTGTCGTCGTGAAATAAAGGAAGTTAGGTTTACTGTCAAAGAAGTCTTTCATTATTTGGATATTTTTAGAGTATTAAATATGAAGTTATAGATACAAATATGAGAAATGGCGTATATTTTTTCATTTATTAATTTTTTTGAATAAGCTGCATATCGTCCAAATATTCGCATTTTACTATATTGTTTTTTTTAACTCTGTCATATAATTATGATGTGCAAAAAGAATAAATAAATAAATATGCGCCGTTTATATCTGGGTAACTTGTTTTGCGACTAACCATCGTAATTATTAAGACGGTTTGGACATTTGGAACGAATGGAAGGGGAAAGGATGACAAAGAAGATATACTTGTCTGAAAGATGGGATGTGAGGAAGCGCGGGCGTCCGAAAACCACATGACTTGATCACGTAGATAAAATTATCAAGGTTGGCCGTATATTAAGAGAAATCGACGGCCGCGCATGAGAAATTGTATGAATGTAGAAGCGAAAGAAGTATGTGAGGATAGATCTATTTGACGTTCTGTTCTCTCTGCCTACCCCACTTGGGATGCGACGTGAGGGAACAGATAGAATTAGTTTTGCGTCGTTTGTTTACAAATGATGTTCCGCAGTTTCATTAAATAAAATCCACACAAATAGTCATCACACAGCATTTTTAAATTAGTGTTTTCATTTCTTTTCTAATTTTAGAATGGATAGATATAAATTCTGCAGCAGGTGTTTGTATAAATAACTATTACTCAATATCACCAATGAACAATATTTTATTTTAAATACATTTTTTTAAATTTATCGATTTCTCAACTAACTGACTCATCGCCACATAATATAATTGTAACGATTTGGATGCATTGTCGCGTCTCGCGTCAACGTCAGACAGCAACTGCAAGACTTGGCTGTCGGCTGTAAATACTACGCAAGTGCATGAGAGATTTGTCGAGTAAAACGGCACATCACATCATACAGGAACAACACAGATGATATTTCACAACAATTTGTACATGTTCATGAATATTTGCCGCTTAACTTGACTGTCTTTATCTTTCTTTCTTTTTTTAGGCAAGCCACCCGACACCGAGTGAATTATGCCGTAGCTTGACTGTACTCCTATACAAAAATTTTGCAGTTAACCGTTATGACATAAGCAAGTGCTGTCCCTCGTCACCGTCCGCTGTCTTTGGCATGGCAAGGCATAGAGTCGTACTTTTATAGGTAGGTGCACATAATATTATTCGAATCTTTCTATTGGACATCTTCCAAGACTATTTTACAAAACCACAGTAGGTAAGTATGTAAGTAGGTAACGGTTAGTGAAGTCGTTCATTATTTTCCTGTACCTATGTATTTAATGTATCTACAATGTGTTGTCCCGTCAGTGTTAAAAAAAAGTGTTAAAAGCCATTGAATGAAAGAATGATGTATGGAATCTCTTTGACTGACTAATTGCATAACACGTTTTCTTCTTATTTTATTTTTACTCGTGCGTGCTAGGAAATATTACGACCAACAGCGTTTCGGTTCGAGTGATATATTATATTAGGCACAAAAGAAAAGAAAACTGTTAAATATACCTACGTGTGGATAGGTTATATAAATATATAAATTTATCCAAAAGTAATAATATCTATACATAGTGAGTTTTTACAATCCATTGAATTGGTCTGCAACAAGCTTGGATTTTCTTCTCCATTACTCCCTGCCTTCTGCCAGCTTCTTCTTCCTGGAGCTCTTCCTCTTCCAACTGGTGGATGACACGGAGATTTTAGCAAGAGTGATCACCAACGCTTAAAAACCCAAATACAGCACAAATAGATAAGAAGATTGTTAAATAACGAAGATGATTTTATAAATACAAAGTTTGAGAGTAATTTTGTGTTTCAATGTATAAAATTTGCACAAAAATATCAAACAACTTTTAAAATGCGTAGACATGCGTAATTGGTGGGTTGGCCTGATCAGATCATCGTTACTCTCTCTTTTTATTTTTCTATATGTTTTGTCAACCTACTGTGTGTGTCTCTATGCAATAAATAAATAAATAAATTGAAAATTTGACAAATTCTTAATATAGTTTTCAATTTTTTACTTCAAGGCAGTGATTCTTAACCAAGGTGCCAGTGCTCTTTTATGGGTGATTAGTAGGTCTGATGGGGAGTTTTTACATTTTTAGCATTTAGTTTACTGGACAAGTTCAAATGGCCATTGTATTAATATTGAAAAAATTAGCTCATTCATAACATTTCTCATAGTTGTTTTTTTATTTGTTTGTGGAAATTCAACATATAATTATAATACATAGAGAAAAGGATTAATCCCGTGGAGCACCCGGTAAAGAATTGGTCTCCCACTCTTCTGCGTAAGTTTTCGAGTGTCCTGTAAAAGGCAGGTGTTCGAAAAAAATAAGACATTTTACATCTTAAATTCAGCGTTGAGGTTTGCCACCCATCCTGAATGTCTTGATTTTATACTGGCACAAAGAGGACAGTTTGTGTGTTTCTTACATACAGCTGATCTGCTGGCTACCCCACTTGTGGGATATGCCGTGATAGTATAGTAGTAGTAGTAGAGAAAAGGATAAATATTAAATTTCTTTTACGTCCAGTGGCGCTGAATAATTTTCTTGTGGTAAATGGGTCGATTATTTTAATGCAGTTAGAAACACTGCTTCAAGTTAGTGGGGTTTCATTATATTTTTTACCAGGGTAACATAATAAATTGAAACGTTATCTTGCACTAAATGTAAGAAGTATATTATTTTGTATTATATCTCATTTTTGCGGCACTTTATACCCTTGACATTTCCCTAAGTTTTATTGGCATTTATATTCGACAAAGTATGTGATAATAATATTGTTTTCAGCGTATTACTACTCGACATTTTATTATATTTCCAGCTTAAAGAATTCACATTTTAATATTATTATGTAATAATTTGTATGCGCGTGATGTAGCATTACATTGTGTGTACACAGTGTGGAAATCTCTTTACAAGAAATTCTTCTGAGGAAAAATAAAAGTTCGTCAACACATAACGTAGAATTTTCTAATGACAAAAGCTTGTTTTAAAAAAAAGGTACAAACTTTAAAGATGGCTTACATATACTTGTCATCAATATTTATTCATTTATTTTAATTTATTTATGCATTATTTTCTTTAGGTTGATCATAAACATAGAATAAGAACTCGATTGTTAAATCTGGTTACCATAATTTTTCTATTTTAGTAATTTCTTTCATTTCCACAGTTTTGATTATTATTATTTATTAATTGGACAATTTATATGTGGCGCCGTTTAATGATCCGTAACCATCTCAAGGGCGCCGTGACTTCTCCTGAACGTTTTCGACTTGATACTAAATGATGATCGTATTCCAGAATACATCCTTCCTATGACAACGATAGTAAGGCGATAGGAATGAAAAAGTGTTATGAGAAGAGGGTGGGATAATTTTGTCACATTATACCGTTTATGTGACAATGAGTCAATCTCAATTGGAGAATACATTTGAATGGAAAATCAAAGGGCTTTTTTCCATCCAATGCTTAAACTTTTCCACACAATCCAAAAGGGCAAATGAAGTGGAATTTAAAAAAATATTATTTGAATAAATAAAAATTGTGTGCTAAAAAATGAAAATTTTACTCATATCATCGGTTGGTATTTCTCGTGTTTGAAACTAATAAATCAAACAATGAAGAGGTAGGTAGATGTCTGAATTTGTCAGATAGCATGCAATCTTCAGAAAGCCACAATTTAATGGAAGGTTTACTTTCTACAATTATAACAATGCTTTCTAAAGAAACGACAGAAAGTCGAGGTAAATAAAAAGCTTTTCCATTTTCAAATAATACTAAAAATATTCGCCAACATACAAAGAAAAATATCTACGTGACAATCTGCTAGTCACTTAGATCCAAAGGAAATTCTTTATTTGAAGAAATACTCAATCTTTCTTAAATTACAGAATAGGATCAAAATAAGATTAAAAAAATTCAAAAGAATATATTAAAAGCATATTGTGCTTCAGGAATAATAAAAGTAAATGAGCATTTTTTTTAATTAAAATGGTTTTCAAATGAATTCCAAACACCCTCAGCAATACGCTTCTGCTGTTAAAATGGAGTAGGTGACAGCAGAAAAATTCGAACCAGAGTTCTCTTGATGATAAGTTTGATAATCTACCACATAAACCAACATATTTTAGATAAAGCAATAACAGTGACTTGTGACTGGTGACTAATACTTATCTCACCTTACAATTTCAAAGATAAATTCTGCTAGAGGAAAATTATTGAAATAAATGATTGGATTCGTATCATCAAGCCCCCATACATTATTATGACTATACTGTTGAAACAATGTAAGATTAGTATCATTAAATTATTTTTCAGGTGGTATTTATAAGGTAAGTGAACTATGCCAGAAAATTGACAAATCGATAATTCTCGTAAACTTACATACTTACTTTTCGGGTTCCGGACTTAAGTCGTTGCCACTCCAGTATGCAGCGACGTATATCGCCTTGCCACTCGCCATCATTAGGTCACTCTCATTAACTCTCGTAAATTGGACACATCTGAATGTTTACCAGGTTATGTTCAACTCTGACATTGGTATTTCATGCTAAAATGGTCCAACTGACGCTCTCCCCGAACCAATCTCCAACCCACTGACTGACTCATTTTTCGGACTCACCTTCTGGCTTATACACTAAATAATCTACTAACTAATTATTTATGTAATTTTTGTTTGTTTGTTTATAAGTATAGAGTTTTTCTGCTACAACACATTCTTACCTCTAATATGGTAGACAGATTCTTGTGCATATTTTAATGTCTTTTGTGTATATATTGTATGAAATTGTGAACAACATTTTTTCAATAAGGAAAGATTATTATTATTATTAATGTAATAGGTACTATGAAAATTTCAGTGTTTCAGTTATCTGATTTTTTTTTCAAGTAAGGGAGTTTTAGTTAATCGTAACGGTGAAATATGATATATATCTAACCAAATTTAGTGAATAGGAAAAGGGAGTGAGTGATGGAAAGTAGGTTTCTATATATTATGTCTCAAAGAACTTTGCATACTTTGAAGGATGAGAATAATAATATCTGAAATCTTGATATTATTATTTAGATACTTCTCCAAGAAATTCACCCCAATACATAAATACATAAATAATAATAACTCGACACAAATAATGCAACGGAGAATACTAAGACTATCTAACACATCATAGAGGAAATATATAAAGAGGGAGCATTGCAAATATATAATGTCAGAATATTTATAGCTGGTTAAACTTTTGTCTATAAACCATGTTCGCTTTACAAAAATTTTCTTTCCTTAGTTCTAATGGTATCATAGGTTCCTGCCTATTGTATTTTTGTTATTGTTCAATAGGCTTATTTCTTTCAGTAATCATAAATGGAGTTTAAAATAGTAAATATAAATTATGATTTATTTTTCAACGTTATTGACATTCACGATATGATTATACAAAGAGTTTTCCCAAATGTATTTTATAACATTCAGTCTGCTCTTGAATGATATTAATGTATCGAAATTGGTCGCAAACCTTTTAAAATGTAAAGTAATAATTTAATACATAGTGGAAAATTCTCCATGTACCCAATCATAAATGATGAGTAGTGCTTTAGTAGCGCAGATTCAGATTGATTATGACCTGATAAGTCGAAAGATGTCTCTCTCAGAATCAATAATCTATAGTAGAAAGAAACACTTGTTTCAAATTACATAACATAAATGACTTCTCAATCGACGTACATTAATTAGCTTATGATATATATCTCAGAACATACTTCATAGTCACATCCGTTAGGTATATTGCAAAACATAATGTATTGATTCTGTAAACGTTACACTATCTATCACATATTTTTCTATCTACCATGTTATACTATTTTCAAAGATTTTGTTGTTCTAATATTCAATTAAAAATCTCTCTTCATAATTTCCAATGGTCGTTCTTCTATAATTATATCTCTATGAATACGACTGACATCATATTTATCCCTCATAATATTCACCAGAGGTGACGTAACTTTTCAAAATAATATTATGCTCACTGTTATACGACTATATTATTAATGATATACGATTCTGAGAATTCACAACAATTTTAGTACAACATAATATATAGTTATACCATGTTAACTTTGATGTACATACTTGATTTGTGAAAGATTAACTGTTCTCCTCAACATAGAACTGTGCACGCTAATAGTAGTTTTATTTAATCAAGTTTATTTATTTTGTAAATACGACGTGAGCCTCTTATATACATGTTACACAATACACAAATCTTAATTTTCTCTCAGAACACAGTTGGAGCAAGACAAAAAGAACAATAATTGACCAAAAATATTATATATATATTGGAATCAAATGATAACATCTTTTTAAGAATTTAAAAAAGTGTTTAAAAACAGCACTACTATTTTTTTACACCGGAAATTATATCAGAACAAGACAAAGATTGTTGGACAACATCAACCGAGATCTAGAGGAGTTCAATACTAAAGACGACTGGCAGTCCATTGCTCAAGATAGAAAGGCTTGGAGATCTATTGTTTCAAAAGCAAAGGTCCTGCAAGAGCTGTTCGGCCATCGGAAATAAGTAAGTAAATTATATAACTCTAGCACTTTCGTCAAGATAGCTTGACATTATAAAAAAAACTTAGTATATTTTTTAATAGTATTAAAACTGAGTATAAAGTCAAGTTTTTTTTTATTGTAACTTAATTTTTATAGTCAGTTCTCTTGACTATGTTATGATAATGTATTGAAATTATTTTTAATTAGTAATTTCCATAATGTTTCCAGATTAGTTAGTTAAGTTGTGTAAGCGTTCATGTCCAAAGTTATACAATAAATAAATATCACTATTAAATCTTGCACAAGGCTCCGAGTATAATTCCTCAATGTGTTACATATTTTTTTTGCATTAATAAATAATAAAAACTCAATGATAGCATGAAATCGAAACATAAAAAACGAGTTAGTAATTGTCTGCCAATCACACATGCGGTCATATTTAGTGTCTTCAGAAAATTCTAAATTCCATCAAAACCATAAAATATTTCCTACATCTTACTTGCCTACAAGAAATTGTCATATTATGTACTTTCTAAAAGACTAAACTTATTTACTTACAAATTGCATTTAAATTGTATCAAATATCTGGGGATGTACAAAATACAATGCACAGTGTTATAACTCAGGGAGGAGGGTAGGTATTTATATACAGGGGTATTAACATTATTATTATTATTATTAAGGAGAGACAGAGGGATGAAATATAGGGCGATAATAGATTTCCTCTTTCAATATCGAGTGACAACGACACGACACACCAACATAGATTGTACGTCTATAATATATACGAATGCATTATTCATGATTTAGTTTTGGGAAATAAAAAAGTTTCAGTTCTTTGTATTTTACGGTGACCTGTGATTGAATTTTTTATTACATTTTTGTGTACCACCAGGAAAATTTGTGCAAAATATTGTAGGTATTGGAATTTTTTCTCTACTTTTGTCGTTATTTTTTTTTTATTCTTTACTGTACATTGGTTATAACAATCATAACAAAGTATCATAAAATATAATTATTTAAGACCCGAGTGTTCCACAGAAGGTTTCAAATGTTATGTAAAAACTAGATTTTCACCATGAAGTAATATGCAATGTATTTCAGAAATGGCTGTCCACTGTATAGAACTGTATAAAAATGTATAGAATATGGGCACAGTTTAAATATAGTAATGTAAGAGAACATCTTTATATTCGAATTCTTTATTTAGTATTGTCGTTATTTATTTATTTTTATTCTATACTGTACATTGGTTATTACAAAAATCATAACAAAGTATCATAAAATATATTTAAGACCCGAGTGTTCCACAGAAGGTTTCAAATGTTATGTAAAAACTAGATTTTCACCATGAAGTGTTTCAGAAATGGCTGGCCACTGCAATAGCACTGTATAGAATATGGAACTGTATAGAATGTGGAAGCACCCGTTTAAATATAGAGTTGATTATGAATGTACTTAGTCTTTGACTGAAATTAAATACTTGAATATATTAGCATCAAAATAAAGATAAATTAATTATTAATATCCTGGTACCCCCACTAAATTCCTCACTTACCACTCTTCTTACCCTACTCCTAGCTCCTCTACCTTCATCACATAATCTTAATTTGAATTTATGACACACCTATTAATTTGAATTTATGACACAAAAATAATAATAACGTTGATTACCCCTATTGTGAAAGATGTCACTTTGAATTGGTACAATCATAATTATATTTTGAAACAAGTGATCGTGCACAAATATCTCGAATTGTGTTTACATTTGACAAACGTCATGTTTAATATGGGTGCAAATAATACTCAGGAAATGAATAAAGTTTATTAGATACTATTCTAGTTTATGTAGATAAACTAGTTTTGTATATTATGTGCATTGTTCAAATTTGATTGCTTTATTTCGCTATATGCGAACACAGAACAAAATGAAGTTACTTATTTCTAAAATAAAACACAAAAACTGTTGCAAAGTTAGACTTAACTTTACACAGTAAAACTAACAAGTTTTGATATTGCTTTTGTCACACCAGACGTAAGAAAATAGTTTTTCACTACGCAGATTTTTAAATTGCGATGAAGAGATTACAGAATATTGGAGAAGATAAAAAACTATGAATTTATTTAATCTGCTATACGTGATTGGCAAAACAAAATTACGAGTGGCAATGAACGAAATTTAATGATGATAATTGCAGATTAGTTTTAATTTTCTATAATTCATTTACCTAACGATTAACAACCAAATGTTTTGATGGATATAAAGTTGGTCAATTTTGTCGGAATATTTTTTTGTTAGGAATTAATGCGACTTTGTATTCTTTTGTTTCTAATGTATGTTTTTTTATGTATGTATTAATTAAGGTTGTTTTTATGCAGTGTATGGAATATTTTTATGTAATTTTGCAGTTTTTCTATCAACTTTATTGTTATGCAATAGGCTCTCATGCCGTAAAATGTATTAATAAATAAATACGAAGATAATCATGTAATTCACGATAATTAAACATGAAAAAAGGCAAATTTAACAAAAACATATTATCTTAAGGGACACTTGCTGTATGATGTGTTTAAATAAACTTAAAGTTTAAATAAAAATACTGTAGATTATTGTACTGTATGACACAGTCTTTTGACTAGTATACTGTGCGATGTGTTGTATTTAAGAAGGAAAAAAAAATGTACAATGATGTGATATTTTTTTACCTGCATGTTAGAACTTTTGGTTAAATGTGACGTGTGAAGGTGACAGGTCATTAATTACGTTAACATCGGGGCACAGAGCGTTGACCACCGAACTATTCTAAAGACACGCGATGTCCGAAGAATGTACAGTAATATTGTACATCACAACAGTAATAATCCTGTATAGATAAGTAGGAAGAATGTTTAGTGCTATGTTATCTACTGAATTAAGTATCGATATATTAGTGTAATAGTTACTATGAAAAGGTAGAACAGTAGGTATGTACTTTAAGGTGCTTTGAAGTCTTGACCATTAATTAGATTATCTTAAAGAAATTTAATGACACGTCACAGGGTGGTAGCACCCGTCAATAATTAGCGTGGTCATTTTCTACTTCTACTACTACCATAATACCACAATTTTTAAAATGAAACACGATATATAGTTATTCCACTATTGATATATTTACGTCAATATATATTAGTCTTCCACTTCAATAGTGGAATATATCGTGTTTCATTTTAAAAATTCTTATAATGAACTTCCACCAAGAACCGTCGGTAGATAAATTAAACTTTACTATAATACCATTACGACAAGTAGGGTAACCAGCGAACAAACTGCATTCAGATTATCCTCTTCGTGCCAAAAAAAAAGAAGACAATCAGGATGGGTGGCATGCCTCATTGCTAAATTATAAGTGTTTATTCATTATCAAAACTCGATATAAGTGAGTCAAAATTATCTTTTCTGTAAAATTACAAGTAAAGCAATATCCCGTGGAGCACCCGGTAAAGAATTGGTCTCCCACTCTTCTTCGTAAGTTTTCGAATGTCCTGTAAGACGCAGGTGTTCGAAAAAACCAAGGCGTTTTACATCTTAAATTCAGCGATGAGGTTTACCACCCATCCTGAATGTCATGATTTTATATTGGCACGGAGAGGACAGCATCCATGTTTATTATATGTAGTTGTCTGCTGGCCACCCCACTTGTGGTATATGCCGTGATGGTATAGTAGTAGTAGAACAAATAAAGCATATCTCAAATTAAATAAAAACACCTCATTTTGCAATCCAATTTTGGTAAGCTTTTAAACTTAGAAAATAAATGTGATTAGGAATGTTTAGTAAGATTATTATATTTTTATTAATTCCCTCTACACGTCCAAACATAATATGACTATAAGAGCATCATCATATGACATAAATAATCATTGTTCATATCTATTTATAGAAACCGGTTACGTGCAATGTCATAAAATGTCAATAATATAATAAACAAATTCTAATAATATGCGTATTGATATACCTACCTATACCACTAAACCTGAATTTTCGCATATCTATTGTTAATTTACAAGATCTTAAAATAGCAACAATGATGAAATATCCATTCATTCATTCATTCATCCATCCAAACCATCACATCATTTCCCATAAGTAGGGTAGCCAACGGACTTATTGCGTGTAATAAACATGCAAATCGTCGTCTCCGTGCCAATAAAAGTAAAAGATATTAAGGAGGGGTTGCATACCTCGTCGCGGGCCCCGTTTAGCAAAAATGGTAAAATATTCTATTTTCAACAAATTTGATAGAAAAACTGCCAAAACTTGTTGACCCTTGCGAACATATTGATTTGATAAAACAAAAAATCAAATATTTATTACCAATATTAGTTTTTTACTAAAAAATAAATAAATCGCACACTGACGAGATTTATTTAGGTACTCTTTGTTATATCAAAATACAAATTATTTGTAAAATATATATATTTTTTATTCATCCAATCAAGCATATAAATACTATAGATTTTAGCAACCTTTTTTTAGTATACAAAAAATTGAGTTCATGTGGTGATTTTTGGTTTCAAAATATGAGAAATTTTATCAAAAAAAATATTTTTTAAGTCGGTCAATATCCATGAAAAAAACAAAAAAAAGAGAATTTTTTGTTCTATAATTGTAATAACTATCTAAATATTCTCAATATTAAAATAAATATCTGAAAATTTGTAGGGTTCTCGTGCATTGATGTACCAAACACACCCCCGAATTCGATTTTTAGAAATATGCTTTTTTATAATTGAATACTATGAAGCTAAAATCGAGTTTTTTTTTAAGTTAAAGTTTGATATTGGTAATTAACATTTGTTTTCATATTTTATCAAATCAAAATGTTCGTAGGGTCAACAAGTTTTAAGAGTTTGTGTACCAAACTTGTTAAAAATTGAATGTTTTATCGTTTTTGCTAAAGGGGCCCTTTAATTGAAAATGTTAAATATTGTCTTACATGGGATGTCTTACTGATACTTGCCTTTTACATGACACTCAAAAACTTACATAAAAGAGTGGAAGCCTTATAGTTTACTGGGGACTCTACAGGTGATGAAAATAATATCTGACTATGTATTTATAATGTAATAAATCAAATGTTTTTGTGTTAACACTTTGGAAATTCATTATAATTAAAATGAATTTAAAAATTATACAGTGTTTTTAAATTCATTTTAATTTATTTATAATGTACCATCACAACATCTCCAATAGTGGGGTAGCCTGTGAATAACTGCATACGTAGTGAACATACAAATAGTCATCTTGGTGCTACAAAAATAATAGACAGCTGAATCGAATAATCATGCTAAATATCTAGGGGCCTAAAAAGGCCACTTATATGAATCATAATAGGATCATATTAGGAATTGTTAAACGATTTAACGGCAACATTTCACCAAATATGAATCATTTCATGAAATGAATTGCGGGTGAATCGGGTACAATCGTGAGCATTTTACGAAAATTAGAGGAATTGCTACGGATCTGCTGGCAATTCGGGAAATGAATCATCTGTAGATGAACCACTCAATGTGGCCATTTTAGGACCCTGAAATGTGATGTTTTACGAATACTCAAAAACGGAATACTCAAAAATAACGGAAGACATACTAAATTAATGGTTTATAAATTAAACACGATAGAAAGTTTAAAATTTCAATATACTATATTGAAATTTTAACAGTGGAGTTACTATATATCGTGTTATCAGTAATAAATTATTAGTATGAACTTCCACCAAGAACCGTCGGTCGATAAATTAAACTTTACATACCTACTAGGTACATTCCCGGGTGCTTATGGAAAAAAATATATACTTATAATAATATAACTTCAGAAATGTTTTCAATATATCATGAAATTTAGAAAATGTGTTATTTCTAATAATTTAACCTCTCCCTAAATTGTAACGATTTAATAATGTTTTGTAGAACACACCCTTACTGCGGCTAAAACGCCAGTAGTTGTTTATCCGATATTCGTATCGGAATATTATAACAAAATGTACCACAAACAGAACAGGGAGGGGCGAATAGCAAATGTTTGAATGATGTGCCCTCTTATACATTATTTATGTGGAGGACGCTATGCAGCAATGTTTCAAACCACAAAATTGTATAAAAATGACGATTTAGCGATGAGGTATACCACCAGCCGTGAATGCTTTATTTTTAAGCATAATCTAATATAATAAGATTATATACAGTAAGTATAACAGTTGCTACCACAATAATTATGAGAGATAGTACAGCTGATGTAATTTGTGTTATAAAAATGTAATAAAAATAATATTTTGCATAAATACAGTAATTGAGCAGCTTTAGCTATCAATCCGTCCCATCGCGGCATATTCCATAAGTGGGATAGCCAGCGGACCAACTGCTTGTGATAAACATGCAGATTGTCCTATCTGTTTCAATAAAAATTAGACATCCAGGACGGGTGGCAAATCTTATCGTTGAAATGTAAAAGTAAATTGTCTTATAAGTAAGGTTTTACGAACACTAGCCTTTCACAGGACACTCGAAAACTTACAGAAAAGAGTGGAAGACCTATTCTTTACCGGGGACTCCAGGGACTCCTAAATATAACCAATTCTTTGTGATTACAAATTTATATTTTTGAAACTGATATGAGTAGGTACCTACACAAGACTATTAGTCAAGAGTTCTTAAGGATATCATTTTGATTTAACGTGAAGTGAAGAGAGCGGAAGCTCTTGAAAAATGGCTTGCGAGCAGAGGCGGCTCTTTGATAATGAGCGGCAGTTCAAACGCACCCCCAGTTTAAAACGTAACAATAAGTAATAATTAAAAAAAAAATATTTATTAATTTTCCCATGAACAACATAATATTATTATTCCAGTTACCATATGAACAAAACAGTCATCGCATACATTATAGCTTTTCAACATGCAGCGCTACTGTTCGTTAAAATATTTTAATGCGGATGTCGAGCGAACTAATCGGTGCAAAACTAAATCTTGCACATAATGCTACATACATTTCGAATCCCTTCCATACAAAATTCGTGGCGATAATTTTTTTTAAGAATATTAAAAATGTATGAGATATCTTGAGCAATGAACACAACTACACTCACACGTAAAAAGGAGTAAGAGATACGCCTTGTAGCATTTTGTCGTACATTGACGGAATTTTTTTGACTATTGTGTTTTTTTTTTATGTGAAGGGATTCCTGTTATTAGTTATATTTGGACGCGATGAATTAGTACCTACCAAGCGTTCTAAAATGTACGGCTTGACATCATGAGGTTCAAAGGTCAGCCGTATGCACAGTTATTACTTATTACATAGTGGTAAAATTTCTATAGACAGTCTCCGCTGGTCGCGATTGTGTTATGCAGATAATTAGTTATTTTATCTGTACATAAGATATTTTGATTTCGGCGCGCTAATATCAAAATATAACATACAATTTAAAGAATCTACGATATACCTAAATAAAATTAAAATATTATCGTAGCTTATAGGGTACCTACTATTAAAATGGATGAATTAAACGTAGAATACAATAAAAACAGGAAACACCAGAGTTCAACCGTTTAGTAACTGAAGTGTTCGCTAATGGTAAAGAGAAGAGGTTATAGTTACTTCTTTATAAGGAATAAGGGAGGTGTTTTTTTATTTTATCGAACCCCCGCAAATACATATTGCCGGCCGCCTCTGCTTGCGAGTAGAAAAGTCTTATGAAAATATAATATAATATCAGTATTTTGTTTCTACAAATGAACTTCAAATATTATTCAAACAAAATCAACAAATCCTAAATCACTCGCAAACGAGTGGATGGCCTTGAGAAAAAAAAATCAACAAATCAATTTACATAAAAAAATGTGATGATATGCAGTGGTGAGATTATCACTATAAAAATGTGATGATATGCAGTGGTGAGATTATCACTAAAAATGTGATGATATACAGTGGTGAGATTATCACTATAAAAATGTGATGATATGCAGTGGTGAGATTATCACTATAAAAATGTGATGATATACAGTGGTGAGATTATCACTATAAAAATGTGATGATATGCAGTGGTGAGATTATCACTATAAAAATGTGATGATATGCAGTGGTGAGATTATCACTATAAAAATGATTTCTTCCATTTATCCACTTTATCTCAGTCTGAGACTGGTGTTGGAACATTGTAACAATATCCGTGTATGTTCCCTCGTTACCTTCCACGGCCTATTTTATTAAAGTTATTAGGGACAAATTAATTTATGTGACTTCTTCAACCGTAAATAACAGTCACAATTGAAATATTGACACGTGTGTGATTTAAGACAGATTTATTACAAATTATATCTAGTAATAATATGAGTTATGGAATAAACTAATGTTAACATTATGTAAGGGTGAATAACTGTAAATATCGCAGTAATTACATATAAATATTTTTTAGGATTTTAAGGACTTAAAACAACAGAATAAAATTTCCAGAAATATGTGCATTTTTTGGGATTAAGTAAATGATTTTTTTTCGAAAAGGCAACTGTTCGCAAAATTGCGCAACCGCGAACAAAACAATTATTCGATTTGTGGAAATAACACACTATATTTCATAATAGGTACAGCAACCTCGGTTTTCGTCAGCCCGGGCGTCCCTCTTTCATAATACATCGTTCGAAAACGAGGTGATTTTTTGGCAAGCCGCTACGAGAACGCGACTCACTTTATCATCATTAAGTGGAACCTTTTATCTTTTGGTATACTTCGGTTAAATAAAAAAAATCAGATGATTTTTTCGTCATCAATGATGGATTTAGGAAAATAATCTATTGTAAACTTATAGAAAAGAGTGGAAGACCTAGTCTAGTTTGTTGACTCCATGGATATAATATTCGTAACTTCGTTCGAGTTCCAGAGAAAAATAGGTACACAAAGAATAAATTTACAATATGGTTTAAATTAAGTCATCCCACTTCCAGTCGAGTGATCACAGGCTAACACAAAACATAATAATAAAAATATTCACATCTCTGTATGTAGGTACAATACATGAATATGATTATGTATGAAAATGTGCTGTCATTCGTATAATTGCATCACCCGAATATCTAAAAATACACAACGAGTTCCAACACAAAACAACGTGTGCAATAAAAAAAACACTCTTTGAATACAGAAATAATATCTTGTTGGTGAAATAAAATGCGCCAAATTAAATGCTTATAAATACGTACTATAATATATACCATCACGCCGCTTCCCTCGCGGGGTAGGCAGAAAGGATCGAACGCCAGTTGCTCCTATCCTTGCATACATCTTTCGCTTCGGTCACTGTCATACGATTCCTCATGCATGCTCTCCTGTTCAATGTGCTCAACACGTGACCGTCCTGAAGGATTTGATTTAAATGATCTTGCCATTTAATCCTCGGACGTCCACGTCTCCGAGCACCATTCCTCTCAGCCAAATATATCTCCTTAGTCATTCTGTCCTCATTCATTCTTCCCACTTACCCAAACCATCTTAACTTATTTACATTCATCCTTGTTATTACACCAACTTTCATTCCACATTCCTTTCGTATATCACTGTTACGCACACGATCTCTCAGACTTTTACCACACATCCTTCTCAACGATCTCATTTCCTCTGCATTTATGCCACTTTCATCCTTCTTTAACCATATCCACGTCTCACTTGCATACATAAGTGTTGGCACTAAGATAACAGAGTGCACCAACCTTTTATCTGTGGTGGATATGTTTGTATTTGCAATTATTGGTCGGATTGCACCATTTACCTTATTGCCAGCAACTTTTCTTCTTTCAATATCGCTTTCACACTTCCCATCTCTCGTGAACAAACTACCTAAGTACACACATTCGTCAACTTGCTCTAACACTTCGTTGTCAATCATTACCTGGCATACTGTTATAAATACATGATTAGATAATATAAGTCAATTTATTTTTCTGTACAGAAATATCTTACAATGGTTATGTCTGAATATACAGGTCTTCTTAAATTAAATAAATAAGTAGGTACCTAAAACTTGATTGATTTATTATCTACAAAAGTACGCCAATCTAACTTGCCCTTAAACATTTCTTTCGCTTCGTTCACATTCTGTATTAGACACAAATAAATTGAGAAGGTGATGCAATTGACCATATAAATAACCTGGATACGAAACTTTATCTCCATGATAACCTCACGTATAAGGGTCGCTTGTGTTATTGCAATACGATAATATTCATGTTCTGTACAATACACAAACTTTTTGAGTATCATTATGCAGGAATTTCAATATCACATTTAAGATGACTGTATGAACTTCACCATCAAATATGGAATTTCAATTTCGGGTTTATTATGTCGTATAATATTAACAATAGTAAGAGTGAGAATCAAGAACGAAAAGTACCCTTCTATATAATATTAAATTATTATAATACATCTCTATTGACACAATAACACCCCGAGACAAATTAGGGTGCAAAATATATAAATATAGGTGAATGATAACCTAAGTTTGTAATATGTTTGCAGTTATGCATATGGAGCTTATATGAACGTACAGTAACCCTTTGATGAATTGTTTGTGACAGAGTGTGATGTATAAACAATGAAATTAATACTAGATTAGTATAGAAACTCGTACGAAATATTAATACAATCGTTTAGGTCCATTTTGGTCCAACTCAATTTCATCTCAAACATTGACTCTTCTCAATTTTTTGTCAGTGATTAAATACAGAAATACGAAATAAAAAATAAAAAAAATATAAAGTTGGCTTATTTGAACGTATTCTGCGTGGTGATAAATACAATCTGATTATAAAAGTCAAAATAGAATGCAGGCGTAGTGTGGAAAGAAGCTAATGACCTGGCCGGGTAATATAAAATAATGGACGGATTCTCGAAAGTGGAGGAGCTAGTACCTACCAGTTCCAGCTAGTACAAGACAATGAGGTCTATGCCAGAGTGATAGTCGATGTTGGGGGGGGGGGGATTCAAATAAGTCAAAGACTTGTTGGGTTTTTTTTTTCAAAAATTGAAATAGGTACCTAAATAACTATAGATAGATAAATATTATATAATAAAAGTAAGAACGCGTAAGTATAAGTGTGAGTGAAACAATAGCGCATTAATGTTATTGGAATGAAAAAGAAATATCTGTTGTATAGTGTTTTTGGAACCTAATTTCAGAGAACATTAGCGCAAGGTTTCTGATCTAGTATTAATGTCATTGTATATTTAAAATAACATTTAATGCAAACAGGATAATCTCTCTACTTTCCTACTTTCCTGGATCCGTAATCCTTCCCCAAACAAACATACAATAATAATAATACTATTAGTAAACTAGATTAAATTGCAACTAAACTTGTTTGTCTATCAACAGCTGCTGTCTATACGAGTATTTACACTATTAATTAAATTTGATTCATCTAAATACTTAATAAGAGAAGTTTCACATTTCACAATCTGCAAAGATACTTGAGGGAAGTTCTTATCTGTGCACATTTTACAATGTCCACAGATAAGTACTTGAGGGAACTACACATTCATTAAACAATCTATCGTATAAAATTAGGAAACATAGCTTTGTATACATTTTAAAAATTGATAATATTTAATTATCCTACATCGCTTCTGCATCATGCAGTCTAGCTAGATAGCTATTTTTATAAAGGGAATATTACACCTCAACTCTTCTTCATAAGCGTACACAGGACTCGATCTAGGGGAATGGCGAGCTGGGCAAATGCACAGAGCAGCAAAATTCATGCTTGTAGGGAACCAAATCTCAATCGCTAGAATCGAAATTATTCTAAAACTGAAGAGATTGTTAAATAGTTTAAATTCTAATGCCTTTTTGAATATCTGACAACGCGGGGGAGAAAGGGTAGGAATTTCGATGTCAGGTATATCATTAAACTCCAAAATATAAGACCTAGAAAAAGGTTCTCATTTGGTAAATTTATTGATCATCGATGTCACATCGGGGAAATGGGAATAACATTTTCATCATTTATAAGTTGTCATTGTAAAGGGCGGCAAATTATATTTTTTCCCGGAGCGGCTAAATAACTAGATCGGTTCCTGCGCATACATATACCTAATTTTGATTTTCAGAGTAACATTTGGCATTGTAGAAGAGAGAATGTGACCGTACAATTTCATATAAGTATAGTTTACATTTTATATTCTTATGTAATGAAGGGAAAAGGGAGTGTGATAAGACAGCTGACAATAGAGTGGTGATGTGAAGAAAACAGCAAGGTCTAGTAAGTGGATACGTTTGCAGAGACAATTAACCTACAAATTAAGGAACCTTTATCAAACAGTGAATAGACACGGGCTAAAGAATAGAAAATAGTGCAAATGAGAGATTTTAATAACACATAATTGATATAATTATGTCAATACGTTTGATTCTAAAAACAGACACAAAATAAGAAAAGATGGAGAACATCCGAGACAAACTAAATTATTTTGTCATCTCTTGCCATATCATTAAAATTACATTAATTAAACACAAACAAGCATCTCAGGAATTAATTTAGTTTGTCCTAAGTGCTCCAAAGAAGTGTATAGATAGGTAGGTACCTATATATATATACATAATATCTACATGTGTTTACTCAAATTTGATCATATTCTAATTTATGTACATGACATGAGTATTTTGCCTCAACCACTAAGTATCTACACAAACTTGGGTTCAAAGAGAAAGAATTAATAAGTTTTCCTTATATATACACATCTAGTTACACTAACATATTTACGTATTTACATCAACTGGGGAAATTACATTCGTTTTATAATGATTACATTACCTACTTTGCATGAGACTATTAAATGTATATGAAACAATTTTTTTTTTAGTACAGGCTTCGCACTTATAAGATTACCTACTTATTAATATTAACTATCGATCTATAAATTCATACCATCACGTTATTTAACACAATTGGGGTAGACAGTAGCAGACTATATACATGCAATAAACATGCAAGTCGTCCTCTTTGTGACAATAAAAGTTACGAGATTCAGGATACACGGCATACCTCATCGCTGAAATGAAGGTGTTAAATGTCTTATACGTGACAATTTACGAATACCTCTGCCTTTTACAGGACACTCGAAAACTTCAGAAAAGAGTGGAAGACCAATTCAAATGTAGAATATCTCCGGAGCTTATTGCACGAGAGATATTCGACAATGTTTGAATGAAAGTATAAAAGTTCAGAAAGTTTGCACATTCCTTTTAAAAGGATAAATAAAATTATTTTTTATTTCTTGCTATGCACATTTGTAACCGGCTTGTTAGGTATTTACACGAGGTGACGTCATTTTTTAACAGACATGAAACACCGGTGCTGACATCATAGCATTGGCAACACTCACCAGCCGGTATATAAAAGTAGGTAGGTATTTAGTTAGGCAATAGTTAGGTAGGTACTATACTTGTATACAGAATGTCCCACTCGCGTGATTATTAAAAATAATTAGTCTCCCTCTATTTTTTCAAATAGCCTATAAAAGACAAGTGCTAAATTCAGCGATGAGGTTTGTCTGTCAACTAAATATTTTAGAAAGTAGAGATCAAAAATCGCAAAGAAATGTATTATGGACGTCATCTCAAACGGCTTTCCAGAAAAAAGGCGTTATAAAAATCCCGACTTGGCTTTCTCCAGGATGAAAAAAAAAATAATAAAAGAAATGTTGAACTTTGGTTAGGTAACCCAAACAAGGTTTTAAGTTATTTGTACAATTTTCCAAATATTTTGTGAAAAATGTGTCATCTTAATATCTATAAATAGTTTACTCATAACACAACCTCATTGACGCTGTATTTTTATAAGACGTCTAACCTAAAATAAAAATAAATACTTAAATTAAACGAAAAAAAAGTGTCTCGTCCTTTCTGCCTACCACATTTGGGATATACAACGTGAGAGTACCTATAATAGTAGTAAGTTAATACAACTATACTATACTAGAATAAGGCTCGTAGATGCCATATAGCCTAGAATTATTTGTTGTATGTACATATATTTAACATGAAAATTATAATACATTGTTACCCTCTACCAACAAACGGAAGGATTTATTTAAAAAAAAACTTTGTGTAAGCGAGCACGCTGTATATAAAAACTCCCCGAGAAGTTTGTCCGAGTTGAAAACTAAGGTCATCATGTGGGTATATACATATCTGCAGTGCATGTATGTATAAGTAACATATTAATCTATTCAAGTAACTATATAGTAAAGAAACAACAACCACCTGTCCTTTAATAATATCTACAAGTAACTATCTGTTGGGGTGAGGAAAGTATAAAAAAATCAAGTTTTTTTTATAAATTTTGATTTCAAAGGCTTAGAATACAAGAAGTAAAGAAAAGCGATTATATCGCACGCGATATGAAATTCAATTGTTACATTTTTTAACTCTGAAATATAAAATTTCGATAATGTAAACGAAGTTGTTGGAACTGAAGCAGGCAGTGTCCAGAATAAGGGTCAATATAAAAAAAAAGTAGTAGTAGATAAAAAAAAATGTTAGTAAAGAAAAAAATGATTAAATAAAGAAAATATAGACTTTTGTAGGCGCCATTAACTTAATACGAATATATTTTGAATTTTATATTTGGAACGCTGCTTCAACTTTCCTAAAAAAATATACTATAAAATATTATATTCAACATTTTGAGAATCTGAGTGAGAAGAATAGAGAGAAAAAGAAATGATGATTTAATTCATAATCATCAACTTAATGCTTATATTCATTTTAAAGTCCTATCTCGGTTATGACATGTAGATACCTAAGCATGTTTGCCACATATAGATAATTTGACGTTCCGTACCTATATGAAAACCTTACGAACACGTGTTGATAACCAAATGCCGACGTAATGATCTGCATTTGCTAAAAAGTAGAATGCCGGTAGAAAACACCCGAAAATTCTAACATTCAAAAAATGGCTTTAGACGAAAAAGTGTATAGGTATGTAAATATTTTGAATTCAAATATGGAACGCATTAATACACAGAACATAGATACATTTCAAATCAATTAGAACGCTAGATTCTTAATTTGATTTTTTATGTGTCGTTGTAGAATTTTATGAATTTACGTTATAAATAATTCAATATCATCCAAAAATTGCCGCCTACGCACACAACATTATAAAAATAATGTAAGTACATAATTCTAAAAACAATGTTTATATTTTTAAATATAGAATTTTACTTACCAAAGATAATATTTTGAATTTACGTCCTAAATAAATTCAAAATTTAGGATAAATCCAAAACAATAATTATAATAAACGTTCACACTGAGTTATCACACATTAATTTGTATTGTCTGATTTCCAAATATATATATTTTTTAATTAAAAATATCTAGAATATTCACTAGGTACACTAAACACAGAAAATCGATTGATCACTTTTAGCGGGTAATTGTTAATTAGGTACAAACTCACACAAAACAAATGGAAACACACCTGTAAAAATATTTCAATTAATTACCTAAATCAAACTGGCGCAAAACATTGGAAAAACATAACTTTAATTATCAAGTAACTAATAAAACATCTGGTATAAGTAAAAAAGTGATATTTAAATTCAGTAACAATTTATATTCAATATTTTAAAAACAGAACAGAAAACACAATCATGTAAATCAAACTGAAAAAATCATAACAAAAAAAACATAAAAACACGCAATATTGCCGAAAAAAAAAAAATTGGCGGTAAGTTTCACTTGTAAAAACAATAATAAAATTTTGAAAGTGGAAAGAAGACCGCACCAATGACACGAGTTACTTGCCCGACAATGTAGCCAACAGTGAAAATAAAGTAGTTTAATAATACCGGCAACGAAGGAAAGTAAGTTTACACGAGGAAAGTAACATGCACAATACCTCTCTACGTATATGCGATGTTTACACACCGTGAAGCCCAAAGCAACTGGTGAGGTAAATAGTACTGTGGCTTATAATAGGAGTTAGGACGCGCAAGAGTGAATCAACGTCGCGGGGAGAGTGACTTGACCGAACCGATATTAAAACTAAGGCACCTCATCATATTGATATTATTATTATCATGAATTGAGTGATTTAGGTATATCAAAAGTTTATCGATACCTGAGTTATTTAAACAATTAATTTATTCAAACCACAAAGTGTTACCACGTATTTGTGGTTATCTGAGTACTATCTATTTAAAAGGTAGGTACTAGATATTTATTAGAAGTACCTACTTAATAAATTAAATATTTGCCACCTTATTACGTATCGAATTAACCAATATCTTATTTGGAAACATTATTTGGAAATAGAATTCGGAATTTAAATACTCTACAACTTTATTTGGATTCTATATTTTTAATTTACTATGAAATATCTTCCATTTCTACTGAATAACTTTTTTTTAATTGTTTTTTTTTTCGGTTAATTTTCATCCCAGATTTGTTCAATATACATACTAATACCATCACACACAAACACAATATATAACATTTTACAACGA
This sequence comes from Athripsodes cinereus, assembly GCA_947579605.1. Lineage (NCBI taxonomy): Eukaryota > Metazoa > Arthropoda > Insecta > Trichoptera > Leptoceridae > Athripsodes > Athripsodes cinereus. Next base: position 28,628,365 of record OX388310.1, on the reverse strand, counting down.
ATGCTGAATATGTCGACAATAGTATCCGAAACAAATCTCTTCTTGTTACACTGCAGTCGAAATCGGTTCACTCAATTATCAAAAAGTAGTAAAACTTAAGCGATTTGTGTTTTCTTACATAAATTAATATGGAGTTTTACAAATTAAACGTCAGCTCAATCAATAATCTATATTTTCTGCTTGAAAGTACAAAACTCTGCTATCGAGCTACTAAACACATACATAAGTAGGTATAGGTACATGAGGAATAAAAAAAAACACTGTATATAAGAATTGTAAAAATTATTTGGTTTTTTTAATCGTAATTTCGGAAGTTGTTTACTCTTGTGACGCTGAAGACCAGCCGTCCTTCCGACTTTTTTTGTGATCTTCCTGTTGAACGGGTACCAACTGATAATTCCTTTGCAACGATTCAGTCATCCCGTCTGCACTCAATAATAGAATCGCTTCCTTTTCCTGCTTGATTTCACGATGTCTTTCGTGTCATAATTATTTTTATGTATATGCAAACCTATAAATACACTGAAGTATTTCAGATTGATTGTGATGCAAAAAATAGTACCTAAACTATAAACGTTCTTTCTATCTATGTATTTACTATTACAACATCTCCCACATATGGGAAAACCAGTGGACTCTTGATGTATTATAGACACAGATTAACTTTATGTGCTCTACAATATAAGCCATACAGAATAAATGGCATACCTCTTTGATGAATCTATAATTTTAATCTACAAAGATTAAAAAATAAACTTTACAAGAATGTAATTATTTTCCAATGATTGAAAATGATACTTTGAAACCTTAAATTCAAAGATGATGCATTTATGATTCGTTCTTTTTCAGGTACTTCACCATGAATATAAAAAGACCATTGATAAGTTTTAGGTATACCTATTAATTAAATGATAATTATTCAGAAAAATAAATTATCTCCTTTTTACAATACGCCACGCGACTTATGTCCGAGACAATAGTAATTTTAAGCCCGCTCTGTTCAGATTGTTGAGGATGGTTGACGGGTCATGATATGGACAAAAATAATAATATAAGAAAAAAATACAATAGAAATAAGAAGATTTATCAAAAGCCATTGTAGTAAAATACGTAAGGTTAATTCAGGAGGTGGGCGGTAAGGATCATCAAAGGAATTTATTATCATTTTGTATTTAAGCTCAAATCATTATCCTTACCTCTATTATGTTATTATCAATTTTTAATATGAAATGCATTTACTTAGATATTTTTTTAATGTGTTAGATAAGTTCTTGAGTCGTAAAAATATAATTTAAATAATGTCTTAATTTAATATTATAAACATTAATTCAATTTCAATAATATACAACGGAGTCATCAATTGAAAAAACGAATGTAGGTACTTATTAACTGAATAAATTGAGGCAAGCGTTTCCTTCTACTATGGACGGGGTTTGGGGCGCAAAAGAGCATCATGGCTCAAGAATCTTCGGCAGTGGTTTGGAATACCAGATGCAGCAACCCTCATCAGACTGACCCAGGATCGTGAAGAGTATCAAGAGATGGTCGCCAACCTCCGATAGGAGCGGCACAAGAAGAAGAAGAAGATGGATTAAAAAAACATGAGAGAGACGTATTTCGACTCATTCCATATGTCATTATCAATCGTTTTAAATTTGCCCGATTTGTATTTATCATATTTTGCATAAAAAAAACATCATAGAAAGAGCAATGTGAATAGTTACAAAATTACTTTATCAAATTAATTACAGTTTTCGCTAATTAATTTAATTATATATTACCTACATTTTACCTTTGTATTTTACGTCTCCAGGGAAATGATAATATAGTTTTTATTTCATGACACTAATACAGGACAATTAGTTAATCCAAATTTAACAGAGCTATATTATAGACACCTATAATACCTCTTTATCTTAGTACATATTATATATATGTACAACACCTACTTTTTCTTGATGTAGGAACATACTGTTGTCAGAAGCCGTATGTAGTTACCTTCTACTGGTATGATAACAACCCGACTATCTTGTGTCACTTATTACTCTGTATGATATTCGAAGACTTAGAGAAAAGAATGGGTGATCTATTCAGTTGGGGAGCCGGATAATTTACCGACAACAATTTGCCGACGGACAATTCACCGACAACAATTCACCGAGAGGACAAATTACCGAGAGGATAATTCACCGACAGGATAATTCATCGACGTACATTTCACCGACAGACAATTTGCCGACAAATACAAAACAATATAATCACGTTTTGTAATGTTGTATTTTATTGTTTATGTATTTGTGTAACAAAATATTTAAACACTCACTACAAGAAACAATCTGCCTTTTTTAAAAAAAGAACTTCCTACCACGCCAGAATTATATTATTCGCATTTGTCGGCAAATTGTCTGTCGGTGAAATGTACGTCGATGAATTATCCTGTCGGTGAATTATCCTCTCGGTGAATTGTTGTCGGTGAATTGTCCGTCGGCAAATTGTTGTCGGTGAATTTTCCTAGACAGTTGAAGGCTCCATTGGTACCATTTTGTTGAAACATCTACATGAAATAAAATATTTGTATGCTTAGGTAAAAGTGTAAATAAAAATTTTCCTAGACCCATTCAGTTGAAGGCTCCATTGGTACCATTTTGTTGAAACATCTACATGAAATAAAATATTTGTATGCTTAGGTAAAAGTGTAAATAAAAATTTTCCTAGACCCATTCAGTTGAAGGCTCCATTGGTACCATTTTGTTGAAACATCTACATGAAATAAAATATTTGTATGCTTAGGTAAAAGTGTAAATAAAAATTTTCCTAGACCCATTCAGTTGAAGGCTCCATTGGTACCATTTTGTTGAAACATCTACATGAAATAAAATATTTGTATGCTTAGGTAAAAGTGTAAATAAAAATTTAATACTAAAACAAATAAAGGTCTCTCACTCTTTTGTGTAACTTTAAAAGTGTTGAATGCGATGACTCCATCCCAAATATCTTAACTTTTGCTGGCATAGAGAGGACGACTTTCATTTTTATTACTTACAGATCCTCTGCTGACTATGCCGCATCCGTGGGAAATGGCGTGACGGTATGAACGAACATAATGCTAATATGAAATTTTGTCCCCAAAATAATTATCCATTAAGTAGGTATGAAATTATACCTATTACATATGTACCTGTCTAATACCCATTCTTTAGTATCAAGTACCGATATTGACAGCTTGCTTTTCTACGTAGGAAAACTAAGTAGGTACCTTATTGTTGTTATTATTATTATTATGGTAGAGCGGGCGTAAGATGATACTGTGCTCCCTGAGTGATGGCTTTGCTTTGCTTCTAGGGGAGTTCACTCCACTCACTCATTCGGTGACTATCTATGTATTTTCTTTAAGTACCTACTTCTGGTAATCATTGGAAATATAATACACCACTTAGCGAAACCTTCTTCTACCCACATTGTCTAGTAACAACTATAATGTGCATCATATTGATAATTAAGTAAACGGTGCACACACACACACACACACACCTACTATTTTTTTTTTATGTAGGTAGAATGTATTTTTTCCTGGAGTTCCAATAACTTTTTCTTTTGATTGATCAAATATTTTAGTTAATTTAAAAACTAAAAAGAAATAAATTATTACACGTATTATTTTTCAAACATTATTGTAATGTACATACACATCCACGCACGCAACACGCAATGAATATTTTTGCTTCTTTTTTTATAAGTGATTACGCCTACTGGTATGCAATCATTTGAACAAATATGTATCTAGGTGCTACCAGGAGTCATTAAACTTCGAAGAAAATAATAAATATCTATTGATACAAACTTACAATTCAATGTTTAACCAAATACGCCATGAAGTAGAATAAAGCCCGGTTTTCACTTGACTTGACGTTTATTTCATACAAATTCATATTGATTTATGTAAACAGATCACTTAATAAATATAAAAATAGTAAAACAAAACCATTTGCTTTTTTTTCGAGTGTTACTTTGAGAAATCACATTTTAAAAACAGTAAATTTTATTAAAACAAACAAATAATTAGAACTTTGTATACTTTCACTATATTTCAACGATGTGTACAAAATTTTAATTGTTTGTGTGTATAACAGAATAAAATTAATATATTTAATAAAAATGTTACTAAAAATAGATACTAATAGGTTTATATATATATATATATATATATGGACAATTTGTAAAGCGCCGTTTACTCATAACATGACCTCAAGGGCGCTGTATATTTATACAGATGAGTCCTCAATTACGTACATCTAAAAGAAACTCTTTTTCTTTAATACTATCATTATACATCTATTATACTTCGCCAAACTCCGTTTTCGCATATGGGTCCATAGATGCGTCTTAAGATTTTCCTTTGGAATATCCCCAGTCTTAGCTCATCCGCCTTAGTGAGTGTCCATGTTTTGGCGGCGTAGGTCAGGACAGGTCGAATGAGTGTCTTATACATTTGTATCATAGACTTTTCGGAGATGATCTTAGATTTCAGCTGCTTTTGTAGACCAAAGTAGCGTTTATTCGCTGCAGAGATTATTTTCCTTTACTGCAGAGATTCATTTTGAATACTATGTAATAAGCAATATGTTGTGTTGCAATGGTAGAATAGATCAACAGTGAGAGAATTTGAAGTCAGCATCTCTTGATTAAAAGCCCAAGGCTCTACCTACAGATTACAAATCACCCTAAAACTGTGTCTTCACTGCTCAGGGAACGAAGGGTTGTGTCTCTCATTTCTTCACTCCTTTGATATAGGAAAGAAAATTTTTGTTCCCATATATACAAAAGAGAAGAAGAGAGACAAAACTCTTTGTTCACTAAACAGTGTGGACACAGTTTTTCACTAATCCTCTTTCAAATTTATTTAATTGATCCGTTAAGGTGAAACATAAATGATAAGAACAAATACAAAATGATCAACATTTAATATGCAAAAGAATAATGTACAAATTAAAAACACAGACATCTCTTATGTTACTAATATTCATGCATTGCAACATATACATACATTATAATGTTATCATAATTTACAAAACAAAATTGAAAATCTTTTAAAAATATATATGTGGCAGTGAATCAATTGAGAAACTCAATATAATACACAATTAAGTAGTAGATTAATATTTATAAAAGTTTTTACATGTGATGTACAAATATGATACAAATAAATTCTAATAGAGAGAAAACTCCCAGACAATCACATTATGGGATAGTACTGTCAACTAGTGTGGCGTGGAGGAAACGCTCTGGCGTTTGAGTTACAAGATCCCGAATTCTGTACGACCAGGACAAGATAATGAATGACCTTTTACAATTTTTTCTGGGACTGAGTGTTATATAAATATATGTTAAGTGAATCATATAATCCTGCATGGTAACGTAGTGCCCATAATACAAGAGTCATCTGAGTATGGAACTAGCTAGATCTATGTGAATTATCTGTATATATTATGCTTTGTTATTTTGCAAATAAAATTCTTCTTTTAAAATATTATATTTTTCCATAATTTATGCACTAAAAATAGGTAATGGAATTAACATGAGATCAAACAAGTGTAAATTCATTATGAAATTAACTAAGCAAAATAATTTTAATTTTTCAATAACTGATGTATTGGGATTTTATATATTATAGAAATGATAACAAAAAAATTGTCAAACATATTTTGAACCACTTCAGATTAATTATTCCAATTGATCACACTCATCCATAGTCATGGATGCTTTCGATGTTGTTTCCATTGAACTACAACAGATGTCTTTCCAGTTTGAAAGCATAGTAATTCTAGGAAAATCATGTGATAAGTATGGCACAGAGGAATTGGGAATGTTACCTAGGTTTAAAGACTACTCTCAACCAAGCCGTAAGTCGATTCATAAGCGTCGAAACTCTGTGTTGTGCACTCCTTAAGGAAGTTCACATATGTATGTGTATCATATACAACATACCTATTCAAATAGGTTGACTATGGATGTGTGTGATCAATTGGAATGATTAGTCTGAAGTGGTTCAAAATATGTTTGACATCTACACTTCTGGTAAGTAAAAAATCCAGTTCCCGACATCCAATTGTGTCAAAAATAAATAACATAAAAAAAATTATGAAAAGCTGTAAATTTTAGTACAATACTAATTAATCACTGGTAAATATGTGGTGAAAATTATCATACTAGCAGTAGAAAAAGATATGTTATTTACCTATTACATTTATTTAAAATCAAAACCACAATTTAAAGGGATGGTATTACCATATATTAAATAAGATCTACAATGATAAAGTTTTTTCTGTATTTTTAAAGATTATTTATTACAAAATTTTACTGATTTTGAGAGACACAAAAATTATGAAGGTATAATATTATCAGTTAAACAAATAAGAATCATTGTTTTCAATCATTTAAAGTTCACATATTTAATATAACATAATGAAAATTCATGACCTCTAAATAAACAATAAATACCTGCAACATTTGGATATAAGACTTTTTTTAATAGTACACTGCCCAAAAGTATTGAAGCATAAAAAAAAGCTTATAAAATTCAATGAGGTATTAAATTATTAAAACATATTATGCATCACACACATAATAATAATAATAAAGATAATTTGTATTTGGCGCCGTTTAATGATCCGTGACCATCTCAAGGGCGCCATGGCTTTTCTTGAAAAGCAGTGTTTTCAGCTTACTCCTGAACGTTACATAAGCTCAATTATAAAATTCCATTAAATATATAATTATGATATTAGAAAAAGAGTTTATTTATTTATTCTTTACTGTAGATTGATTAAAAACAATTACCGTGAAATACGCCAACATTGCCCCTAAAGGTATCTTTGCCCAAATCTCAATTTTCAAGCTAATTCGTTAATGTGTAAAAAAACACCAGTAACATGGCAACACTTACTACGAAAGTAGAAAATAGACTTTATGAGCGACATCACCGTGTGTCGTGTTTGCTGCTAAGTTCACTCAGTAGCCTGTCAGAGCTTGCCGAGTGAGGAGTGTGTTTTCGCGGGCAAAAATTTACAGAAATTTCAAAGTGAATTGTGCATCATGGTGAAACCACAGGTAAGTTTATTTTATTGTAAGTTATAGAAAACAATGTGCCGAATATTTTGGTCATAGTTTTATCGCTGAATATTGTTTTAATCAAAAGTTATGACGATGGGCAATGTTACCTAGAAATGCTCCGACCTATGAATGTCAACATTGCCCACATTATAATAACAATTAGGGCTGACACATTCTGATTTATCCTGATAATTTTTTAGTAGAAATTCATCTAGTCCTAAAATGTATACATATGTGAATGTAAAGGTGTTTGGACACGTACTTTGGGACTATTTAGATTTTACTGGTTGGTTACTTAGATAGGATTTTCTAGATTAATATTATAAAAGGGTATGGGACTATGTTTGTAGAAAGACGTAATACCTGCTTGGAAATACTTATCCGATTTTGATGAAATGGTAAAACTGCACTTCATGGGCCGTCAAATATAGGTTTTCGGGTGGAGGGGAGGGGTGTCGCCTTCCTCCTTAAAACACCCTTTTAAAATATTTAGATCGTTTTTTCAATTAATTACGATGCTACGCTGTTAGACACTGTGTGATTTTCAGGAAAAACACGAGATTTTCTGGAAACGGTCCAGCCTCGCAGACGAAAATCTAAGATCAAAATTATTTTATTTTTTGCTGCTTTTTAATTGCCATATTATCTTAAAATACGTATATTTTATATAGGTATTGTTTCAATTTTCAGAAAAAGAAAAGTAAATCACGGATTCGACAAAGAAAACCAAGACGTATGATAGGGTCTAGAATGTATAAAAATTATTCAGAGGATATGTTGAGGATTGCATGTGATGCAGTTGAATCACAACAAGTTTCTTCAAGAGATGCAGAGCGACAGTTTGGTATCCCAAGACGCACGATACTAAATAAAATAAAAAATAAGCACTCAAATCCTGTCGGCCACCCTACCGTTTTAACACCCGCAGAAGAAAATAAAATTTTAAAAGTCTTGCAAGCAGCTGGTGATTTTGGCTCCCCGCTCACAAAGATGGACCTAAAGTTAGTGGTTCATGAATACTTAAAAAAAAATTCTCGAAATCATATTTTCAAGAACAAAATTCCTGGTGATGCATGGGTTGATGGCTTTTTGGCAAGGCATGCTAATGAACTGACTGTTAGAACTACTCAAAATATTGCTAAAGCTAGAGCTGAAAAGGGACCTCAAGAGATAGCTGAATATTTCAACAATTTAGGCACAACATTGAAAGATATTCCCGCTAAGAATATCATCAACCTCGATGAGACCAACTTGTCAGATGACCCAGGTTCTTCTAAAGGTATTTTTCGAAGGGGAATAAAGTATCCTGAAAGAGTGCTCAATTCTACCAAAGGAAACAATTCTCTCATGTTCACGGCAACTGCAAGCGGTATGTGTTTACCCTTATATGTAGTCTATAAAGCGACAAACTTGTATTCGGAGTGGATTAGTGGAGGACCACCAGAAACCAGATACAATTGCACTAAATCAGGATGGTTCGATAGCGCCATGTTTGAAGACTACTTTGAAAAGATAATTATTCCATGGACACTAAATATTCCAGGGACAAAAGTCGTGATTTGTGATAACTTGTCAAGCCATTTGAGTGTGAAAGTAATAGAGTTATGCGATCAATATAATATCCATTTTGTTTTCATCCCTCCAAGATCAACGCACCTGACCCAGCCTCTTGATGTCGCATTTTTTGCACCTCTTAAAAAAGCTTGGCGTAAAATTTTGTATCTGTATAAACTCAAAAATCCAGATCAAGCTTCACTGAATAAAAAACACTTTCCCAAATTGCTGTCTGAATTAATTGAAGAAATTCAACTGAAACAATCACGTATCATAATGAGTGGATTTAGAGCATCGGGAATACATCCATTCAACCCACAAGATGTTCTAAAAAGAATTCCAGAAATGCAAGAAGAAATATTGTCGTATAGAATCGACCAAACACTCTTGGATTACTTAAAAGAAACGAGAGCTCCTAAGCCGATTCAGGTAAAGAGAAATAAGAAAATTGATTGTCAACCAGGAAAATCGGTGACAATTTCTGATTTCCATGATGCAAATTTAAGCCAAACTGCACTTGGTAACAAGAAAAAGAAAGAAAAAAATATTTCTTCTGGAAAGCAAAAAATTAAAAACAAGAAGAAATAAGCTCTATATTTAAATGAGCAAACTGGTTATTTTACTGATCCAGCTTCAAATAATGAGATAAATGATCATGAAGATTGTTGTTTAGAAACCTATTTCGAAACTAATAATATGGCTGAGTATGTCAAACATTCTTCACCCGAGAGTCTTAAGAAATTATGCACTGATATGATCAATGCCAATTTAGGACTGTTGTCGATACATAATGCAAGAGCATCGACTACTTCAGATCATGTTTATCCCTCGAAAACTTCTGCTCCTAGCACCTCAACAAAAAGAGTACCACCTAAAATAAAAATTGTCTCCGACGTCATCATTAAACCAGCAACAAAAACGTCAGATATTACAATTTTGAAAGAAGTTTCTGGAAATATTGAAAATACATCATTTGCCACTGTAAACCAAAAATTTTCACCGGAATGCTTGAAAAAGACAACAGAAGTCTTAAAAAATGTTAAACAGGAATGTTCTCACAAAGAAGAGAAAAGTAAGAAAAAAAGTAAAGCAAAAAATAATTTAAGAGGCAAAAAGTCTATTCGACAGAATACTTCAGGGAAAAGAGGGAAGAAGCGATTCGATAGCGAGTCAAGCTCGATATCTACAGATACGGAAGTAGTTACAGTGGACACAGATGATTCAAATTACGAAACAGAGGAAGATTATTATATAGCTGAATGTTTAAAGGAACTAGAAAAAGAAAATAGCGACGAACTGGGGGACTTTGGAATACATCATATAGAGTTTTTGACCGAGAATCAAAAGTTTAAAGAAAAGGACTGGGTTGTTGTTCAATTCGCAACAAAAAAGAGTATCAAGCATTTTGTGGGGAAAGTACTCTCGATCAACAATACACTTCCTACTGTAAAATTCTTACGAAAAGTTAAGGAATCTAAATATGACAGAGGAACTACATTCACACACCCAACAGTTGATGACATTTGCATCATCGAACACACCAAAGATGTTATAACAGTATTGCCCCAACCAATGATCACTCGACGTGGACAAATAGTTTTTAATGTTGACTTTAGTTCTTTTAACACACAATAAAAGTTTAGCAAGCAACAAATCCTTACTGATTGGCGATAAGGAAGCTATTTTATTTTTAATTGACAAATATAAAACTAAGACTATATTTTCCAAAAATTACACATCTCTTATTATTATTCAAATATAAAATATCCATTGTAAAGTAGTAGACAAATGTGTACTTTGTGATAATAGGTAAATATATCTGATGGATATGTACTAAGCAGATTAACAAAGGATATAGAAAATTAAAAAAAATTCTTCAATTTTAATTGGATAAATTAAAACACTTGTTTTTTCTACTATGATGATTTTTAATTCAGAGAGAGGTCTTTCGCCTTGTAAGAGAAATACCTCTTTTTTAAAGAGAAAATGGCAATGCCCTTACAAGGCGAAAGACTTTTCTCTGAATTAAAAGTCATCATAGTAAAAAAACAAGTGTTTTAATTTTCCCAATATGGGATTCTACTATTTAAACACCAAAACAGTGAATTCAATTTTAATGTTACATTGTTTGAAGAAATAAAAAAGTAGGTACTTAGGTGCCAAATTTTTATTTTAATTAAAGTGGTCTGATTTTTTCGTAAAGCTCTCAACCAACCTGCCTTCCTCGTTTATCGTACCATCGTATTCGGGTAAAAACACCACCACATGCCACCACCTCAAGAAAAATGATTGACCTAAATTTAAGTAACTAGGTATCTAAAGACAAAATTAAAAAACAAAAATTTGCTTGATTTTGACAACCCTAACTTTTTGAAATCATGAAATGCGGTTTGTATGGAAAAGAGAAAAAATCCCAGGTTAACATTGCCCACCCATTTTGGCATGCAAGTTTCGATGGTATCGGTTAGGTGTCTACAGCTAACGCTATCATTGCCCAATTCCTTGAATCGGTCGTTATTACAACTTATCTATGTTGATATTTGCGTCCAAAATCAACGCGGGCAATGTTGGCTAGAAATGCAGATAACTTTGCCCGCCATCAAAATTAATCGGAAGTTGGATAAAATATTAATTTTTAATAAATATTTATAAAAAAATGCAATCATATCACTTCAAAGTTGCATCAGATAGTAAAATACACACAGGTCCTCTTAGAACTTTTAAAAAATATTTGCAATTTTCCGTAAAAAGCGGGCAATGTTGGCGTATTTCACGGTACATAAAAGGTAAAGATTCAAGTTAGATACAATCAATATACAGAGGGTGAGTTTATCGCAAAGGCGCGATCTCTTCCAACTAACCCAAAGTGATTTATGTAGTGTGAACAAACAATATAACGTCGTAGTAGAAGTTTTAGTTAATATAAGTAGAGGTATAGAAATATCAAGAATATAAGTTATAAATGCTTGTACAAAAGTTTGAATTTAAGTTATTCCTGTGAATGATTTATGCCTTGTGATAACAGCTTTATTTTGAAATGTAATATTTTTCATATAAATCACTATTTGGTATACACGCACACAATCATACTAAAATTTGTAAAAAACTTTTTTATAAGAGATTAAAGTAATACATGACCATCTTAAAATAACAGAACCAAATGTCTCTAACTTATTATTTGATAATCTAAAAACAAACGTATATTTTGCGGTCACAAAAATAAAAAAAAAGTTGTATAATTTAAAAAATTAGGTTTAAAGTAAAGAATGGAGTATTTCCTACTACATATAATATAGAGATAATAAATGTTCACATATAAAATTTGTGTTCTAAATCTGCAAAATTTGATTGAGAAAATACTCCACACATATCAAGTAAAATCACATTTGATGTATAAATAAGTAGCAGTCTATCATCATTATGACTTCCAGAAATTTGGATTCTGTTGTAACCTCCTCTCAAAGTTCTGATACCAATTCTGGAGAGTATTCAAAGGCACGAACATAACTCCAGGAGATGGTTGCATGTTGGCCTGCGTCACGGCAAAACTAGCAGCAAAATTGACAAAGTTTTCCAACATTTTCTGTCCGAATACTAAATATGAATTGGTAGATGCCTGAAACAGTCACATAATACATAATTATTGCATATAATATAATATAAAATACTTTTCTGGGTGCCAGAGATACAAAAATCAACTCTATCAGACCTAATAAAATAGTAACATTTTCAAAATCAGAAATTTATAATTTTTACATTTCACAACCGCAATCGAATGGTAATGTTTGTCATTCTTAAACACTCCTCCAAAGCACACAAGGTAGAAAGAAGCTTCCTTTTCTCAATAAAACTGAACTAATTTAGTCTGCTTTTATCACGGCATGTTTAATATTCTGATTATAACTCCAGATACATTATGAAGTATGAGGTGGACCCAACCCTTAAATAATATAACAATAATGTGATGATGATCTTGTTACATACCGTAGCTGGAACTTGCATTTGGGCATTAATCTCAGGCTCAATAGAGATCCCTATCTGGGCATTATGACAAATCTGTTGCTGACCAAACGCTCCCATGAAACCATTATCTCCTGTAGACAAGTCACTCAGTTTCTTCAAGTTTGAAATTTTGTAGATGGCTGATGGTTTGGCATTGGATATGTGTCCTAAGTACTGCCAGTTGGGTGGCGCTGTCGGATCAGGCCAACTGAAGTAAACTGAACAAAAAAACACAATAATGTATTGCAATTAATCATGGAGACAACACATTGATGACACAGTTTCATAGACTAATAACTCGAAATTAATCACTGTTTTTTTGGATGATATTTTTTTGATTCCACAAAGAAAAAACTCTTAAAATGAAATATTTTTATACTGCAAACACATATTACTGGGTATATTTGACTGGGGAAGTAATTCAAAACTTTAACACGCTATAACTCGAAATGTTAGATTTACGAGTTCTAAACACATGAAATTGGTGATTGATATTTTGAAATGAGTTTTTGTTCACCTTTGAAAGGTCCATGAACAATGTCTTTTAAATAATTCTTTTGAATTTGTTGATTAATTATATTCCTTACAGTACATTTGTTAAAAGATGTAGCAATTTGAATTACAACAATGAAAAATATACGTTTGCAATTCAATGTACAGAAAGTGAGTTTTTTCATACTATTCCGAACCAGTAAAAGTAAATCTTGAAATCATATTCTACAACGTCAATTTTCTAAAACAAATAGTGTTAACCCACCAGACATGGTGTAGGCATTAGGGCATTTGTTACAGTTGAGGTAGGCGGTAGACTAAATATGTGTAAAAAACATGCAGGTCATTCTCTCAGCGTCATAAAGACATTCAGGATAGGTGGTGTACCATATCACTACTTAATTGAAAATGTTATATTTATGATACTTTGCCTTTTACAGAGCATTTAAAAACTTACACAAAAGATCTCCCGGCTGAATGTTGGTTCAAATGTATTATTTTTTTAAACTTATAAAGATGAACTATGTTAAAATATTACAACCAAATAAAACTATAAGGTAAAATAGATACAATAACTCCAGTAAAATGAACACGCCATCATCTATTGAAATAATTAGTTCAAAAAACTAACCCATTCCTACAGTGCCTTCTGGTAGAGGTACAGTCCCTGTAAGGAAGACAACGACATGGTTTATATTGTCTGCATCCATTATGGTGGTCAGGAACTTTGTCTCACCCACCTGCGAAAAGTCTGTTTGGACCTATGAAATAAATAAACATCCACATCATCAATCAGATACATGTAGACTTATAAACCACTACAGTAGAGATGAATGAGAAATTACAACTTTTTATCTGATAAATTTTCTATTTAAGTCGTAGATTAGATAATAATGAGAAATATTTTTATAAGAACACAAAATAAACATATTGAACAACAAAACTGCGATAAAAAATGTGCAAATACTACGAACAAGCGAATATCTATGTTGAGGTTATACAAATTATGAAAAAACATATTTTAAAACGAAATTTCATACCAAACGGCCAGAAACAATTACACCTAGAATGTTATTTGCCATTTTCAAATTTTATTATCCTGCTTTTTAGTATAAAATTAAGATATAAGTACACAATATTATCATTTAACAATAATCAAACACCGCGACCGCAATGACATTTGACAGATTTCAAATTATCTGGTTTTGTTTATGTTGCGCATTTGAAATATTATCGCACTATATAAAAATGTTACTGATGAACGTAACAACGTAAAATATAATGTAATTGTAACTTTCGATACTTTTTTATAAAACTCATATATAAATTCATAGTAGATACTTCTGGAAGCATCACGCAAATTCGATTGTTTATGGTACAAGTATGAAATATAATATGTACACATTACATCAACCAATATGAAACCTCTAGGGAAAAATTTAATACACCATAAATATTTTGAGTAGGGTCCTACCAAGCAGCGGAAAATATTTCAATGGACGACCAAAAAACTCGAACGGATGATTAACAATTGATTTAGGTAATGTGCGTAGATAAAGTGAAATGAATTTATTGATGTATGTATTTGGTGCTGTGTGTTGTGGAATCTGTTTTTTATTTGTTTTACATAGGTACTGTTGATATAATATACTCTGCTCCCCTCCTTTACACAAGTTTACTTTTTAAGGAGGGTAAACATACAATGAAGGACCCACCGACCACCCGGATAGCGCAGAAGTCTGAGGACTTCCATTTATCCGAAATTCTACACTTAACAAATCTTGTCCGCAACGGAGGCGCCATAGTGGGCAGCCTGAAGGGCTGGCCGGCCAAACCACCAAACCGCCAAAACCTCCGTGTGAAATCTTTTGACTAAACTCCTTCGATGTACCTCTATACGAGAGAAGCAAACAACATTTATATATGAGGGTAAACAGTAGAATACAGGATTACTTAACTCAATCAATACTATTTGTTTAACCAAACTTGGCACCTAATATTGAAGGACAAAATAAAATATAGCCGAACTGCAAAAAACGGAAAATTCTAACTGAGTGAATATGAACCTTTATCAAGTGAATAATAAAATATATAAATTACCTAATCATTTTAAATTGAGTGTATTTATATGTTCTTCAACGTGATTTTCATAGATGGATTGCTTTTCTTTTATTTCTTGAACTTTGAGCAGAGATCGATTTTTTGATGAATGGCATTGCCCTCTTACGGAATTTGAAAAACAGCAAATGGTTCTGGAAGTTACTATACAACAGCTATTTGACAAAACTGAATTTGAGATCGCAAAGAGAAAACCAGTTTTTCCCTGATTCATTTCCAAATATCAAATCGTTCTAGTAGAAAATATTACTGTTTCAATCGCGATTACCTAAAAATGTTTTTGAGAACACGTCTGAAACTGAGCGTTCCGTTGATTTTGCAATCGAAGCTTTGAGATAAATGTTGATACACGTTTCCTCAGACTTTGATGTTATTGAGAATGAAATTTACATTTTCAAAATCCATTTGATCAGGGTCTATAAATGCAAATTTTTATTTAGATTGCAGTGATATAATTTACATAATATAATATACGAAAAACAATATGAAACAATGTAACACGTAATGCTATTTATGTGATATATAATAAACTTTTGTTCTATATTTCTATTATGTTCCAATCCATTGTGTGGTGCATAATATACTTATCTGAAAGAGGGAATGAGAGAAAGCGATAACCACGTGGCTTGATTACTTGGGTAAAATTCTCAAGAACGGTCGTGTGCTGAGCAAGAGAAATTGACGCGCACGTTTGAGAACTTGTATGAATGTAGAAGAAGCGAAATAGGATAGGACATATCTATGTGGCGTTTCATCCTCTTTGTCTGCTCCACTCGATATACGCTGAAAGGATATCACAGGAAAATTAGAAAAAATATTTGCACGACGAAAAATTGTATTGAATATTAAAACAGAAAGCATTTTTATTTGTAAAACAGAAAATATATGTTAATTAAAAAAAAAACAACCAAAACTTTTTTATGGTCGTTATTGTGAATATTATTTTAATGTGTGTATTACTTGCATTATAAATTTAAAATACCTAGAACATGGCAATACTGGGTGAAGTACATTTCTCGTCTTGTGTTGCGGCAACATTGTAAAGCGTCTGGCGGCGTCCCTTGAAAACGTATCTTTTGTTGTTGTCGGGAATCGGTCGTTTTCGCGCATTTTTTACATCTTATTGTGAAAAAATGAAAGTATTGGTTTTGGTGAATTAAAATATTTCTTAAAGTACTATTTAGGATTAAATTTTCCAAGGTAAGGAAGTTATTTCATCAACATTATATTTAATTCGTTGTTTGGTCATTTTACCGCCTTTATCTCAATCATTAAATTGTTGTGTTTTTTACTGAATATAAACGCTATTCTCTGTTTTTACATCTCAAACTACTCTCCACGAATTCGCATAATTTTTTTCTTTACATTATCATTTTTATCATGCTATGGTTTCTCAGAAATTATATACGGCAAATCAAGATAATCAATACTTCTGTTTCACCGTACGCCTCATCTTGAAACATTGTAAATTTTAATTTGCTTAATTGGCAGATTAATAATTCATGATGCCTTTCGTCTTTTTATTGTTTTCGCAAATTACAAATTATAATTACTGTGTTATTTCTGTTACATGTATATTTCATCTCAACAGCGCATAGATATCGCATAACAATGTAGAAAATGATATTTCGCTGATACAGAAAAAATACACTTGACAATTAAAATGCGCGATAAAATTATATAGAAAATAGTATTCAATGTTTCTACACAGTTCGTGGTTTTATTTAAAACATTCGTAAGTCTAGCCAGCATGTAAAAAGTATGAATAATCGCATAAAAAGTGTGTCCACTAGCTACCCCTTTCTAGGGAGTTACAGTTAAGACGTAGATCTGAATAATTTTAGTGACACATATTTTATTTTTGAA
Organism: Athripsodes cinereus; assembly: GCA_947579605.1. NCBI lineage: Eukaryota > Metazoa > Arthropoda > Insecta > Trichoptera > Leptoceridae > Athripsodes > Athripsodes cinereus. The sequence continues at coordinate 28,611,223 of OX388310.1, read as the reverse complement.
TTGCAGTAGAACACATTCGTAAAACTAAAGAATTTTCAAAATAGTAATTTCAAATCAAATATTATTATGATAATTTTTTGAATATTATAATTATTGTACATCATTTAAATTTTTGTCTTTTCTAAGGAATCATTTGTTTATGGGTATACATGCTATACCTACTTTGGATTGTTTTGTTGACGATGTATTTTTAGTTTTGGTTTATCATTGTACCTGCTTATATTAAGCTGATTATGATGTTATACTAAGAATACTGAGAACTCCTATATAATCCAGGTAAATTGTTCGGAACTTAACTTCAGTACTTGAACTGTTGTGTAATACTTGCATATGTGCGTAAATCAATCACGGAATGCGATATATTAATGACGTGAAAAATTATACGCATAATGTTCTAAATTTTTATGCAAGTATAATAAAAAAAAACAGTCTTACTAGCATTGAAGCGAGCAGAATGGCATCTGCAACTTTCGTATTCAGAAATAATAATTTAGAATAAAAAAAATATGCTTTAATCTATCTATATCAGTGGTTACCAAAGTTGACTGGGCTCCGACCCATCTGAGAAAAATCTCCAATCTTGGGACCCACTTTTTAGCTTTTTTCTCCAAACATTGCTCTAGCAACATTTTTTTATTCATGTCTTATACGGTGGCAAACCGTCCATTAAGGGCCCACTCAATGTTCGTTCACGATCCACTGGTGGGTCGCAACCCATAGTTTGGGAAATACTGATCTATATCATCATGGTATTTTTACAATTAGTGTAGTAACCAGTTAATTAACTACACGTAATTTATATACAATTCCTGTGGTCCTTGGAGGAAAATGCTCAAAAACTGTAGATGACCTAAGTTTGAAAGAGGAAACGGAAGATTTTTACTACATCTACAGTTATAGAGTATTTTCTTCCAAAGATCACAGGATCTGTTTATAAATTAAACACGATTATAAATACGGAAAAGACAATGGATATTAAAAAAAAAGATGAACATAAATTTTAAATAGACCGAGATGCATCCCATACACCCTCACAGTAAGTAATAATATGCTTGTGTCGTGAAGGTGGAGTAAGTCGGCAGCGAGTGGAATCGAACTCGGGTCTCTCGACTCTTACCATCAGTCTACCGACCATGATATCATTTTTTATCATACTTCAAGCATTCTTCATCTTTCAGCAACAACTGGACTAGACTTTTTCGAAGAATCTCTTTTTGTTCAAGTTGTTTGATTCTTTCGATGAAATCATTCGTCACATTTTCGATGTTTCATCGATTTAAAAAGTTGTTGTTTTCTCCCCTACCATAGATCAATATGAAACATTTTCTGTTATTGGATCATAATGAGCTACATAAATAATATTTTAGGATTAAAGATATTATCCTAATAAAGCTTTTAAATATAATACGAATTATGAAACTTGATATATAATATTTATTATATTGATGTTGTCTTTAGTCTCCATCCCTAACTATTGTGTACAGAGATGAACATTAGTGTTAATCAAACATAGTTAAATCGTTAACCAAATAGTTAATTAATTTTTAATTCGTTATTTTTTTGAAACGTTAAAAATGTAAAACGCAAGCTACAGTTGTTCATCTCTGCTAATTCGGAAATTAAAAAAACTGTGAACATCCCCCCCCCAGAGATTTTATTTAATCCTTTCAGTACTTTACGATATTCATAAATATTTTTAAATATCCACCTCTGTTTTATTGTTAAAACGAAAGAATTATATTATACTATAATAATAAAGACTTCGTATTAAATAAATAATATAATTATGGTTTTGCATTTTCTCTTAATCTTTAAGTTAACAACAATGTTAATGGATGTTAATTAATTTATTAACCCGTTAATCGTTAACACCCAACTTTGTTTTTGTATTGTGTATAAATGGTGTGGGAGTTGATGAAATGTATTATTGTATGAAATATAATGTCTATTGACAGGTCTTGTCAAAAGTTATCCATGTGTAAAGAAGAATATGTCACAGTGATGATATTATTTCGTATAATCATCCCTGACTTATATTGACGTAAATCATTGAAAGAAAATCTTTAGTAAATTATTTATAGATAAAGGTTTTTTTTGATGTTTTTCGTATTAATAAAAAAATTGATACTCTCTCATTGTTTTTATACTCTCGATACTCTATATGCTATTACCGTATTTCCTACAACTAGGCTAGATAGTGGATTAAATACATGTTTAGAACCAAGGATATACTATGTATAGTCTATGTTTAGAACACACAAAATATCAACTTCTTCATGCTAAAAAATAAATAAAAATGTTTGAAATTTCAACATCACGAATAAGATATTTAACATGTTTAATTCAGTGATGAAGTATCTATCTATCTATACCATCACGGCATATCCCACAAGTGGGGTAGCCAGCAGACCAGCTGCATATAAAATATGCAAGCTGTCTTCTCCGTGCCAATATAAAATCAAGACATTCAGGATGGGTGGCAAACCTCATCGCTGAATTTAAGATGTAAAATGTCTTATTTTTTCGAACACCTGCCTTTTACAGGACACTCGAAAACTTATGGAGAAGAGTGGGAGACCAATTCTTTACCGGGTTCTCCACGTGATGAAGTATGTCATCCGTAATGAAAGTCTTTTTTACTAATACAAGGAGTTATCACACTCGCTACACTAGTTGTGGGAGATACCGTGGTGATAATTACGAATCTAGAAACCTACAAAACGTCTTGCGAATAACAAGATATTTTTAATTACAAATTATTCTTCACGAAGTTATTCAATGTGCTTACTTACTACTGCTAGCCCTCTATTTTCTTCATTGCTGGATGTAGACCTCTTCAAAACTATTCCGTGCTTTCCGGTCTCGAGCAATACGAACCTTCTGCCTTCCCATCGTCTGGACAATATCGTCAGCCAACCTTTTTTGGGGTCATCCCACAATTATTTTGTCCTTCCACGCTTTTCATTCAAGATTTCTTGAAGCTCATCAGCCATCCTCTCGCTTTGCTTTGACTCTGTCAATAATATCGACGACTTTTGTGTGGATTCATTATTATTGTAATTATTCAAAGTGTTTTTTATTGTGTAGATTTTGATTAGATATTATTTTTAAGTTTTTTTTTTTACTTGAATAGGCGAATCCGTAACTCCTGTTTGGAACTAGAGTCCAGTAATAAAACACCCAATAATATTGAGTGGATTCCTGTCAGATTTGATTCTCATCATCCCACCCACCCTTTTTCAATTCCATTTGCGATTGTCGTTTTTTTATATCCCACTTCTTTTGGGATTTTCCCTCTGGGGAATTAAATAAAAAAATCCTGTATCACGCCTTCACTCAACTTTCACAATCTTGAACTCTGCCAGCTTTTTACTGCAATTTGTCAGTATAAATATTTTCCCTCGTTTTCAAAGAAAACATAATTTAGGCCTGTAATGACCACAAATACACCCCTAAACACCTACACCGTTAGCAGAATGGTTGCGTCGTAAAGGTAGAGTAAGTTGATGGCGAAAAGAGTTGAATTCGGAATTACCGCACTATTTTTTATTTCATTCAATTAATTTATTTCAATATCTTATTTTCTGTAATAAAATGTTTACGACAATATGGGTTGGTTGGAAGAGATAGCACCTTTTCGATAAACTCGCTTTTTGTATATTGATTGTATGCATTTCTTTACAAAATTATACGTATTGTGATCGATGTACAGTAAAGAATGAATTAATAATAAATATTATTGAATGAATACGAAAGAAGTCCTTGTCTAAAGGGGCTTTCACATTTGTTCACTTTCAGTGATCACTCCGGATGATCCTCCAAGATGAAAAGGTGTGAACAGGCGTTTCATCAATAGTGATCACTAGCGATGACGGAGGAAAGAGATTACCACTCGTCATAATTTTGATGAAAGGTCCTTTCACTGAAACGACCATAAACAAGTTTTATCTTATTATATGTTTTATTCTCTATGAATTTGTGTTGAATGTCTGAATCATGTACAAAATTATTATGCAGTCGAGAGCTACATTAATTTATTTTAAGTGTTATTTTTCATTTTTGAATTTGTTTAATTATTTTTGTACGAAAATACGTCAAACTACATACAACATGACTAAGAGTGTTGACATGGCAGTGAAAGCATAGGATGAACAAGTGTGAACAGACGTGTTCACTTTCGATGAACAGGTTTGACCCTGACTCTCTGGATGATCATCCAAAGTGAAGCAACGTGAATGCTACTTAAAGGAAAAGAGATTGACAATGTCCTAACAAGACGAAAGACGTCTCTCTCGTAAATAAGTCATATTTTGTTATATTTATTTCGTGATAAAATTGTGTTGAAAATGGGTAGAAATTATTATTTAGACTTCACAGAATAACAATACAAAGGCACTCGATCATAATACATACTTTACTCTCGGTAAATATATAAAACAAGTAAAGAAAATATATTCAGTAGGTACACATCAATTCTATGTCAGTTAGGTTTGTTGTGTGGTATGGGTTTGTACTTTGTAGTAAATACATTAAATTTATCTATTTAGCGTAAAATGTGGTTTACCAAGCAGGTGTGTCTCTTTATACACCGGTAGAAATAATGTATTATAAATGGTGTAGGTGCTAGGTACATGTACCATTTTTTATTTTACCCACCATGAACGTGTCTCGATGTGCAGTACTGGGTACAAGAGTATAGGTGTATTATATCTAGGTAACATTTGACTAATCCACATATTAATTTTTAGTTCGTTCGTATATCTCTCTGTACGTATGTCTATGTACACTTCCATCAGACCAATAAAATCCTCTATTATACTAACTAGAATCCTTTGAGAGTGTTCCTGGGTAAAAAAATATTATGTACCTATCTTATTTATCAACAATTTTATAAAACCTAGTCGTCAAATTTGTGTGGAGGACTTGAAGAGTGGACATTCTTCATGTTAAATCAAAATCTTATAATTTTAATTTCACCGTATTGAACTGTAAATTTAATGTAATGTGAGTGAATGTCTATTACAAGCAATTAGTCTGCTGGCTACCCCACTTTTATATAATGATGATGTGCAAAAAGAATATAATAAATAAATTGGATTATTCAACTATGTAGGTGAAACTGTTCTAAGATAATCCACGAATGAATGAATTCAGAGTGAATCCGGTTTTAAATCTAGTACAAAATATTAACGTGTCTGGTGTTTTTACAATGGGGTGAACAAACTAATTAGGCCAGTGAGGGTGTGCCTAGTAACATACCTACTATAATGATGTAAGTTAATGAAGTGCGTATAGTGACTAGCGGAACCGGGAAGGGTAAAAAATTACACAAACACTTAAATGTATTTCAATTCTAAATATAATTATATTGACAGTAAAACAAGTGTACAACTGGTACAGTATGATATTAGCAATTTGTTTTAGTGTAAGTTCGTATTGAATAAAATGTATTATCTTAATTATATAGGTATATTCTCTTAATTATATGGTTTATCTTAATTATATGTTTTATCTTAATTATATGTTTTATCTTAATTATATATGTATTTTCTTAATTATGTGTATTTTGATATTCCAGTTATAAAATGTTTTTATTTTTTTATTAAATATATCAATTACATAATGTGGATATGAATAAAAATGACGGACGTCTGAGAACAGCGTGGCTTGATCACGTGGATTAAAATATCAAGGATGGCCGCGTGTCGAGTAGGTATAATCAACGTGCGTGTATGAAAAGTTGTATGAATTTACAAAAAGCGAAAGAAGTATGCAAGGATACTTCTATAATATGGCCTTTCATACTCTCTGCCGTCCCCGCTTGAAACACTTCTTGATGTTATAGATAGATATTATGGAATAAGGTAGGACTATGTTCTTTCGAATTTATTGATACCTTGTTAGGTTAGATACTTTTTTCAAGATGAATCTGGATTTGAAATAAACTCAAGTACACCGCAGACAACTTCACAGTGAGCTTGTGTGGTGAAGTTGGAATAGAGCTCTACCATCACGTTGCGACCACCTCTGTTTCTAATTTTCTTGGCCTATTTTTCTTGTGACACAGAGAGGAAAACCTGTCTACTAGTTACCCCATTTAATGGAGAATGTGTTATGGTTAAATTTGTAAAAAAATTTGGAGATTGGTTGAGTGACCAAATCGGAATGCTTATCTCCAACCTGCAACAAAACTTTGTCAAACTACTGAACAATCGTATCCTAAAAAACGTGACGGTGACAAAAGTGAATATTTCGCAAAAAACGTGATAATTATACCAAAAATACATCTATTGTGCGTTTCAGGAATGCCGTGAAATTCCTATGGCTGTATAGATATATTCACATAAAGCATAGAAATTTACCTAAATATTGTGGTTGTAATTGTAAGCCTGCTTGTACAGTACACAGATACTACAGATAGTATAGTTTGAGTAGGTAGGTATGCAATGTACCTATAATATTCTTACCATCGCGGCATTTTCTACAAGTGGGGTAGCCAGCGGATTAAACACATGTAATAAATATGCAAGACATCCTCTCTGTATCTATGAAATTAAAGACATTCAGGATGAGTGGCATACTTCCATGGTGAATTCAATAATATGTTGTGTCTTTTTTTAGTAGTATACTAGTATCCGAAGCCGAGTATTATCTTTTTCCAAGAATTCATTATTTAGGTAATAAATACATTGTCTGTTGTGAATAAAGCTCGCAGGCAATAGAATTGTGATTGTTTTTTTCTATAAGTTTGTAATTTATTGGAAGGTTAATAAGGAGTTAATATGGATAATTCTTAATGCACAGTCTTTAAAATAGCGTCGGATATGGCCGGCAACAGGCAGGAAAAGCGTTTGAAGACAAGATGATCGATGGAAGAAAACGGAAAAGAAGTAGGAGTAGTCAAGGAGGACGGCTTTGTCCAGAAATGGGCCCAAAGTGACTAAAGAAATATTTTACATTTCTAACAAAACTTTTATTAATATTACAAATCTGAGCTTTTGAGAAAAACTTCGGTTCTGCATAATACATCAACATAAAATGTGTTTTTACCAATTGCGTGAATTTATCTATATGTGCACCATATTGTATACCTGCCCTATTACGTGTTCTATACAATAGTTAAAAAAAACTATTATTATCAATTTTTACCGTTATCTTTCGACCAGGTAAAAGAAGTAGATAATATCTAAATAATAATAAAAACGTATTTAGCTTTTTTATTTTCATTATTCCTAGGGGAACTATCTTCTGTGCCACCCTTTTTCAACACACAGCAACCACAGCGAGAACCATTAACAGTTTAGTGTTGCATTAATATTTTTATCTACAATATCTGCATTGAATTATATTTTTATTTGCGGGATTTATTCAAAATGTCCTTTTCAGCATCATATGCAACACTGTCTGTATAGGGGCTGCTTTCATTATGATATTTTCTTTAGTAACCGATCGTACCTATACTTAAAATCTTTTCAGATTACCTATCGCTATATATTTTTGCTGGATCCTTTCACATCACTGAATATACTTAATAATATCTGCGATATTATAAGACTTGCGTTAGTACTTCATTACAGTATCAATTATTTCATTCTGACTAACTGTCATTACTGACTGGTTTTTTGACAATATTATGCATCAGTGAAACAATACTTGTGTTTTTTGAAGTATGTACGAACGATCTATGTACTAGTACCTACTCACAAAATTTGTTTTGACTCATATACAAAATTTACTAGATGTCGTGCCTTTTGCCGAATGTCTGTTGTCAAAATTTGACAGTCTAATAAACGAATATAACTTTTGTTTGATAAAAAAAAACATAAATTAATAATCTAGACAACTTGTTATACGCTGTTTTTTTTAAGTACCTATTTATAAGAAGAAAATGTATTTGATGAACTATGTAGAGACATTAGTTACTAAAAGTTTTTTTTTTGATATTTTTTGTTGCGATCCTAGTCAAGCAGTGTGAAAAGTGTCTTACACTATTGCATATTTTCATTTCTTAAAAATTTTCAAACCTTATCCACTAAGTTCAAACGATCGTGTATCATCGTGTCTATCCCCCTGTCTTCTCGGTCTCCCCCTCAGTCATTTCCGAGTTCTATGCTCGAGGCTTTATTCGCTCCTCGCTAGCTCAGTTTGATAAATTAGAAATCATATATTTTTATTTGTAGCCTTTGGCAAGATCTAGTCGTAAGCACGGTGCTCTTCACAATAATATTATTATTACTACCTTAGTGTTGTTTCTTTGGCATATACGTATACAATATTATGATAACATCGTCCAATATTACGGATGTTTAGTTTATTTATAGAAACATACCGCTGGTTGAACTCAGAACTGAGTATTATTTTCTCTACACCTATATTAGCAATATTTTCAAACGACAGACTCTTGATAGACACTATAAAGCTACCTAGGTGTCTATTTTACTAACCACCGTTTAAGTTTAATTATTGTTTGTACACATAACTTCGAAAATATTAAAACTGTAGGTAGAGGTACATAACATTATATTTGTAACTTATCGATATTATTTTTATCGTGCAATTATAAACAGGATGATCCTATGGTGAAATGATTGTCTGTTTTCACGATTGTGATGTTTATTATAATATCAATTCTCAGTAAGTACCTAACTTAAAATATGTTTTCAATATTAATCTACCATCATACTATTTCTTATAGTTTAGAACCATGAGTATTTTGCACAAGCTATCTGAAGCTTGTGGCCTTTAAATTTCTTCTCATGGAATGCAAGAAATCATAATAACTTATTGTTACTAGTATTATTGTCTTACTCTACTGAAAACATCAAACAACTTTTTATGATTCAATGGCGTGCTTTCGCATCCATGTTTATATTTTGTTAAATCCGTAAATTGTCATCAATCCATGATATCGTGAATGATATTCGACCGTCTTGTGTTGCCGTGGAATTGATTATTTTATAGATCTTTAAAAATCAACAATTATTTATAGCTTATGCCCTCTGGGTCACTTGTCGGAAACTGTTGTTGAAACTCAACAAGTTTTTGAAGACCTTTGGATCACAGATTTCCTTAGCTACGGACGTCATTCAAAGAGTTGTAAACAATAATGGATTTTATTATCATTTTATTATTTTTACAATTTTTCATCAATACCTTTCAATATTATATTGTATGTATCAATAATTAAATTTGCGTGTTATAGAGACATTGGCACGTATTATTTAATTTTATGAATTTAGGACACAAATAATTATTGTACTAAAACCGACAAAATTATCATACCGTTTCCACACCTCTGCTGTACTATTTTTTTATAATTTCTACCCTGGTCAACAAGGGAATAATTATTCATTACATAACGATAATTATAAATCATTATTTTAAAGGATAGTTATTATATGTTGTAAACCGTTAAAATTGAATGCACTGAAATGCACACATTACTACTCCCAACCATTTATTATGTTGTTGTTTAATTGTTTGTCCACGTGAGCTTTCATAATAATATCTCGTGGTTGTTATTTTGTGTAGGTATATCGTATGGTAGTAATTGTTCGTATTATACAATTAGCTCGCCCTATTAATTAGTCGCACGTGGTAATTGTACATACTTAGTTGCTTGATTGATGTCATTTGCTTGAATTTGGCTACAGTGAAGAAGTATAATGTCTGCTTTCAAAATGGAACCTTTTATAAATAGTTATCAAGATTTATTTAACATAATTATGTAATTATGAAGTAATGGCAATTTTAAACGCATTAAACATTTTGACCCTATAACTTGAGAACTAAATTTCTTAACCAGTCGCCTGCGTCGTTGATCACTTATTTTAGATTCTCTTAACTGAACTGAAAGCCATACAACAACATTCCGCAGTGTGGCGGAAATTCGCTGTCGGAGGAAGCATGTTTTCACTCTACGATGTGCGAGAGGAGAGTTAAAAGGCAAAAGAAGATGAATAAATAATTTATATTGTTTATTTATTATAGTTGTAATGCAACATTCATAATTATAACGGCATGACAGCTAGAGAGCCTATTTGCCGACACGTCTCAGAAACTGAATCATACATAATTATCGGCATGACAGTTAGAGAGCCTATTTGTCGATACTTCAGAAACATTTTATACATTATAAAATTCACATATCAAAAGTGTGTAATTTATTGATTTGTTCGTTTTTGCCGCATGCTTTGATTGCATTTCATTTGCAAAGAACACAAAAATTGTTTAAAAGAGTGCTGAGGTTGATGCTCGATTTAGTGCTGATTGCATTACTCCTGTGTACCATTAATATGTAGGTACTAAACTTGTTTATAAAGAAAAATAAATAGAGCATCAATTTTATTTATTACACATTGTATAGTGTCATTATCAGATTGAATCTCCACACATCGCTTTAAAATATAATTGAGATTATACATCTCTATCTGTTTACAATGTAGACTTTATAATATATACCTACTAGTACCTATGATTAATAATACATTGATTTTAAAATCACATAGAGGCGCTACGGTCCTTTGTTCCCCGCTGGAACTCTTTCACGAAATTGATATCGATAATTCAATGCATTATCTAAATCACTCGCAAACGAGTGGATGGCCTTGAGAAAAATAGAATAGAATAGAATAATTCAATGCAGGCTATATAATATATGTCTTATAAACACACAAGGAATTTCCAGTTAAAAAATAAATCATACGAGATAAGTGGATTGCCTTTGGGATGCGAATATGTTTTTTTTAGAGCATTTAGAACATTATAGGTAATAATTTTATTAATTTGACAACTACTAAATATAGAAACTCATTTTTACTGACAAGTCGTTCATTCAGTCTGTAATTATTATGTACCGTTGATCAATGAATCTTGTTTCGTAACGTTATTTTCTTTGAAACAAAACTTATAATCATCTCATTTGTAGAAAATTCGTAACTCTACGTTATTAGACCAAATTAGCGTCTGCAATTTTCTTTTTATATGATTGCAACCTACAATTTTTTGGCTGTCATGCATCTAGATATAATTCTATCAGTCAGCGTTAAAATCTTTGTCATCTCTACATATTTCTATTCTCTATGGTATTGGTGCGTTAGTTTGTGTAATTTTTATCATGATGACTTATCTTAATTATTATATCGTATGTGTAGACGAATATTATTATTATATACTATTGTATCAAAATGTAGAGGTGTGTCCAGTATCTCATTAAAGGGATTAATAACATATGTCAGTACATAAAAAGATGGAACCAACAGTCCATTTGTATGTACAGTACATACACTCCAATACCAAAGCTGTGTTATAATTTGTTCTATATTTATTCTTCAACGAGTTATTTGACTATTGAAATGATGCGTAATAATATATATTACCTATTCATGGCTGAATTGCAGAGAATGATTGTCTCGATGATGGATTTGCGAGTATCCGAAACTAAAATATTATCGCTTATTTATTAGTAGGTTTTCGGTATTTGGCATTTGTTTTCTAAATTTATTGGTTCATTAGTTCATCATTTTTCCTTATTTCGTTTGAAGTCGTTTAATTTACGTAACAATATTTTTACATAGAAATTTTATAATGTGTTCAGATCCGCCATCTTCGTTGCCAAATTACATATAAGTAATGCAACTTTTTTCTTCTTTTGTTTTATCCGCTTTTTTTATTCACTGGTTTCGCGAGATACTAGAATATCTAAAATAAAACATGTTTATTATAGCGTCTATGAAATAATGTTGCAAAAAATGAATAGATAAAATGTAAAGAGACAGGTTTTTGCTACGTGTGTTAGAATACTGCAACCAGTTTGGGGCATACAACGGGATGTAGAATATACAAGTTAGTATAATGCCATTGCGTGCTGGGCGTCATCTATAATTTCTTAGAATATAAAGTGTACAATGTACATGTTAGTAAAAAATGCATTTGAATACGTAAGACCTTTTATAATAAGCGTTAAGTCTTACTGTGATATTTCACTAGTAACTCTTGCCGTGAAGATGCCGCAATGCGAAAGCGCTCGGCAATTAGTATTTAGTCATTGTTGATTGACTAAATACAAGATTATAATGTGAAAATTGGGTTAGTTGAAAGACATCGCATTTTAGCGATAAACTCGCCCTCTGTACCTACATTGAATTGTGTAACTGATATTTTTATGATACTGTTTTGATTTGTAGTAATATTGTAACCAATGTACAGTAAAGAATTAAATAATAAAATTAAACAGTGTTTCCATATTACATTTTAAATTTTATATTAGTCTTACTGTAATTAACTATCCGTTGTCGAGTGCTATAAGAGGAATAATAATAATGATAAAATAATGAGTTCTTTCGAAGATACACATCTTCGTCTGATTTAGTATTCGTTCAATCTGTTGGGAATCATAATATTATTAATCTTCGTAAATTATTGTTACTGGATATTTATTTTGATACGACACAAGAATATTATATTATCCTACCCTACGGAGTGCCTCAGGGAGTGTAACTAGGTCCTTTATTTGATTGCTCGAAGATAAATAATAATGAAAACGTAGATAGAATAACGGAATATAAATAAGTTCATAACGATTCAACGTCATTTATACGCAATGGGCCAGTTATCGCGTAAGGGCAATCTGTTTATCTGACCCGAATCAGAACGAATTATAGAGAAAATAATAAAGACAAATATAGTAGACGACACAATTTCATACTAAATGATTTTTTTTTACGTACAATAATTCTTCGAATTAATAAGGTTTTAATTAGGTATGATGTTTTCTCTCGTGATCCATGTTATCGTTAATAATTTAATTAAATTTTGAATATAGCCTCCCCATTGTTTTATGCAAATGGGACAAGGTGGTTTATTTTTAGTTAAATTATAATGTCGGTATAGTTCATTTAAATTATGTGACCACACGGCCTAATTAATATTGTTTACGTATAAATATGTACTAGTATAAGTAATTAATTAGAAATAACAGTATGTGTTTGGAATATACGAGTATTATTACTAATATTATTACGTCACTTCACCTTTACATATTTTTTAATTAGTATGAATATATTTTCGTATCTTTCTTCGGCTGCCCCTTTTTGAAACTAGAATTTCGCTGTTGTCGCATTACCGATACACGCTTTACTCTATTTGGATATGTTATTAAATAAGTATGTAAAATAATTTAAAAAAATCGTTGATTAGATTTAACTATTTTGTCCACTGGCTACCCACTTGTGTGAAATGTCCCGATGGTATGAACGATAAACTCAATTATGATCACTGCAAGCGAGTAGGTAAATTAATATACCTAGTAATAGTTATATAATGTAAACAAATGGAACAAGAACATAGATTTTTAAGAGATTGAAATTGAGTATTTTCGACCTTCCATCCTCAATTAAATATTTGTGGAATTAAGATCTGTGATTTGTTGTTTGATTTCGCGTTGTATGTGGATTTCTACTACAGTATTAGGTAGTACATTTATAAAGAGAACGGATTGCTTTATCATTTTATACAAACCCTTGTACGATTAGTTTCGAAAAAGTCGTTTTATTTCCTGTTAAATCAGCAAATATGTCACAGTGCTTATATGTTCGGACCAAGGATGTCGCGAATATTCGCATCCGCATCCGTAAATGCGGAGCTTCCGCATGTATTTGGACATCTGCATTCGCAGCCGCATCCGCAATAATCAATGCGGATGATCATGCGGATGCGGATGTAAGAAAAGTTGCGGCAATATTACTTTTTATTACGTATAATGCTCCTATTTTTAATTTCATTTACTTATTGTAATTAGTTAAAATGTAAATGATCATTATTTTAATTCTTAATTCATATACTTTTTTTTCTTTAACATCTAAAACATTCGCATTCGTATTCGCATCCGCGGATGTGAACTTACAAAAATCCGCATCCGCAATTGACATCCGCAACATCCCTAGTTCGGACTACTAGAATCACGACTTTTGCAGGGAAACCAAAAAAAAACGTATAAATTTTAGACCATTACTATTATAAAGATGAATGAAATATTGTTATTGCTATATTAATGTTCACAGCACTTCCGATCTATGTAGTACTTAAATCATAGTATAAATAGTATTACAATATAGACGTAGTAGCCGCTAATGAGTCCTCCATTGTGTGTGCTTTCGCCGATGTAAAAGTGTATTGTGTGCAGTAGTAGTATGGCGTTTTGTCACAGAAGTATCACCCCCCTTATAATATAAAATAAATAATAATATATTTTAATCCATACTACTTACTTTGTACAATGTACCGTATAGTATACAATACTACTCTGTAGTGTACATTATGATAATGTACTATTATTACTACTTTGTAAGCCTATGTATGAATGTGTTAGTGTCACCGTATTATATGTTGTATTGTACTCGGGTGTCATACTGTATCTAATACTTGCGTGCTTGGGGTGGTATACAGTCGTATAAAACAGACTTTTTCCAAGTTTTTTTTAATATAAACATTTTAAATAAATACAAACACAGCCTTAAGATTCTCAGGTGAAGCAATATGTATGTGATGTAAATAATGAATAGGTCGACAGTGGAAATGAGAGGATATGAACCCGGGATCTCCAAGTTGAAGGTCTGTGATTTTCACTTCAATTATCGACCGTATCTCCCATCAAAATATATTCGCTATATTAGGAATCATCTCTTACAGGGTAGCCCAAGTGCATTAAATTTGTTCCTAAAAACTCCCTGATAAATTTTGTTACGAATTGGTGAATCTAGGTTTGTCAAATTGCTACATATGATAATTTGCATAAGTATGATACTCAATTGTAAATTTAAACAACGCGTTTTCATATACATTCTCTACTATTTTATCTTCTACTCAATGAGTTAGAATCATGACGAAATACAGTTACATATTTTTCAGTCTGGAGTATCAAACTATATTGTATAAACTAGAAATTTATAGGAAAATGGGTATTGTGACTAAATATATTGGTGTTGCAAGGCTTTGAAAAACATTGATTGTTTTATTTTATTTTAGGTATCCTTTTATGACTTCTTCTTCTTTCTGTGCCGTGTCAGGTCCCCCTGACGTTGGCGATCACCCCGGCGAAAACCTCCCTGTCCTGTGCTGCTCTGAACAGGTCATCCACTGTCCTCATTCCGGTCTATTCTTTTATGACTATTCATGTATATTGAATGTGCAAAGTATAAGTAGGAAAGGGTCCATTAACATCTTAGTTTTTTGGAGTGAAACTGCATGATAGTTAAATAGTAATTATTATGATTAATTGTGGGACGTGTTTTCTAAGAAAATTAGTACTCCGGTATAGTCTATCAATACTTATAAATCAATGTTTACGATGCAAAAAAATTGAGCTTTAAACTGTTACCGTTTGATAAATTAATTATGTACTTATCTCGATTTATTTGTCCACCATTTCTACAATATCATTTATACCAGTGCCTTTTCTTATCTGTATAATATTGAATGGATGTGACATTTCGTGTGGACGATGCTCGTTACAATACATCATTCTTGTGACAAAAGATATTGAGCGTTAGGACTGTCGTATGAAGATACAGTTAATTAATTACGAAATTATACCTATGGATTGCAGTAGACTTTCATCACCTTTGTATTCTCGAGATTAACTGATGATATTATTGTGTCAAAAATATCGGTCAACAAATTTCTCCGAAAGTTTGGAAAGTCCGGAAGGGATTCGCACTAAAATGACAATTGATTCTTTCTATTGAATATTACAATAGTGTCCGATTCGGTAGCACCTACAATTACATAGGTATACAAATATTACCATTACATAATAATATAATCCATATTACATGTACTGTGATTACAATACACACATACATAGTCTATACTGTAATAATATTATTTCTATTGAATGGTGCGTGTAGGTATTGTGTGTATGTATGTATTGTAACTTGTACCCCGCGCTCCACCGTTGCTTTACTAGTTATTGTCATATTACACATTTATCTCTTGATAATGAAGATTATTATCATTATTAGTATTTTTATGTGTAGCAGATTGGCTGGAAGACAGCCTATACAATAATAAACTGTATTATTATTGTGCCCGTATCTACAATCTCTGCATAATATTTCAACTTGTTTTTATGTGTGTGGTACATCAGCAATGGACATAAAGTTTAACTCATTCTATGTAGTGATGTGAAAAGAGAAAATTCTCCAAAGAAATTTCTTGAGAACGAGAAATTTCTCCGAGAATTTCTCCTCTGATGGAAGAGAAATTTCTCTCCATAATTTTTCTGAGTTGTATTATGACCTTTCGCCCAGTACACTTCGCAGCCAACCTGATTGATCCAAAAATTTGTGGGGCTGATTAAGGCCCAAATCAGAGGTTATTAACACTTTTTTCCATGTACGTACCTGCAATTTTTTTTAACTTAAATATGGGCATGTGGGGTGTCAAAAATCAAGGTTTTTCATCAGTTATTAGCACTTTTTTTCTATGTAGGTACCTAACATTTTTTTGTTACTACTACTACTATACCATCACGGCATATCCCACAAATGGGGTAGCCAGCAGACCAGCTGCATGTAGTAAACATGCAAGCTGTCCTCTCTGTGCCAATATACAATCAAGACATTCAGGATGGGTGGCAAACCTCATCGCTGAATTTAAGATGTACAATGTAAAATGTCTTAATTTTTTCGAACACCTGCCTTTTACAGGACACTCGAAAACTTACGGAGAAGAGTGGGAGACCAATTCTTTACCGGGTACTCCACGGGATTGAATGAAAAGCGTGGGAGGAAAAATAATTGTGGGATGACCCCAAAAAAGTTTGGCTGACGATATTGTCCAGATGATGGGAAGGCAGAGGGTGAAAGAGTTTTGAAGAGGCCTACATCCAGCAATGGAGAAAAGGGGGCTAATGAAGATATAAAACCCAGATATATCTTTAAAAAAAAAAAAATGTAAAATGTAAAACGCAAGATACAGTTGTTCATCTCTGTTAATTCGGAAATTAAAAAACTGTGAACACACACCCCCCCCAGAGATTTTATTTAATCCTTTCAGTACTTTACGATATTCATAAATATTTTTAAATATCCACCTCTGTTTTATTGTTAAAACGAAAGAATTATATTATACTATAATAATAAAGACTTCGTATTAAATAAATAATATAATTATGGTTTTGCATTCAAAAAATAATTTCTCTTAATGTTTAAGTTAACAACAATGTTAATGGATGTTAATTAATTTATTAACCCGTTAATCGTTAACACCCAACTTTGTTTTTGTATTGTGTATAAATGGTGTGGGAGTTGATGAAATGTATTATTGTATGAAATATAATGTCTATTGACAGTTCTTGTCAAAAGTTATCCATGTGACATTTTTTTGTTTCCGTAATTAATTGTAGCCATATTGGTGATAAATTGTCTCAACATTTGTACATTGTTATTGATTGACTGAATAAAGTATTTATTATTATTATACTGTTAAATATAAAAAAAAAATTAATTCGAGAAATTTACCGAGAATTTTCTCGGTAAATTTCTCCAAAAAATATTTCTTTAGAATTCCACAACACAGATTCTATGTATCTACATAAAGTCTTATTTTGTGAACGTGTCCCGTGACGTTCCCAGCAGAGAATAGGTTTCCCACTCTTTCTTGTAAATTTTAGGTAGCATGTGTTCGTGAAACATCACGGATTAGATATTAAATATCTTCAGTTCACCCATATTTAATGTCTTAATAATTTATTATCACGTAGTTGACAACCTCCACGTTAATAACATGAACATAGTCCATTGGAAATGCCATAATGGTATAGATACATAGATTTAACTCACAGAACCTGCCCTTGGATTTTACAAACTTAATTCATTAACCAAGATGATGACAGATAATGTGGTATGCAAGCCGCAAAATATTGGGGTTATTTTCACACCGAGTAGAAATACATACATACACGACGTTTACACTATGAATATTGAGTGAAAACATTGCCTTTCATCCCTCGTAAATGAGTGGATGGATTTTGAAAATGGAATACAGTGAATACAAAATATTATACGGAGGCAAAATGATTTTCTTTATGAACATGTAGAAAATTGGATAGTTTCTCGCGAGAAAATCTGTTAAAAAGCTGGTGTATATAAATAATGTTATTGTTATTGTCCTATATTATTGTCACTGACCGTGGTGTTGACTGTGAATGAATGTTCATTTTGTTATTGTAAAATATGTACAATTGTTCATGGATTTACGTGAGAAGGTTATTAACTCTATTTGGCGAAATTCCGGGATGCAAAAAAAGTATTCACCTTGCGTGATTGTTATAATTGAAGAAGATAAATAATTAGGAAAATCGTCTTCGAGATACATAAACAGGAAAATATCAAAAAATATTGATTGTGTTGATACAATCTACTCTTTTTAGATTTAGTTTAATCCAATCACAGAGAATCATTAGTCTTTTTATAAAACCTATTTTTTTAAGGTTTAAAGTCTTATATTTTCAAAACTGTATTTTATTTCTAAAAACATGATATTCCTTCAAAATTTTATCTGTAAGTTTGAAAAACAAGCCATAAACCATGATCTAGATTCTAGGGTTCCCTATCATTATTTTCATAAAGATTTTTGAAGTCAACCAAACTTGCAACTTTTCAAATAAATACCAACTGCGCAGTTGTGCTTCATGCTAGCTGTATGCCAAATATTTACCGCTAATCGAGGGAAGGTTTGTGTTCTGATTATAGTAATATAAATTCATTTCCATGTGGTTTGTTTGTGTTATTATCGTGCCTAATGTTGAGTTTGCATGATCCGTTGTTCCCTCTACCCCCCAAAAGTTAGAAATTTGAATGAAATACAACATAATATACAAATCTGGTGTTGTGTTATTAAATTGTATGTATTATTCTATGATAATAATGTAAATAATATGTAAAATGTACGTTACCAAAGGATACTTAGTATCGTTATCGCTATACTATACGTTCATACAATATATTATTTAAGGGGTATTTGTAACGGTTATGTCACAACTTTGTATCAACGAACTCTTACTATTATACAACATTAACTTTGACATTGGCCTTGGGCAGTAACTAATTTTATTTCATTGCCCTCATACAACTAGAATGGTAATTTTCATTATTTCAATTTCCAGGACATGATATCGATTTGTTAACAATTATTACTTTATTATCCATCATTATGTATGGAGCTTTATTTATTGATAATGTGATTACCTACGTCAAAGTTACAATATTTTACATTGAATATTCCTTTGATTTCTTTGTTATATTTTTGACTTTCCCTCTGTAACGATTTTTGAAGCGAGAACAAATCCCAATCCCTTATACATCTCTCAACATATTTGAGCTATTGTTACTTTATCTTTCGTGATTTGTGATCTGAACTTCGCTTGGAATTTACAATCAATTTTCGACTGTTTTAAGTGAGCGTAGTCTCACAGTGTCCTTTACAATATTTACCAAATCTATTGTTAACTACAAATCTTTAGCGATTTAAATAAAGTAAGGAATTAAATAAATCAACATTGTCTACAAAAGATGACAACTATCTTCGAGTTCGTCGGTAGCCTGGAGGTAGAGTCTCGGTCCCGTGCACAGGGGGTGCGTGGTTTGATCCCAGGTGCCGGCAAACTCCCCTTTCACGACACAAGCTTTTAGCTTACTGTGAAAGGTGTATAAGGTTGTATTTGGGTTTATAACAATAACCCAGATACATCTTATAAAAAAATCTATAGATAAGAATTTTTCTCATCTCATCATTTTAAATTCCATTTTCCCGTAATTTTATTACATATTTCCCCCGCACTTCAATGGGACAATTTCCTTGCGCCAATTTTCGTCTCGTATTTTTATCTATCCCGTTATATTATAAACTTAAAACTCCACGTGCAGAGGGCAAAAACCAACCCTTCAATTCCTTTTTATTGCACGACATGTGTTTTCACGTTTTTCTCTTGTGTTATCCGTATGAATATACAAGTTAGTATGCGTTCAGCGAAGAAATCAATACATACTGCAGATGACATTATTACTGTAGGCACGTATGTGCATACTTCATTTAACTGCATGATGTTATCTAAGAGCTCGATGCAGTTATTTTTTAACTAACGCTACACTAATGTAGGTGCATACATTTTTGTGAGTGATTGGTAGCCTAATAAATAGACCTACTCCACCTTCACAACACAAACATATTGCTTACCATGAATGTATTTTTCAAGTGTTTGGGCTTACTCGGATTCATCTTTAATAAAAAAATATTTTTTTGGTGCTGTGTCAGGTTCCCTCGATCTTGATTATCATGTGAGATAATGTTGCTACTCTGGACTTAGAAGAGAGACCCAACTCTCACCCGGATATCTCAGGAGTCGTAGACTCGTATTTATTTATCTGCACGTTTAAGCATCAGCTTTTCCGTTGAGATGTGGATATATCGACATATTATGTTTCGGATATCTTGAAAATATATTGTCACCAATACAGGCTTTCTTCCAAGAGCCACAGCAAATAGATAACTGCTAGCAAATGTCAAAACCTAAAAAGTATCCTACTTGAGTTGCGTGCTCTGAGGTTCAATAAAAATACATGTTCCTATTACTCCAGTTCGAAATGTATTGGGTTGAAACAGGAATTATGGTTGGACTGACATAAGCAATGTTAAGGATTTTTTTTGCCCATGTTTGGAATGTAAACGTAGGGGCATGACATAGCACTATAACAAGTAGAATATACCACAATATTGATTAAATTTTGCAATTACCACCCCTCGCTAATTTATATGAGGATCGATTAAATTTTTACAACATCCGCTTCCTGTACTAAATTTCTATTTGCTATAGCATGTGTGCACTATGTATTTGCGAAATATATCAAGTATTGTGAAACTTTAAGGCACACCTATGTAGAATCATATATTTGTATTGAATTGAGTATGATTGAAGGGTGAAATGAATAAGCTCGTGCCCGAGATGATTCATCGTTTTTTGTTGTCTTTATTATTATTCAGAACGAAAGAATTCGTATCATGTCGTCAAAGACAAGTAATTTATTACTATTGTAAGACCCATACTTCTTAAAGATTCGATTTTCGTAATGATTAATTATTTTACGGTCTTGACCAAGACCACGCCTGTTTTATTTCAAATTATATAACTTCGTAATAAATTCAACTTGTTGAGACGTCTTATAAAATCTAGAAACTCCGCTTATAAAATCACTTGAATAATGAAAAACTTTAAAACAAATTGAAACGACCACACCCCACAAAAGTTTTGATTTTGTTTTGATTACAACCTCTTTCACTAATAGGCTAGTTAGTACTTCAGTAGATCAACTGTCTGCAATAAATGATAAGGTCGTTCTCTCTGTACCACATACATTCAGGTTAGATGACCTACTTCATTGCTGTAGAATAGAAGATCTCAAATGTCTTGTGTGTGAATACCTGCTTTTTACAGGACACTTGGAATATTTACAGAAAAGAGAATGAAACCTTTAAAATAAATAAAACAATCTTTTATCTAATCGTACAAATGGCTGGTTTATTGCCTGCAGGCAATTTCTGCAAACCAACCAATAAAGTGTTCTGGGATTCCAGGGATTAACTAGCACTGAAACGTAATAAATAATTGTATTCTATGATTTAAACCAAATTCCAGTAAATTACAGCGAAGAGATAATAAATTTTACTATCGAAAATGAAATCTTCAAGTAGTGTTCTTCTGTCGATTTGGTCTGTTGAGTTTCCGGTGTAGGTACATACGTTATTAGTTGCATATTAGTATTGTTGTTTGAAGTCACTTTCTGAGTACCAAGGTGATTTGTATCACGTACATATGGTAGGTATATATATGCATGTGCATTCTATTGTATGGTCAATTGTAATTTTGTAAACTTCTAAACTGTCGTTTCCTCCATACATCAAATTAAGAACAAATTACATTATTATGTTATTATCAGTGTTTTTACCCGGCATTGCTCGGTAAGTAAACATCGAATTTTAAAATTACTAACACAAATAGATACGTAAATACTTTAATAAAAACAAATTATTTGAAATCTGGTAACACTGTCCGTCGAATATTTTTGATAGTTCTATCTACGATTTAATGTGAAATTTCTAATGTTGATTTATTTTTTCAAAGTAGTCTTTTCTTATTATTAGCAAATGTAATGTTTTTATGAACACATAAATTCTGGAAGATAATAACAAAATGTTTTATTTCCATCTCAATATAGATGTTTATTAAATATATTTAAAAAAAAATAATTGGACCCAAGATGCCGATCAATATATTCGGTTCATATAAAAAAATGGAAACAATAATATCTTTCTCAATGTATAAAATATTTATATTGTTTTTAAAAATAAAATAACCCTAAATTTACCTATAGGTTGGAACCTCATACAGAGTGAATTATTTTTTCTCTATCTTTTATATATTTTCTCAAAACCATAGGCACACATTTACCTTTACCTATCTATGCGTTTTTCTCAAAACTTGTATTTAAATATAAAAATTTATTTCACTTATAAAACTGGTTGGTTGTCAAAAATTCCAAAAAAACCTCTTATTTGTACTATGTTAAGCTAAACAATTAAATTAATTTTTAAATAAAATATTCAAACTTGAATCACTATGTTTATTTGTTACATTAATTTAAATTACGCTATCGCGATTTCAGTGCACTTGCACCATTGACGAGCTTTTCAAGACAAATAAACATAGTGATTCAAGTTTGAATATTTTATTTAAAAATGTCTCGTAATTGTTACATAGTTAATGCCTCTAAAATAAGTGAAAAAATTAAATTAATGTTATTTATTTTATTAGGTACATAATTTATGTAAACATACAAACGAACTCAAATATTTATTACCTGGATTGTTTAAAATTTTGTTCTCTTTACTTTTTCGGTATTATCTATCATTATTAACATGATACTAAAACATTAATATTATGCATTAGTTTAGTCGTTTTGATGGGTCATCAGTGTGTTATAGAGAGGAACAACAACTATGTAAATAATAATACTGTAGTGACATGCTATACTGTCATATAAAAATAATTTCACTCGGAAGTGAAAGACAAACATGATATACCTAAAACAATTAACAGATAGTTGGACAAAAATTGAACCAAAAAATATTTATAAGTAAATATTTTCAAATTTTGCTCATTAACCTACACAAATACGTAATCCGTGTTATTTAAATCGCTTGTACTCGTCTTTTTCTGTTAGTGTATTCCGTCACGGCATAATTACTCAAGTAAATTATCTGCGTATCGTCGTTGGTTCTATGAAACCTCTTATGTGCTCCGAACCAAATTTAAATCTAAAATCTAAATTTTTACATGAATTTGAAAATAAATTTGATTGCATTTGTTGATCTGTGGACTTTTAAACAGTTTTTTGCGTCCCCTGTAAAATTTGGTTTGGAGCACATAAGAGGTTTCATAGAACCGACAACGGTATAATGAACACCAGGACGTCTTCTTTGTGCTATCTCTTTTCTAGTTTGATTTAATACTGAGCATTATACTAAATATTTTAATGAGGAAAATTTAATTCACAGGATATTCATTGTGTTAATTAAATTTTCCTCTAAAGTAAAATGGTAGGTATTAAATATGGTTTTACTTATCAACATTTGCATTAGAACAAGAAAACGCCTTTTATACAATTTTCAGATACATTCCCATACACTGTATACTGTATAGTGTATACCAATCACAGGTTATTTTCATATCTTGAATTTTCCTACTTTAAACTTCAAAAAGTTTTCACTAAGCTCGCAGGCACATTTTGTGGCATTCTTATTTCGGTTGAAGCTTTTAATAAAGTATGTGAAGCAAAAAGCAAAGTTCATATTTTAATCCGATTAAATATGTTGATACCTCAAAAATTTGTTTGTTTTGGTTTCTATTCACGCAATAAGTTTCACAAAGTAAAATCCTGAATTTGTTTATACATACATAAATAAAAACTTTTGTACTAGGTACAATAAGTAATGAAATCTTTCAACTTGCCAAAGCGTGTTTGGGTAGCTAGAGCTTTGTAACACGAACTCCTTTTCAATTTGTTCCAGAATAATTAGGTACAAACATATTTAAACACTGGTTACTTAAACTGTAAGTTGCTTTTAACGATTGTTTGCCCTTCAAGCTCTCAGCTTTCATAATTATCCCGTAGAATAGATTAATATGCTACTTGGTTATGTGGTTTGTTAACCAAACTAGATAGAGCTCTTTTTTCTGTGACTTTAGCTGGTACTTGTCCATAGTATGATTTGATTGAAAATGCTATTTTATATTTAATTAGTTGAATATATTCAAGGGAATTTGAATTAGGATGTCGACTGTTAAAATTTTTCACTGTGAATATTACATTTACTATTCGAGTTTAGTATTGAGGTATAAATGAACTATATGTCCACTGTGAGGAAACAGGTTGTCTCTTATTATAAACCGGAAATATTTGTATACGTACCTACCTAATGTATAATATACCTACTCAATTCACCCCATGCCTACATTGTATAATGCATTAGAACTGAGGATATCGTAGTACCTGTGTATATAATATGTAGTAGTTTCCCTAATGTATGCAGTTTTATACTCCAGTACACCTTTATTACCCACAACACAACCTTACATGGTACAAAAGTACCCATATTGTACCGTCACAGCATGACAGCAGTACAGTATAGGTACCTACCTGATATGACCAACCAGTGTGTAAAGCGCACTCCATACACTCAACTTCTTCCTTATATATCCGTATCTACAATCAAGGAGTAACTGATATTATTCCAACTATTAAGCCTGGCTAATTGACAGGTCACTCAGAGAGATATATATGGCTAAAATTATTTCCGGCTGTAAATTGTTTTTGGCGCATTTTTACCATTTGAAATTTCTATTGAATTTTTATAAAGTATGCACTTTATAAAACAAATTGATTTATTAATTCGATTTTGGATTATTGAAGCATTAATTTATTCTCATACTAACTAGTCTTGGCTAGTAAACTGGATCTAAATATGCATTTTTTTGTGAGTAGAGGCGGTAAGTAATGTCGATCAAAAACTTACGAGGGACACTTTCATCACATGAAAAATATATTTTACTTTTTCTACTTCTTTTTACGTGCACATATTATCGTATGTGACTACGAGATCGTACGTATAAGTTATAGCTATTTTCTACATTTGTATTCAAGAAATGCGTTCTACTCGTACCTACTTGTGTCGCTGCAACTGTTTGTTTGAATTCGTCTCGAGTCGCTTGTTTCTGTTGCAATTGTTATTCTAAACTTGAAAATAGTTTTTTCAGTAAATGTATATCTGAGAATAATATTCTTGTGTTATCCTACTTATCGTGAATTTTCATCTATTTTGTCTACACTGAGATCATCCACCGCATTCAGCAAGAGCAAAATATCCATTTGGAGTTCGTTGCATTTACAATACACTTTATATGGGAATATTATTTTCATTGTTTCAGTGCTATGGCTTAGTGTAAGTCGAATGATCTCATTTCTAACGTTCTTATATCGTTATTATACAAATTACACATTCTGAACTAAAACTAATTTATTAAAAAAGTATATCGATATCATTTTAATCATTGTATAAGTGAGTTCGTTGCATCATAGCAGTGAGTCCGCTGGCTGGCTACGTTACTTTTGTGAAATGCCATGATGGTATAAATGAATGAATTAATTTATCGATGTTACGTTTAAGAAAAATGCTAGCCAGGGGTAATTTCTTGGGATAAGTTCTTTTTTGAGCACAATTTTTTATAATTTTATTCGTATGTATATTTTTATTTTATTTTATTTTATAAATATAGAAGCACAAAACAGACAATAACAACATAATTAAAGTTAAAAAAAGGTTAATCTTTCAGAGATCAGCTATCATCCAATACCATGCGCCACAATTAATTTTAAAAAGATAGGTACCTACCTAACATTCTGGTCATCTCAACATGCCTACATTATACACAGTCTCGCTCGCTCACTCAATCATCACACTAGCACAAAAACAAATCAACAATAATAATAAAAATAAAAAATAAAAAACAAAAATCAAGGGGAAAGGAGAAAAAAAAATTGACCAATA
Organism: Athripsodes cinereus; assembly: GCA_947579605.1. Lineage (NCBI taxonomy): Eukaryota > Metazoa > Arthropoda > Insecta > Trichoptera > Leptoceridae > Athripsodes > Athripsodes cinereus. Next base: position 28,585,063 of record OX388310.1, on the reverse strand, counting down.
AAGTAATAAATTTACGTTCGTGTAATTATTTTTCGCAAATACTGGGTTTTATAATGACAACATTTAACTAACATATTTCTTGAGATCAATCACAATTAAATATATGATTTCTGATTCATCTGTCCCAATAATAATAATTTACAGTCACATTGTGTAGGTAGGTAACCCAGTGAACCCATTGGGAATGGAGGGTTTGTTGTCGAACCCATTCTGCATAGGGCCTGGGGACACATTATGCGTATTACAAAGGGGATGACACACTCGGCAGTAGTGAAACGGAATGGGGTGGGAGCAATTGAATTTGTGTTATTACCTATTGCTCACTGCGTACTGCGAGTACGTACATACATTGTGAATGTAAATTATTATTATTATTATGTATAATGCATAATTTATTCATCGCCCTTGTTAAAGTGGAGACGCTACTGCATATCTATGTACTCGTTTACTAAACTTTTTATGGTGACAAAGGAAAATGCGAATGCTCTTTTTTATATGGCGAAACTTGTGTCATTGATTTTATGTAACCACGATTTTTTAAAAGACAACTTTAATTTCTTTTTTCCACTATGCAACCTGTATGGGATTTTTCCACTATGCAACTTGTATGGGATTTTTTCACTATGCAACTTGGGCAATTCGTATATGTTATAGGCAATACTTCAGATTTCACATATTTTCATGAATCAGGAGATTTCGCTATAGAAATATATTGGGGACTCAATACTAGAACTAGACATCTCAAAAAGTTGTTGTTTTTAGTTATGTGTTCCCGATGTTTGCCTTTGATGTTTTAGTAATTTCTAGTAAACCGGGTTAATTGTAAGACATCGCATTCTAGCGATAAACTTGCCCTGTGTACATTGAAATTTATAACTGATATTTTTATGATATTTTGTATTGATTTCAAATATTGTTAGCAATGTACAGTGAAGAATGAATTTAATAATAATAATATGAAGAGGTTTCCTTTTATTAAATCAGAGTGTTTCAAATTTCAATAACATATAAATTACTATTCTTCCGAGTGTAAAATGTCATGATTTATCCATTGTCTAAAAACTATTGATTTTGAGATGTCTGGCTATAGTATTGAGCCTGCGATATCTTGTTAAAAATAACATGTTTTATTTTATTATGATTGACATGCAGTTGGTCCACTGGCTACCCCACTTGTGGGAGATGCTTCGATTAGTATAGAGACAAATCTGTTTGCAAATTGTTGAGTGTGTTGAGTTTTTTAATGCCAAAATTTGAAGGTGTTTCCGAAATATTACAAAAACCTCAAAAGAATATAATTATCATTTTGCATTCTACGCTATTTGTCCCCATAAATAGTCAAATGAGATTACATTCATTGTCCACACATGAATATATTGGCGAAGTGGTAGAAATATTTTAGTATTCAACGATTCGATTGAGTTTGTTCATGTGAAAATGTTTAAATTCGTTTTACTATTATAAGTAGGAGTAATAGCTGGTTCATTGACTATTGTTGTGTTGTGTGTGGGAAAGGGTAGGGAAACGGGAATACAAGGGATGTAATGCAAAGTCAACTATAGTAGGTATACATAGTGTGTTATTGTTGTACCACTTTTTAAACGTTTTATTATATTTTTGTACCCTATGTTAATATTATTATGTATGATTTTCATTTTAATCGAAGTATTATGAATGCTAAACAATATAGGTACGATTTAAGGAAATCGATTGTGAATCAATTAAATTTGATTTTTAAACTTTCTATGCTTTTTGTCTTCTATTGTATTCAGACTGACTTAGTTAACTTTAGTTTTTTTTTAATATGATGTCATAATTGCTTGCTTTTGTTACGTATTGTAATCTTATACCTATGTAGTTATATTACAGTATTGAAATGTGTTCTTCATTAAATTGGTTATATTTTAAAGTATAGATCTGAAAATCCTTCAATGATTCACATTATTTTCATTTTGTATTTATTTTTTACTTATATTCAAATGAAAATCGTCGCTTCTTTTTGAAATTTCAAGATGCTTTTACGTAAATTAAAAATGCAAATGTGAAACAAGTATCAAATTCAACTCAATAGTGTCTGATATTTCGATGTACTTACATAGTACAAAGTGTGCATGTGACATAGACAGTGAATATTTCATATCGTACTTTTGATTTTAACGCTTTGATGAAGTGCACATAGTCTCAAGTGGTGGGTTGTTTTGAAAAGCTTTGCGATTTTGTAACAGCCGCCCGGCGTCTTTACATGATTATTATAATCATGCACATTCTATGTAGCGTATAGTAATTATGTTGTGAGCGTCGTGGCGTCGGCATCGTGGCGACAACTAAAACCTATACATAGTTAGTGAATTTTCACTCATTGTTTTATTTTCTGCAAAGTGTATCATGCAGAACTAACTGGGAAAATTACGAAATTGGAAATGTTGTTTCTAATATTTACCAGATTTGGAAATGAATTATTATACTTTGTATATTTGAAACAATACTATCTATTTGATTTTCGAGTTTTTTCTTTTTAACCTTTAAAGTTCCTAACAGGGACATAGTGATGTTTGTCACTTCATTTCTTTTAGTCATTTTTGTTCCTTTGTTGTACTTAGCATCCGTTTTGGTCTCACTTGATTTCTACCCCTTACATATTGCAATTTCTTTCTGTGGTTTTTCCTTATTAATATTTCATATTATTTATTTATTTATTTATTTGGACAATAAACGGCATTTGCCTTTTATAAGATAAGTTTAAGAATATTAGTTTGATAAGTTTACAACATTATACAGTCCTCAAACATCAAAAAATGTATACACTTCAATATTAAAAATAAAACAAATCACACCATAACAGAACAAAACCAATAATAATCTGATAGAAATACAAATAAATATTACAGGCATCATTCGGTTAATTAAAAATAGCTCTAAGTACAAGTACGTAAATACGCACCTACACAACCACAATACATTTATAAGTTGCATATAATATAATGGCATTTGGTCATTAACAGTATAATTTACATAGGTATACAATAATTATGCCGCATCCACCTGCAGAATACAACTATACACAACTACATAGGCATGTACCCATCCGTGCAACAATAATAATACTACTCAATTAATTGCATTACACGCACTGTGGTGCAAGCCGATGCTTTTAGACAAAGTAATAAAATCTCAAATAAATCTAATTACTATTCTTTTAAAAACAATCAAAAATTTAAATCAGAATCACAATATATAACAAAATCAAGACCAAAACAACACACACACAATAAAACAATTCATTTCTTCAGAAACAATCAATACATAAAGTAAAGGTAAACGGAAAAAAAAATAAAGCTAATTATATTATGTTGTCTAATACTCCTATCTGGTCCTGTTTGCTTACAACTACCACTAAAGGATAGTATCTCTCGTCTAAAGGATAGTTTTATGAAAAATTACATACCTATTTTTAATGAAACGTTGTATTCTACACTCCCAATTTCCTCCAGGCCATCGTTAATTTTATCACGCTATCATTTTAAAAACGATCACACAAATCCTCAATTATTTTAACAAACCTAAAAAAAAAGTTAAATAAATTATAGTACCTGTGCTGTCCACCCAACGTAAAAATGCTTATGTTATTTATTTGTTCATTCTTTAGAACATTTCCATCGAAGGTATATATTCAAATTAAATACAATCAAAATACAGAGGGCGAGTTTATCGCAATGGCGCGATCTATTCCAACTAACCCAAATTAACCAACTCGAATTTTGAATAAACGTAGATCAGTCTTTAAAAATACGTAGATTTAGGAAAAAAGCAGATTTCTGTAATTTGGTATTTCTTTATTATAAAAATCTTGATTTTACCAAAATACCAATGAATACTTAGACTTTGCAACTTTGATGTTATACCTCAATGAGCACGCATAATAAGTAACTTTAATTAATTTTCAAAAGCATTCAGGGGCACGCGTCTCATTGTCTCACGTGATATGTTATAATGTATAATTACAAAGATACCATCTACATAATAATATTGTTGTTGTTGATGATTACGTTTATTTATCTACATCGTTGTATTCTGTTTTACAGACAGACAAAAAAAATTGTTTAAATTTCTATAATACAATATTTGTATAATTTTTTCGATTAGATCGAGTTAGTGATATTAAATTTTTATTCTTTTAAAAGATATATCTGGGTTTTTTTGTTTATAACAAACCCAAATACAACCTTATACACCTTTCACAGTAAGCTACTAAAAGCTTGTGTCGTGAAATGGGAGTTTGCCGGCACCTGGTATCGAACCACGGATCCCTTATTCACGAGGCCGAAACTCTACCTCCAGGCTACCGACGAACTCAATCATATCAGCTTTAGAGTCGATGTATGTTTTTAGGTTTGTAACTAAGCAAATCAGAATTATACGTAAATCAGAATTCCACAGTTGGTTTCGTATCCAAAGTAAAATCCCAAAGTCAAAGTATTACTATTGGTCACATACTGTTAGCAATGAGGCACGCAACACATCTTGAACGTCAAATTTTTGCTTGGCATTGTGAAGACGACCTGTATCTTTGTTACATGCAGTTGGTATGCTGGCCCATTTTTTTGGTGATGGCGTGATGGTATGAATGAATGAATGAAATCGATTCTATAATAATTAAGCTCATGACAGTTACAGAATTGCCACATAATATTATTGAATATTTTATATGTAGTAGAAATGGTCAAAATGTTACTACTATTTAAATTAGTGGAAATTAACTAATTATTTTATGTACCTGATACAATTTTCATCAAATCATTCGATTCGCGTTCATCCATAGTTAAAATATAATTTTCGTCCATTCTACGCGTATTCCATCATGCTCTAGTGCGATTTGTAGAATCGTTTATTTTTATGTATTGCCTTTATTCCATAGCACGTGTTTGCGTGAAATTGAAAACAAATTTGAAATGTCATTCATTTGTTCGTCTCATCAAATCATCAACCCTTGCCTTGGTATAAGATAGTAGGTACATTGATACATATTTTTAGTTTTACTTCTTGAACTTATTTTCTTAAGAATCATTCAAATAAACGCATCTAATCATTATTTAAATCAAAACAATTACGAATATCTAAATGAGTAAAGTTTGAATAGGCAAAGATCTTCCTTAAAGTTATATTATGTAGGTAGCTATTTTCTTCACTGTGTCGGTGTTTAGGTAGTAGAATTCCATATCGAAATAAATAAAACAAGTGTTTTATTCTACTATTGTTTTATTCTGTGAGAGAGACGTCTTTCGTCTTATAAGGACATTGTCAATCGACAATGTCCACAATGTCGACAATGATTGACAATGTCCTTATAAAACGAAAGACGTCTCTCTCACAGAATAAAACAATAGTAGAATAAAACACTTGTTTTATTTATTTCGATAGCTATTTTCTGTTTCAAAATGGAGCATGTTAGGTATGTGAATGCGGTATTGTCAAGTTTACTTATTTTTACGTAGATCTACGTACTTTTGGTGTCATTTGGTAAACTATAACTTTTGTTCCATACACGAATTTTAGTTTACAAATGTACCACTTTTATAAATATTTCTTAACAAATCCTAGAAAATCGTGAAATATTTTATAAATTTGACGACGATGGGTTAAAATTATGAGTGCAAGGGATTTTATTAAATTTCGATTTAAAAGGTCCTCACATTTGAATCATTTACTAAATTAAGGAATCTGAAACTTTTTTCTGAAATCTGCGAACGTTTTTAGTTTTAGCGGCGTCTTTTTTACTATCCAAGTTGGCGATACTGTATGCACGAGCCTTGCTTAATTTCGAGGGTATAAAAACAAATTATAAATCGTTGTTTAAATGTTATTAATGTGTGTTAAATATTTTTTCATAAATAAGTATTTAAATTTGAAACAAATTACAGTTTTAAGATATGTTATACGAAAAGAATTTCAAGTGAACAATAAACAATTCCTATTTCAATTTGAAATAGAGCTTGCGTATTATTACTACGCAAGCTCTGTAAGAGATATTATTACTCATTGAAGGAAAGTCTGAGAGTATCGTAAAGGTGAAAGAAAGATTACAAAACGTTGTGTTTAACGGGCTCCATGTTTTAAAAGATAAATTTTATTCTTGACACGTATTGTAAAATACATCAACTTTATTCAAGTTTTTCCTGATATAAAATAAAGAAAATAAATTTGTAGAGTTTTTCTTTATTATTGTTTCAGAATAAAGGTCAAATACAATATAAGACTTGAAAGGCACGTGATTCTTAAAACCAATAGCCAAACTTGTGCAGAATTTTCCCGGCAACAGAAATCCAATAAAACTTATATTGGTTAAAATCCATTATTAACACAAATTGTTTTAATAAAAACAAATCCAACATCCGTGCCTACTATAATTTAAAACTTTTTGTGGTACCTGAGTAGGTACTTAGATATATATAATTGTCTTCAATTTATTATTGTTTGAGAGTAGTTGTATGCGTGTACCAAACCTGCCGCTAATATCTACAATATTATAAACTTACTACATATACATAGTTATTATCTTTACAATGTTGGAAGCGGAGTTTGCCGTTGGACCCACATTTTTTTCCGCCTGACAAACCCCAACTAACTAGCGTACAACCGATTCGGCTATTCCATTGTGTTAAGTTGATGCCCGTTCGTATTGCGGCAATCTATGTTACATTAGATACGTTTATATTATGTGCCCATCAACTTGTGGTTACTTTTAGGTTTTATTATTATTTGGTCATTTCCATTTTATTATAGGCACCTACCGCGTTCACTATACACTGCGTTTATATGGAACAGCAGGTAGTTAGTTATTCGTTTTACTGATGTGAAGGTATTCGAGTGATTTACGTTGTAATTCGTGTATTACTTTTCTCAGTAGGTGTTTAACTCAATATAGACATTCTATCCTTCTGAAAGGAATGTGAAAGACGTAAATATAGTGGAAAAATCTACAAAGTCGGCCGGTCCTTCAAGCTGGGTCCGCCCGTGAAGGCAAAAGTTTCTAGAGCGGATAAATAGAACTCCTCTGACTTCAGAGAGATCTGGATATGGAAGGAAGTCTTCAATGTAGGTATCTCTTTTTTCTTTTGTTCATTCTCTTTATTCTTATGTATAGACTAGTCGATTTGTTGATTATCGATTATTAGATTTTGAGAGAACCTTTCTTTTCCCAAAATTAGTAAAATTACAACAGAAACAAAATTAGTTCTTATGACAGAAACCCGATACTATTTTTTCTAATTACTCTTTTCGTGGATATTCCATTTGAGGAATTATAAAACTATTTGTTACTTTTCAATGGTGTACAAACTGTTTATCTTTTTCATTGTAAATGTTTGGGAGTTCACATATTATGTTTCTCATATTTATGTACCTACCCAATTAGGATCTTGAACATAAAACACAGATTTTATTAAAATTTATTTATTCATCAAGTATATTGCTTACGCTTTGATATATTATAATCTAATATATAAAAGGAAGACGTGTGTGTTACAACACTTATAACTCAAGAATGGCTGTACCGATTTGAATGATCTCTGATTTGTTGGATTCTTCTCCGCCCGGATTAAACTATAGGCTATTAAAACATCTTACAAATTCACGGGAAGAAACAATATGAAGAAAATTATTTACGCCATACATTTTTAATTTCAAAAATAAAAACAATATGGAGAGTCCATACGCTATTAGCGCCCCCACGTCGCCTGTTGCATTGTGCTAAAATAATCCGTAGGTTCTGCTATATTAAGAACCAAATTACTATAACTAATATGAACGAAATGTGTACTAATATTTGTTTACTATAATTCGGTAGTTACATGGCAATAGGTTGTATCTCACTAAAACATAATTTTACAGGAGAGCAAAAACAAAGTTTGCAAAACAGATATTTCAGCCAAATTTCGAGCATTATATATCAAAATGAATGTAATTATTATTTCTACAAGATAGATGTAACATTCTCTTAATAATTTCTTCTACAAGATGTATGTAACATTCACTAAATAATTTCTTGCAGTTTAAAAATATTTGAGTTTTTTTGCCATGTTGAAGAAAACAATCTTTCTACATGTCAATAAGTTACGTCTTTTCTCTCTTTATTCTGACTATAAAGAGACATATCCTTTTGCCACATCAAATATTACACTATTTTGAGCATTTTATGGAACAAACTTGAAAACGCAAAAAATGCGAGATACAACCTATTGCCATGTAACAACCGAATTATTCGACTAATATTTATGTATCGATAGATCGGCTGTCACATAAATGTGGACGTGCACAGATTATATTTGAAATTGTATTTTATTTTTGCAGATGGAAAATTATTATTGAACCAAAAATTGTGCTATTAAAGATGAAAATAAGAATGTGATCATGTAGGTAGTTCTGATGCAAGATTGTGTAGTGAAATTTGCAGACAGAGAAGAAAAATTACGAAGAAAATTATTTACGCCGTACATTTTTAATTTCAATAAAAAATGCAATATGGAGAATTATACAAAATCAACAATGAAGTTTTTTTTATAGATTGGCCTATTTATATGATAATTTTTCTATACATTCTCAAATTAGAATCGTTATCCATACAATTTAACATCTGTAGTTCTGATATTTCAATTTTTAAAAAATCATGGAAATAATTTTTATAAATTTTAAATGAATAGGTAAAATCTACCTGAAAAAAAAATTAGTACCTACATACATAATTATATTACGTACTGTAGATAATTTATAAACAAATCTGAGTTAAGTATAATTGTTCAACATAAATTGTTCATGTCGGCCGGTGTGGCGCGGAGCTCTTTCCTTTGAGTCACGAGGTCCCGGGTTCGATTCCCGGACAGGGCAAAGGGAAGAATGACCTTTTTCAAATTGTCCTGGGTCTGGGTGTTACATATATATGTATTTGTATATAGTGCATTGTATATGTGTGTATCGTCGCGTTAGTACCTACCCATAATCAAGATTCATCTAAGTTTGGGACTAGCTCGATGTGTGTGAATTGTCTATGTAAAAAAAATGAATGTAACTTTCGCAGTTTAGCGGCCCCACCCGTTGTCGAGTACTTTTTTTCCATAGAAAAGGTAATATTTTTGAAACTTGAGGAAATTGTTGCCATATGTAGAATTATTTTAATTTGCCGGCAAAAAAAATCCACTTTGAAAATTAATTTCCTGAAATTCCGTACATATTACTCGACAACGGGTGGGGCCGCTCAAGTTTCATAGTTGCGATTTTTTTTTCCTATAAAAGAATTTTTCAAAAATTTGGTGACAAAAAAATAATTCACCATATGGCAACAATTTCCTCAAGTTTCGAAAATATTACTTTTACATGGAAAAAAGTACTCGACAACGGGTGGGGCCGCTAAACTGCGAAAGTTCCAAATGAATTATATTTTTTTACACTATACCTTCGATGACACACTTTGACAATTACGGGAGTTTGTAAAGAGATTAATAATATTAATCATTCATAAAGTCAGTGGGAGAGGGCAGAAGATAGGGCAGGTGTCGAACATGTGTTGAAAGGCTAGGTTTGGAGTGGCCAGAGGTCCTGGAAGCAGCGGTGGACAGTTATCTCTGGAGGAGATACTTAGGAGCAATGGGTCCCCGACCGAACTAGGACAAGGGGAATAAGATGTATGTATGAAATCGTTCATTGATTCTTAGGCGGTACGAAGTTCGCCGGGCCAGCTAGTTTAATATAAACAAGAAAATTATACAGTCTTCAATAACAAAAAATAAAATAAATCAATAAAAATAAGCATACATTAGTACTCACTCAACAAATACTATGCCATTTAATATAATTTTGATAAAATAAAGCGCTATCCTGTTAATATCATAGGATTCTTTATATTTGATCGCCCTGGCAACTGTAACATATCCAATGAACCCTAATCTTCGTTAGATATAGGTATAGTGTCTGATAGAATGTAATTTCTGTTGTTATTATCACAGTTTAAATATATAATCATCTGTGTGGTGTATGTAGTTGTTCTTAAAATAGTTTCTTTATATCAACATCAAGGAGCTGTTCTTGTCTGGTGTTGGAAAGGTTTCACCTGAAGCTGTAAATGGATTAAATTATTATTATTATTATTTGACATAGACAAATTATAATCTTCACATAAATGGTCGAGTCCGTTCATAAGCTTGCGTGTCCTTTATATACGTATTTTTTCCATTACATATATAGATTTTTATTGAAAGAGACGTCTTTCGTCTTTTAATTGTGGAAAAAAACATTTGTTTTTATTATTTCATTATGGAATTCTACTACCTAAACACTGTATATAGATTTTTATTGAAAGATACGTCTTTCGTCTTCTAATTGTAGAAAAAAACTTTTGTTTTTTTTTTAATTTCATTATGGAATTCTACTAACTAAACTCCGCCAGAGTTAATATGTATTATTGTTCTTTGCTATGTCCTGTAACATGTCTTGTAATCTTGATAACATATTTAAAGTTTTTTCGATACTTATTTACTTAATTATGCCTTCTAGGTTATTTTTTAACGTTACTAGGTTTAGCGCTAAATTATAATTATTAAGTTATGGTACCTAGGTGCAAATTTATATAAATAAAACTGAATCGAGATAATTGGAAGTATGCACGAAACAAATAATGTTGCTTCATGTGGAGATGAGTATTTTGACTCGAAGTGATAGAATAACATAGTATTACAATAATTTTATCTTTATGTTCGTTCAACTTTGCATTGATGGTGAATGAACCTTTTGCAAGTAAATTATGATACTTCTTCAGTACGTCACATGACATATTAATAAATTATTGTCTGTCATTACTCCGTATCATTCGTAATCTATTCATTGATTAATGGTGCATGATTTGGTGCATTCTTTGTATTGAAGTGGGGTTTTCACTGCATTTTTTCTTTACCGATACTTCTTCAATTCAGCCTTTTATTTCCTTTGATCTCCGAATGGTTTTAAATGTATAATTAAATTATATTATATTCTTCTTAATATAATTTTGAACAATTAACTAGGTATATGGAATACAAACCATATGATTTCTAACATTTCGGAAAATTCTACTATACAATTTTCCGTGTCTATATAAAAATATTATAATTAGAAATAACTAAATTGACGCAGTATGGCGTTGTAACCAAAAGAGAATCTATAAATTAATTAATAATAATAATAATAATGCCTAGAGCCCGTTGCCGAGCATATTTATGAAGCATCCGGAGAATCGTTGCTACGTAGTTGTTCCTGCCGGTGATGCCATCGAAGGTGACTGTGGAGGCCGATTCTGGACAAGCACACTTTGTCGCACTTAGGACAGGGCTGCTCTTCATTTGTGATGGGTCTGCGGGTGGTTCTATTCTGCGGGCCGCTGTAGTTATTTATGGTCTTCCGCCAATTTTTCCGATCACCCGCCAAGCTTTCCCAGTCATTTTGGCAGTTTGTGTCCTTCAGCGTGTTGTGCAGAACGTCCTTGTATCTTTTCCGTTGCCCGCCATGTTTTCTTCTACCTTCAGCCAACTCGGAGTACATGAGCTTCTTTGGAAGTCTATTGTCCGACATACGGACGACATGACCCGACCAGCGAAGGTGAGCACGGACCAACAACACCTCGATGCTCTGGCAGCTCGCTCTATCTAGGATTTCTTTGTTACTTATTTTGTGGTACCACCTTACTTTCATGATTTGCCTCAGGTGGCGTTGCTGTAACTTTGCCAGAGACCTGATGTGGCGTCTATAAGGAACCCAGGCTTCACATCCATATAAAAGGGTAGGCATCACAACTGCGCGGTACACTGCTGTCTTGGTTTTTAGTGACAGGTCGTGGTTTCCGAACACTCGGTCCCGTAACTTCCAGAATGCGCGAGAGGCTGCGTTTAGTCTGTTCTGGATTTCGATTAATTATATCCTTATTGAATTGTGTTATGCATGTCGATTATCTCGTACAACTTCCTTTGCCTTGTAGGCAGAAAATGTCGAATGTCACAGATTAACAACAGCCTGATGATGAGAGCGGAAGCTTTCGAAAGCCGGCTCCCAAACTAATACAAGTCACCAATCGAATTTCTATATACTTTGTTTCACTTTAACTTCATATCATAAGATTCTATCATTGCACGTAAGTGTTATATTCCCTTAAAACACGTAAAAAATTTCATTAGATTGTTATTACCTATTCTTACGTTTATATAATAAAAAATCGTATAGCATATAAATTATTATCAGTCAATAAAATAATAATAAAATTTATTTTATCAGCAACGTATAAATAGACAACCCAGATGAGGTGGGTGCAAAATATCGGATATGCATCATAGCGATTCTAAGACAGTAATAATAATATCAATACATTATCATCATTCCCCGTTTTCCCGAAGCCCCACATGTTACGGAATACCATAAACTCGCCCATTTGTCTTGTCTTACTAAAATATAATAATAATATTATGGTGAACCCTGCGCATATAAAGGGTGCAGCATGTGCTTCTAACATTTATCAGTTCTGTAATCTATTTCGAAATGTATATTTTCTGGAATTCGTTTGATTTGTGACACTATAAATAACGGAGGTAAAAGACGTGTCAATTTACACGTAAGAATGTTGACATTATTTTTCTTTTTCTTCACACTCTAGGTGCTAAGTTCAATGTAATTATTTACTCGTCACCCTTGTCTAGGATTTGGTTAATTATATTAAAGTAAATTCCTACACAATTATTTCTTTTGTCTTAAACTTTATCAGCTAAGTCGAGTGTATCGTAGCTAACCAAAGGGTTCATTGTAAGTTGTATCGGCACTGCGTTTTTAACGTGAATAATAATGTTATAATAATGTTATAATTATTATAATAATTTATAATATAATAATGTGAATAATGTGAATACTGCGTTTAAATATTTTTAGATAGCGATGAATCTATTTTTATAAACAGACAAGGCATTGTTAGTTTCGCGATTGTAGATCCTGGCCATATACATTAATTTCTAATCAGCTAGCTTATTGTTTTATTATTGTTCATAGTGTAATGAATTAAAACCGTTGTTTTTATACCAGTAAAACTGAATTCAATGTTGCTTTGTTTATTCTACAAGAAAATCACACATAATTAAATATTTTTAATGAGTTTTATCCCAGAGCTAATTCTGTTATTGTATTAAAAATTAATCAACGTTGGAATATCGTTTTTTAAGTTCAACTTGTCAAATCTTGTTTTTTTTATGGAACAGAGTATTGTAAGTTCGTTACATGTAATGTATCTCTGCCTACCCCACTTGGGACACGGCGTGAGGGTATAGTAGTAGTAGTAATGTATATAATCAGCCATATATATTCACTTTTTTGGGTTAGTTGGAAGATATCGCTTTTGCGATAAACTCGCCCATTGCACAATATCATTTATTTGTATCTCATTATTTTTTAACTTTGTAATTATGTATGCTCCTTATTGTGCAATAAAGTTTATTATTATTATACTTATTATTTATTTTATTCTTCACTGTACATTGTTTACAATAATACAAATTAACATAGAAAACATCATTTATACAATTCCATGTACAGAGGGCGAGTTTATCGCTAAAATGCGATGTTTTCCAACTAACCCTTATGTATATCAATAATAAGAAATTAACTAAATACTTAATTACTAATTTCACTTATACATTTGTGCGATTCAAGAGCTTCCGCCTCTCATCGTCAGGCAATTGTAGTGTTTTTAAAGCCTTAATAAGAATTTGTCAAAGTTCACTACGAGTTTCTTGACCTCTAGAATTTCAGACTTTCCGTCCCAACTATTTTTCATAATATCTCGCTAATGAATTACATTTAGCGTGATCAAATCACACATCATTTGTGTATGGTAAACCTATAAAATACCTTGACTTTTATTATTGTCTAAGTGATTGGTTTCCTCGCTTTCGGGTAAATTAATTTAAATTCGCGTGTCGATAAACCAACCGAAGATATTATTATTATCGCAAACTATTATTATAATAATTCTGGTATTTTCATTAATAATTTATTGTCAATACTTCATTTCCACTGTGTTCTGTCCACACCATTTCTATTTTATTCTTTCCATTCAAGCAAGGCGTCGCGCATTGTGTCTCGCCGTGTCAATATAGTACATAGGTATTATTTTTCAATTAATATTCGTATATTATCTTCGTATTTTAGCTTCACGTGCTTTACGTATGACGAAATTAAATCCCGAATTCGAAATTTCAACAAACCGAACTCTTGACACAAAATTGTTTTTTTTTTAATAAGAATTCAGTGTACGTGTTTCCAAATTGTGTATGGTAAAAAAAATAACAATAATACTCACACGTTTTATTAACTGTGTAAATGAATCATAACTTTTTAATAAACCTGAAATTATCTATGTCAGTGATGTTCTAAATTGTTCGTTAGTGAGATTCAAATAGCGAAATAATTCCACGTTCAATTTATGTTATAAAACGTTATTGCTACCAATTATACAAATAGTTTTATTAATTTTGTCACTATAATATACAATATATTTTCATTTAGTTGTTGAACCATTGATTTTGTTAATATTAGTCGTATTGTTTTTCGTACTTTGACTATTACGATCCAGCTAGTGTCCGATTCGAGATATTGTCTGATCCCGATCTATGTAATATTATAAAAAGTGTGTTTCTTGTCTAGTAGAACATTTTATATGTAATAAGTACAGATATATTATTATTGTGATAGTGATTTGTTTATTATTGTTTCTATACCTTCTGTCTTGTGTTTCCTGCTCATGTGTTTCTTACACATGCACTACAGAGTACATAATTACTCTCGTTGCATCAATAATATTATTGTTAATACTACACACTATGTACAGTTTACATACTGCGTTCGTCTTGAATCGTTTAAAGTATGCAAGTCTTCAATCAATTTATCTAGTTACATTTTGATACACAGTTATTGTTGGTTGTCAAGTTAGAATACTTCGCTCAGATTTTGGAAATTAATTTAGTTCTAATTTAGTTTTTCGTTTAGATTCTAATTTTATCTTAAGTTTTATCATTGCAATTGAAAATAGTGTAAGTTTGGTAAGGGAAAGTAGTTTTTTTCCGTTTATTCTAAACGTGACAAGGGTGCCATATACTAAACCTATCGTCCAAAACATTCAGCTAACAGATATAATTATATTTGACATCTTTGTATTTTATTCACATGTGGGTATCTATTATTGTCAGTTTTATGAAGCTGATAATTTTTATTTATTTATTTGATTCTTTATTGCATATCGGTTTCATAAATTAGTTACGACGGTATGAAAATAAGATAACAAATTTCAATCCAAAGAGGGCGAGTTTGGCGTTCTATTGCGATACGTTCCAACTTATCCTAGTTCTTTAGATTTACGAACGTATCAAATTAACCAACTAACTGCACAAGTGATTCTCATAATCATAGCGTAGAGATTTCTAAGGAGGTAGGTATGTGTTGCACCTGTGTTAGATAGGTATACATTATATACGTAGGTGAATATTTCCGTTCGTAAATTACTCTGTATATTCTACATGTCTCCGTTACAGTACACAGTGTCAGAGAAATACTTTGCAGTACCTACTTACAATTTCATGTTATTATTTCCTCGCTACATTTACTAAGTACCTACCTACCTACTGTGTAGAGTAACTAGTTCAGCATGCACGTGCATGAACGTCCGTCTTTCATACGTTTCCAATGAAGCTACAGTAGCCACATATAACTACTATGTATTATAATTTGTATTTACAAACCAATTTCTGTGTAAAACTGCACCATCATCTTACTTCCATTACGCCGCAGATGTAGGTACATAATATCTATCTTATCTCTTCACTTCACTACTGTCCTGTTACAATATACTTTGTGTAGTGTATTCTGTGATTTCCCTTCTCATTCTCTCAACTCACGTACTAGATACTACCTACTAAATCTTTTCATCAATTATGTATGGTGATATTAGATTGAAGAGATATACGGGATGCTGAGGATGCTTGATACTTGGAACTAATGCACTCACTTGCACAGATTTGATGTTGCATCAAATTTACTCCCTCATCTCGTCTTTTAGGTATAGTTAATAAATGTTTTCAAGTGTGTTCTTTTATCACGTTTTAGGTATATTTACTTGACCTCAAATTGTTGTCGTGTTATGTCAATATTATAATAATGTTAAAGGACACCGTTCTTCCACCAAGTTCCTTACGGCCTGGTCAATATTCTTTTACAATACAGCGTTTGTACATTGACAAAGACAAGAGAGGAGCTTTGAAAATTTGATAATTTATGTCACAAAAGTGAAAAAAATATTTTCAAATAAAATATTTAAAAGTTGAATCACTATGTTTATTTGTTACATTAATTTAAATTACGCTGTCGCGATTTCAGTGCACTTGCACCATTGACGAGCTTTTCAAGACTTGTCTTGAAAAGCTCGTCAATGGTGCAAGTGCACTGAAATCGCGATAGCGTAATTTAAATTAATGTAACAAATAAACATAGTGATTCAAGTTTTAAATATTTTATTTGAAAATGTCTCGTAATTGTTACATAGTCAATGCCTCTAAAATACATAAGTGAAAGTGAAAAAAATTTCGAAAAGCTCTCAACTTTACTTTTACATACAGTTGTATAAAATTTCATTAAGTATAAGACATTATTCTCTCAGTAATTTGTTGTATAATTTCGTGAGAAACATTATTGACATTATGCATTTGTACTGGGATTTAGCGTTTAAAATTACATTAGTAACGAGACTAGAAATAGACGTTAAGAAAATTTGATTAATTGTCGTGTTCTCAAACGCAGGGATTATGGAATTACTATCCATGTAGGGAACTTATAATATTAATGCTAGGGGTGACTTCAGTCGTGTTCACTATAAATTGTTAAGTGCGTCTAAAATCTATCGACTACATATTCGACGTGTTGTCAATATTATTGAATGTTAACTACTTAGGTAATTCAGCACTATTTCTTGTGTTCAATTTTGGACAAAAACCTCCCGTTCAACAATACTCTTTCAGTGATCATTCTCCTCCAATAACTATTAAGTTTTTTCACAGTATGAGAGTGCTAAAGATTTGGTCGAGGTTACCATAAATCAAGTTAATTTACAGTAGGTAGGTATCTTTTTTTATTTTTACATTTCGATGTTGGTTATAAGGAGTCCTGCATGCGATTAGCCCTGTTTTTGGTGTTTATTTAATGTTGTGTTATAACGTATTTGTATACTGCACTGATATGCCAATAGTTTTATTTATTTCACGGGATCTTTCGCTCTTTGACGCTCTTCTCAGGAGCATAGGACGTGAACTACTTCTCTCCATGTAATGGAGTTTCTTTCAAAAGACTTTCCTTACTCTCTGATGTCCTAGACATAGGAACGCTGTATTAAGATGATCGTTCCTACACTGAGAAAAATACTAACGAAATTTCACAACGAATCATTGGTACGTACTATCAAATTAGGACCAGAGTTCGTAACAACGATTCACTAGTACAGATCTATTAACTTCGCAACCAATTCATTGGTACATTTACCAACAACTTCTTCACAGTGACGTCATCAACTTGAAGTTGGCTGCCGAACGAATCGTTGGTAAGAATCAATCGAATTACTTGTCATACTTACGTAGGTACCTCTACATGACCTTGCTTGTAGCTGTCAAAGTCCAATAATATTAATCGCGATTAGTTGTAAAATGTGATCTATTTTTCTAATAACACTATAATTATTATTTGAAAAAATCTAACAAAAATAATAATATTATTAGAATAATTATTCACATTTTACAAATAAACATTGTGATTAATATATAAGTAAAAAAAGTAGCAAGGAAATAAAAATGATTTTTTTCTTTTAAATTCTTATGTAATATAATAATTTATTAAAAATTTCAATTAAAAAAATATAAAAATAAGGACAATTTATAAAGACATAATAAATATATCATACGAGTATTATAGAATTCTTCCAAAGGTCGTGCAGAAATTACAACTCTTTCTTCAGGGATGTTGAATTTTACTTATTATTATTATTCACAGGCATTCCACCCGGTACGAGTGGTTTGTGAATTTTACTTATCATCATTGCCAAAACTCAAAGGTGCTATTTCTAGATCTCTTCAGGGTGTTGATGATTGTCTTGAATGTGGTGAGGTTCCCCTCCCCCAGTTTTTATTCAGAGAGGACTGATCCCCCCCCCCCTGAGCATCAGTCATTGCTTGTGTTTTTTTTTGTAATAGCGTATTCATTTCACGACTGAATGTTTTTCTTTTTGCCTTCATTGTTATTGCCTCGATCTGCGCAATCGAGTGCATTTTGTTTTTATTTCTTTTTGTTCTTGGAACTTAGCTGGAACATAGTGTTGATAATATGATGTAAAATAATTTAACAAACTTCACTGGCTTGCAAACCATACAATATTTAAGTTATACTATATAATCTGTAATAGCTGTTTGTTTGTATTTAAGTGTATTAACAAAATAAATAAATTGATTGAGTCGACGTTGATTTTGTAAAACTCCATTATATTGATATAATGAAAACAAATTTGTTCTTGGTTTTACTACGATTTATTTGTTAAATAAATTACCAGGTTTCGACCTATGAGGGCATTGTCAAACTAAATTTACTATAGGCCGTGTTGTTACTTAAATACTATGTCTTAGTAGGTAGGTATAACAATATATTCTTAGAGCAAAGGTTTTATATAATGCAAAAATTATTGAGGGAAATTCAGAAAGAACAGTTGGTTGTGTTGTATATGATTTAAATTATATTGATTATAGAATCAATTAAATTATATAGATAATGTGACATTTTATTGGTAAAGATTAAGGAAGACAGTAGGCTATATTTATATCATTTACAAACAAACTTAAAATCACAATTTATTCAAATCAACAGTTTAGTTTGACAATGACCTCATGAACGAAACCTGGTAACTTATTTAACAAATAAATCGTAGTAAAACCAAAAACAATTTTGTTTTCATTATATCAAAATAAATAAAAAAAATACAAATTCTAATCATACCACTTTGTTGCTCTACGGGAGTTATTTTATTTTGGTATAATTTCTCTGCAACATTTTTCTATGGGAACAAAAATTTTTCACGCTGATAGTTGACCCTTTCTGTTTGAGTATGAATGCCCCAATTCTACTAATTTGTTTTCTTCTAGCCTTTTGATAATTCCATTTGACCTTTTTTCTGTAAAAGTAAAATATATAACTAAAAGTTATTTTTGAACCCGAAAAAATAGAAATTAAAATAACAGAATTGAAGTATACAAACCAAATCTAGTGCAACAGCTTCACCAATTTGTTGATGTTCTGCAACATTCTGTAAAGTACAAATTTTAGTTAATCGTCAATAAAAACTCAAATTTGGCTTGTAGATAAAACAATTATTGCAAATTAAACATCTCATACCAACTCATCATGGACTGGACTTTATAAAGATTCATTATTTGTTGAGCTGGAAATGCTTTTGCTCGTAACATATTTTATGTATGTATATGCTTCTCTCGGCTAGAGGGACATCAAAGGAGTGTAGTCAAGTCAAAAGATTCTGCACGTGGGGGTTTTTGCCGGCCGGTTCTTCAGGCTGCCCATCATGGCACCTCTTGTGTGGAGAAATTTGTTAGTGTAGAAATTTAATCGGATAAGTCCCCAGATTTCTGAACTATCCAGGAGGACAGTGGGTCTCCTTCAATGTATATACTCAATCACAACCTCGTTTGTTTCCTCCACAGTCTAAAAGTACAAAAATGATTTATTGAACCAAATGATAACTAATAAAGTTGTTCATTCACAAACAAAATCAATTTTAGTTCAATATTACATACCAAATTCATGGTTGAAGGTTCACTTTCATTTCATCACATGGTTTTTAACATTACATTCTGTAATCTGTGAAGCAAAAAATATTCATTTAATTAAATAATAACCTTATTAGTCCATCCACAAGCACTCAAGGTTAGTTCAATGTTACTCACCAAATGGTTACTTGATGGTAGACTTTCATTCTGTAATTCCACGTTATTTTCCACATTGCGTTTCATCTGTAAAGTAAAAACATAATTATATCAAAACCATTGATGCTTAAAATCATATAAAAATAAAAGTAAATAAGAAGAAATTACAAAGGTTTACCTTGCATTCCCATGACAGATGATTTTTTCGTGCCATAATGCAATATTATGAGGGATCTTGATTTAAATGTGAGTAAATGTTTTTACAATAATCCTCAATCCACTAAAAAAAAACATCGAAATACGAAAACGGCTTGACAGAAATCAACAAAACACAACGGGAAACCAATGAATGACATCGAATACTAGTGTTGCCATTAGAGTAATTAATAATGACCAAAGTACTGTTTTTTTTTTATCAAAATATTTCCACTTATATTGATATAACACATTTTACAACCATTCTAATGTATTCATTATATTAAATTACAATAAATAAGTATTTAGTTATTTGTATAATAACGAAAATACTACAAATAAATAAAACAATATTGTACTATTGAAATACGTTTCGTCAATCATAATGTATTTTTATGCGTGTGGCAATTTCACAAGCCATATGTTCTAACCTGACTATGATTTTAAACCAACTAGCGCCATACACGGATGTTTGGGTAACTAAAAGATTGGTAAGCGCCGAACGAAATATAGTTAATGGTAAAAGCGAAATGAATTGATGTTACGTAATGTTGAATTTGATCTTTATGTCATATTATATCAATGGTAAGGCGAGCAAAACAATTTATTGTGAAATATCAATTGAATTTGGAGATGTACCTTTTCTCAGTGTATGAAGTACTTAATAGAATATCATTTATTTTTTTATTACTAGAGTACATAAAACAATTATCATATTTGAGCTTTTATTTGAGTATTCCGTGTTAGATATTCTAAATAAGTAATGTATTATTTGTATGGTGTTGAACGTTGATCCGATTGCGTGTTATGATGAATGATTAGGAATGTGTTGTAATTCTTCAAATAATCCATAATATCATGTCGGTACTTAATTATTACTATTACAACAACATATTAACTTATTGTGCTTGTTTACATTACAATTATTGATAATAAAAAGTGACAGAAGTGTTTTGTTTGATGGTTTTGTTAGAATATAATATTACACCATAATTAGGTACATTGTATCTTATGCTTTAAAACTCGTAGCTTTATGTTTATAGGAACAAAAAAATGCTAGAAAATTTACAAATTTGTATTCACAACCAAAGTTTTGACATTCGTTGTCATTATCTGTATAAATAATTCGCCTTTTGACAGTGTTGATTTAAATCTATCGTTTTCTTTTATTGTTTGTATTTTATGTCAATAAATGTATATTTTTATTTATTTCATTTAGTTGAGCAGTTTAGTTCATATTTACTTCATTCTTGCAGTATATTTTTCTCCCCAAAGCACGAGCTACGCTCAATTTTGGGGAGTAATTGTATTAGGAAAATAAATGTATTGTGTTATTGTTCGATTATTGTAAAATGATATTGTGTTTAATAAACTATTATTATTATTATTATTATATTTTGAAAGTGACAGGGAAATCGAAAAAAAGTTTATTTCTATTTTTGCTTCACTTATTCTAATCCCATTTGTGGGTGATGATGTCATTATGGTAAAAAAGCTGTAGATTTTTTCTTTAAGTTACTCAAGTAGCTTTTTCCAAATTTTCCTTTTGTAATTATTAAAGGCAACCCCCAAATTTACCAACATTTAATTGGAAATCTTGATCTAACTAATTTCTTCATCAACTTTTTCACAAAATTGATAATTTATTTCCCTCTTCACATTTAATTACGTAATTTTCACTAATTTGGTGTGTGGAAGAAAATTACATTTTAACGTCTTAATTTGGGTTGTCTTCAGAAATATGAAAGGACTTCGCTTTCCCTTATCACTTAAAGATCTCAGCCAATTATTATGATTGTCTTTGATGTGAATGACCTATGCCTAACCTCGTACACTTACGACTGGACGCTTCAGTACATATTTGGGTCGTCACTTGATCATCCAATTGTTTTAACCACCGCTTACTAAGTACAGATTACCACAAAATATTTTTATTATCATTAAAATTTGTGAGAACTCGTTCTTCTTCATTTATTTTTATTAATATTATATATGATTAATAATATCTCTACCGCATCTTTTTCTAAGACGTCGATTAATTTTGATTTCGATTTCTTCATCTCAGTTATATAATGGGAGTAATCAAATTAATTCAACGTACTATCGATATTTCCTGTGTAACAGCCATATCCTAAATATATTAAACATAGCCGACTTTCCCAATCTTTTTTGTAAGTTTTCAAGTGCACTGTAAGATACTCTAATGATAAAACTTTAAGAGACATTCGAAACTTTCAATTCAGCCACGAAGTGTTCTGCCTATCTAAAATGTGTTACATTGTGTCGGTGCACACGTAGTAGAATTCCATAATTATGTAATTTGAAACAAGTGTTACTTTCTTCTATAGATTATTGATTATTGATTGATAATGACCTGATAAGTCGAAAGACGTCTCTTTCGGAATCAATAATCTATAGTAGAAAGAAACACTTGTTTCAAATTACATAGATATCTAAAATGTCTTACATTGGTTTTCAACAAAAGTTTTACATTACACGCAGTTAATTCGGTGGTTGTCCCATTTATGGGATATTCTGTGATGCTATATAAGATAATTAAGGAGTGAATTGTTGGTTTGTCGTTGTACTCACTGTTGAATAAAATATGCAATATGTCATGTCATGAATATAAATGTTTTAGGAATATATTTAATCATACGTACATTACACTCCTACAGGAAATTTGTAAATTTGTGTAGAAAACGTGGGAGTCTCATTCTTTTCCGGAACCCGACGGATTAGAATATAAATAGGAAAAAATGACGTGATTGTATATGATCCATGTTGCATTTTAAATATGATTTGTAAAATATGATGTAATTTAGTATTTTGCACATCAATCAGTATTTTGCACTCAATAAATCACACTCAGTATTGTGCAGACTGCTAAGTGAGGTTTTCTATTATTATATATATCCTGGTTCCTAGCCGTAATTTGTAATTTATTAAATCTAGTATGATTGTGGAGAATGCACCCACATAATAAATACTACTTAAAATGTCCAGAACTAGGTATATCTTGTTGTTGTTAATATCAATATAATATATATGAATGTAGTGTCATAGTAATGAGATGATAGCGTACATATACCGTAGAAATATAATAAATGTTTGGTATAAGTAGGTACGTAATTATTTATTATGTGTGTATATCCGGTATAAACACCCGTATTGGATTATTTATATGAAAAATAATCAACAATGGCTCTAAAACCCAGGTCGGGTCTTGGCATTCTTTAGAACACCCCTCCATGACTGGCGGTCTTGTGCTGCTGTTCGTCAGTTCTAGATGCCAATGAGTTCTGCATCCTTATTTACACCATCCAGCTATCGAAGCTTCGGCTTTCCTGGTTTTCTTCGACCCCCCGGTGTGCCATTCAAAAGTCTTCTTGGAATGTTCTCCTCATTCATTCACCTGAGTGATTATATAAAAAAATAGTGCTCTCTATACTACATATATCGCATCTTTCGAAAATCAAGTAATAGAAAAGTATAACAAATACAGTGTTTTACTCTCATTTATCACCAGGACTAGTAAAGTGCGATAAATAAATTATGTTGTTTAGTATATTTAATTCTTATCCATGTTTTCTTTCCAAAACATTATCATTTTAATTTCTTAGTCATGAATTTTCTTGGTGATTATTTCTTGAGCGTTACCGAGTTAATAAAGCTATGATATACATTGTCATGGAAGTGTCCGCAGTACAATAAGATATAATATAGAATATACCGTATGTATTGTTGTGGTCACCACATCTCATAATGTGATAGAATATAATGAAATCCAGTTAGATAATGTGGATAATGATAAAACACGCGGCAAGGACGTCTGGTGCGTGTGAGGAATACATATATTATGCTACTACACTAACTTTTTATTTTAATTCTATACAATAGAGTGTACCTACATACATACTCGTATTGTTGTTATTATTAGGTATTATTATGTTATGTAAGTCTTTGACTCCAGCGCCGTCAGTCAGTCCACTGCCTTTGGTATTGCCACATGGATGTGCCCTGTAGGTCCCTGATGAATTTATTAAGATGGCAGTCCAGCACAATGTGTCTCACCGTCTGTACATCTAGACATTCGCCATCAGGGCTATATAATAAATAAATAAAATAAAAAACTTTATTGGTATTCAAATATGTAGTATACAACTAAATTTCTACACAGAGTACCAAAAGGCGGGCTTATCGCCAATATTTCTTCCTGCCAACCCGGATATCTTTTTCCTCACCTCCAGAGCAAGTTGTCGTAGCATCCATGTTCTGTCTTTCAAGATTTCGTAGTTTATTTTTAAAAGTAGAACATTATGTTTTCATACAATTTGTATTGTATTATCACAAAATCCATTATTTTATCATCTAAATATTCGAAATCTTATTACTCGTTTATTGCTTTCAGGAAATTTTACGCTATACAGATCTACACAAGCGTGTCACACGTGCCTTGATATATTTCTTTTAAGGTGCTCTACTATAATCTGCTGCTATTGCGCATCCTTTTAAAATATATTTACATATTATTGCGTATTGTTAAACATAGTCGTCCCCAGGGTGGGGGCAAACCATGGCAGTTGCCACCTAACCCCTAAGATCTAGAAAATAGATGCAAAGTACACAAGGATAGTAACAAAGCATTAGAAAATATGGAAAATTGGTGTCGAAGCGGAAACAACCACTTTCATCTAGGAGTTAATTTATTTATTTATTGTATAAATGAAACAATGAACAGCATTACAGTAAAAACCTTTTCGCTGTCACTGTACGTACACATTAAACAATTAAGACAATAATAAAATATAACAGAAAAATACAGACACATAGAAATTCTATGACATAAATATAGAAGAAAAAGGAACACCTAACCGCGCGTCCCACTCCCGCAAGCAGTATTTGGCGCGCAAGAGAGAGACGCTAATCATTGCTTTGTCCCATCTACATATTCGCCAAGTAAAAACGTAGATTTTTTAATGTCTGAACCTCTGAACGTCCTCTTCGTGCCTATTCGCCTTGCATCGTGTATATTTGAAATGTTATCTGAAATGGTTTTTCTAGATATCAAAGGAATGCATACATCAATTCCTTTCGCTTTCTCAATCTACTGTCTCCTTTGCGCTCTCGAATATCCCCACTCGAATATTTTTCCACCAAGGCGAATATTTGTTGGGCTGTAATATAAAAACTAAGAAATCGGGATCTTCCTCAAATGCCTTTACCAAAGTTACGGCGGGAGATAGTTACATACTGTTGCCCCCCCTAGAGAAAATGGATCTTGGATACGTCCTGATTTTTAAACATTTTCTTTATCATGTAAATATTACAAATACCCTAAAGGATTCTAGAAATATTCACTTGTCTTCATCTTTTCCATATCTCTGAATCTATTTTTATGCTAAAGGCCTATCTTTGCACCCATTTTGGATATGATACGTTTATCTTTATCTATATTATTTCCGGATATTTTTGGGATAGAGTTAGTCAGAATATTGCTTCTTTATCTCCAGTTTTCCCACATAAATGCTTTTTGTGGATTGTCATAATGGAAGTCTCAATTCATCAACAATTGAAGCATCTGGCAAAATTTCTTTTTAAATATTTGATTTTTGATAAACCTATTCATATAATAACCTTAACATTCAGCTTTTACATAGCTGTATCGTGATAATGGAGACGTTTCAAGCTCGGTAGCAAATTCAGCCACGGATTTTTCGGTCGGTAGATATCCGAAAACAACGTCTGGAGTCTAGATAGTTATCACATCGATGTCTCAGAAACTGAAGTTAAATTGTCGTCACTATCTAAAAAGTAATTAACTAGGATTATTGTTTCTGTAAAAAAAATATATTAATTTTTTTACTTAATGTACCTACTTAGTTTATAAATCTTTCATATTGTTTGTGTGTAAGATTTTTTTAAGAAATGTAACAGAACTATTCTTAAAAGTGAAAAAGAGAAAATATAATCCGTATTTAGTGTATAGACCATTAAAGGATGACGTCACAGAAAAATCATTGAGGGGCATCAGGCATCCCAACACAACACACGATTGCGGTGTAATATTACGTGGAACGCCTAAAGAATACCTAATAATCAAAAAAACTGTCAGTGTCGATTTTGTTATTATTTTGTCGTCTGACTTTCTTTTTTTCTCTTATGGCATAACATCCTACAAGGATGATTTGCGCAATCTGACTGTTTGCCCCCCAAGCAAAAGCAAATCCATAGACAAGACCACGTGACCTTTAATGGTCTATTGAATTTTTCAAATGATACAATGATATTTTTCAAAATAGGTACAGCAGGGCTACTCTTGACAAAACTAAACACGATCTTAATCTAGTCTTGATCTTGATCATACGACGCACGAAGTGACTATTGGCCAAAAATACACGCAAACCGATCGCGCGTTAGCGGTAGCGCGATGTTTTTGACCATAGTCCCTTCGTGCGTCATATGATCAAGCAGGGCTACTCTCGACAAAACTAAACACGATCTTAATCTAGTCTTGATCTTGATCATACGACGCACGAAGTGACTATTGGCCAAAAATACACGCAAACCGATGGCGCGTTAGCGGTAGCGCGGTGTTTTTGACCATAGTCCCTTCGTGCGTCGTATGATCAAGATCAAGACTAGATTAAGATCGTGTTTAGTTTTGTCAAGAGTAACCCTGCAGATCAAGACTAGATTAAGATCGTGTTTAGTTTTGTCAAGAGTAACCCTGCAGGTAATAACTTTTCAATATATATCTTGTTTTAAAAAAAAAAACTTTTCCATAGGTTAATGGAAGAAATCGCGTCTTTGCGATAAAATCGCTCTGTATGTGTATCGATTGACTATACGTATTTATTAATAATGTATTATTATGCAAAATTTCTTGAAATCAATGTATAGTAATTAATGAATAAACGAACCACGGCATTATGCTTAACGTGTGCAGTATGTACGCAATAAAAATATAATTTTCTTTGTTAGAATTTCCTTATTGTAAAATGATTCCTTCAAAGTCATACACTTAGGTGTTGTGTGTTATAATCTTGTGATTGCCGAAGAAATACGCAAGCGCATATTAATTTATATGTAGCACGTCTCAATACATAGAGTGAAGGTATATTCTTTCTTTTACCACTGCCTTTTATATACTTACTACAGTAATATAATACCTATATTTATATTATTGTCCTCGCTCAATATGTATATACTTACGAGTATATTATAATGCGTTGTCATCCATCTTATTTTATTTATAGAACCCGCAAGATGACTTTGGCTACTGTTAGGTACTACTTACTACCCCATAATGTAATTAAGTATGTACATATATAAACCGGGCAAGCATTGCTTTTAACAAAAAATCTTAAATATTGTAATTCCCAAACATTTACTTAAATGTTTGGGAATTTATTTATTTGGGAACAAATGGGACAAGGGAAAACGGAACAAATTATTTGTCTGAAGTAGTGGAAGCACGCTTTGTTGGCTGAGTTGGCTCTATCGATCTCTTCCAGCATATTGGTTTGCTGGGCGTAGGGGTCTTCTTGCAGGTGTTTTGAGAACGCATAGCTCAGAAAATATCGCATCATTCTATTCATTTATTTATTTTTTTTGAAAACAGTATTAACTTTAGTCTAACAAAAAAAAAATGTATAACAAGAGATCGGACAAAAAAATCCAATAAAATGTCTGAAAAAAATACTCCTCTTTATGTCTTATTGCCTTACTAGCATTTCCTACAAGTGGTATGATAGCCAGAGGACTAAGTGTATTTTATTAAGATGAAGGTCGTCCTCGCCATGTCATAAAAATAGTACATTGTTAATTGTTAGATTTTTAATAAGGTTGGCATTTCATTGTTTCATAATATAGATCCAGTTGATTGTAAGAAGTTACATTACAGCAAATAATGCAGTTGTATTGAAACCGAATGTTTTTTTTATCATAAAATCGAATGTTTTTTATCATAAAAAATAAGACGAGAAACATTATATTATTTTAGGATCGATAGCTTTTATTTAGATCACGACAAAATAAACTTTCAATTATTAAGTCATTCGAATGAATAAGGCTATTACATAATAACGATTATTCCTATCGTGGTCCAAATAAAGAAGATTAGCCAGCCTTACATACATACTACTTAAATTTTATTTATATATAATCAGAACTGGTTATATTTTTTTATCAGTGTAATAATTATCTCCTCGAATAACGAACGAGTAGGTATGTGATTTTTTTCTCTCTCAATTTTTTTCTCACATCTCATAAGTAGATATATATGATATACTTAATAATTACTACCCATCATAGATATAAATATATACCAGTGGCGCGACAACACTTTTATATCGTTATTGCTTTTGTTATGGTTTTTTATTATTTCCACAAGTGTAAGAATTTAGTAAATCACAAGACTTTAGAAATTTCTAACTTAGACTTTACAAGTTATTGATTGTGTCGGTTTTTACAAACTCGACAAGTTTTTAGTTTTGGTATACAAATTTGTGATGTTTCACGATCTCGTCATTTTTGTACTATAATTTCAGACAATTCACATATTTTCCTTTGTCCCCGTGGATTCCTCGGTAAAGAAAAGATCTCCTTCTATTTTCTGTTAGTTTTCGAGTGTCCTGTAAGAGGCAGGTATTCGTAAAGCATCACGTTTAAGACTTGAACATCTTCAATTCAACGAAATTAATTAAACGAATTCCATAATGAGAGTAATAACAAATGCTTTATTAATTTCATTATGGAATTCTATTTTCTAATTTCATTATGGATACAGTGAATGGTGGGATATGCCACCCATCCTAAATGTTTTTAACTTTTATTGGTACGAAGAGGATAACACGCATGTTTATTGCACGCATTTAGTCCGCTGGTTACCCCATTTGTGAGAAATGTACGTGATGGTATGTAACTATGTATGTATGTCCTTTGTAGGCTGTGGTGCTTTTTTGCATTATATGGGAGGCACGCCTCTGAGATATACCTACATAATATAATGTGAATGCGAGCTAACTAGTTTCACCACAATGTTTCCTTCATCGGATAAAGTAGCTATAACTATTATTATTATTATGTATTATAAGTAGCAGTATTATTGACCATATTAATGACGATCTAGTTCCATAGGCCAACAACTAGATATTTTTCGAAATTACATGTTTGACTTATTACTGACTTATTACACATAGACAGTGATATTCTTTCAGTTCTATAAACAAAAAATCTAAATTATGAGTTATATCTATTAGAAGCATAGCCATATTTGTTTTGAGTTTTCGATAGACTGCCATACTGCTTAAATTTTTTAACGTGACGTATCTTGTAATATTAGAATTTCGAGTTGTTGGTTTATGGAACTGGAGGATCGTTATCATTTCGTTATCATTTCGCTGTTATAATAAATTATATTACGTCATGGTTGAAAATAGCAATATGTTATTTTTCACTGACAGGATCAATTATATGCCTACAATAATATGATCAAGCAAAAAAGCTACTGATTAACAACCTCAATATTTGTATGTTCCAAAATATAAATTACAGTATGTGCTCTTATTTTTTTAAATAATTTGTCGTTACATAGAAACTCTTTATTCGTCTGTTACGTTATTTTGTAGTTGTGGTTATAGAGATAATTGAGCATAGTACCTACATAATACATTACATTACAAACGTCTCGGACTTCACGTGCTAATAAAACCACAAAGCCACTTTAAGGCGTCTTTAATCACCATTTTCTTAACTAGATTAGTTTTTTTTCTACTAGTTTTTTTTTCTCTCAAGAAACATAATTGTACCAAAGTCAGTTACATATATAACTCATCTTGGTTAAACTTAAAATATGTAGACAACTACGATTGTATTTTTTTTTCTCTACGACAATACGATTGTATTTATTTGGAATGCTATTTTGTTAAATTCGAACCTATTCTATTCTCGACGTATTTAAAACAAATCTTAGAAGACTTTTGTCTTGGGTACCTAACTTCACTATATACATGCATTCCTTTAACATAACATAACACGTATAGACAATTCACACAGACCGAGCTAGTCCCAAACTAATATATGAATCTTGTATTTTGGATACACATATATACAATGCACTGAACACATATACATGTAACACCCAGAACCAGGACAATTTGAAAAAGGTCATTCTTCATTTTGCCCTAGCCCTTTATGTGAGGCGTTTCAGGTATAATTAGTGAATATTTTCAAATATGAATTCGATTTAAAAAAAATATTGGTGTACCTAGTATGATTCTAATTACCTATATACATAATACAAATTCTGTCGCATACCTACAAATGAAATTAGTAACATTGTATGCAATATGGACTTTTTCTCTGTATTAGCCAACGTAATATTATTCAAATGTATTTACATAATGTTTACTTGTTCTTAATTACTTGTCGATTTCTCAGTAATCCGACATCATCAAACCTCGCTTCGCTTAATCAACACAAAGAGTGTTCATATTGTTTATGTGACGATTATCGTCCATCAAACACGCGTTACTGAAAGCATATTATTTATTATTCGCATTCACTTTTGTATCGTGAAATACCTACACATGGAGCTGTCATCGGGTTCATGAGACAGAATAATGAAGCCTTCAGCATGTCGTCCAGTAGGTTGATTGTACAAAGCACACCTCACGTAACTAATGGGTTGCGGGTAGTGTTGTGGAATTCTCAAGAAATAATTTTTCGAGAAATTTACCTAGAAAATTCTCGGTAAATTTCTCGAAGTAGAGAATTTTCCGAGAATTTTTTTTATTTTTTATTTAACAGTATAATAATAATAAATACTTTATTCAATCAATCAATAACAATGTACAAATGTTGAGACAATTTATCACCAATATGGCTACAATTAATTATGAAAACAAAAAAAATGTTAGGTACCTACATAGAAAAAAGTGCTAATAACTGATGAAAAATCTTGATGTTTGACATTCCACATGCCCATATTTAAGTTAAAAAAAAAATTGCAGGTACGTACATGGTAGAAAGTGTTAATAACCTCTGATTTGGGCCTTAATCAGCCCCACAAATTTTTGGATCAATCAGGTTGGCTGCGAAGTGTACTGGGCGAAAGGTCATAATACCACTAAGAAAAATTATGGAGAGAAATTTCTCTTCCATCAGAGGAGAAATTCTCGGAGAAATGTCTCGTTCTCGAGAAATTTCTTTGGAGAATTTTCTCTTCTCACATCACTAGTTGCGGGTTCAAGTCCCGTCCGGGGCATTGCCGAGTGACGCTGATTACTTTTCTAAATTACTTTTTGTTTTTTATGGTTACAGTATTTAATATAAAAAGTGTACTTGCATTAGTTTATTAAAGGTTTAAATGGCTATCAATTCACTAAAAGATTACATTTTTTGTTAACTCCAAGTCTAGAAGCTGTGTTTGGATACTCTTTTGTCTTATGCGCACTTATTCCACCCGATACTGACCTACTCCACCTTCGCGACACAAGCAATGATTTCTGTGAGAGTATCTGAGTTATATGGGCTTATTTCAAATCCAGATTCATATTTTAAATCAATATTTATGTAAGGAGCAGATAATAAAATAAGTTTGTACGAAACTTCCACGAAAGAGTTTATAGTACGTACGCATACAGAAAAAATATTATTTTATATTCTCTTCGGCATTGTATGTAGGTTAGTGTAATGTATATAATGACGCAGTGACTCACTCTAATTAAAAGATTCGCATTCTATTAATTGGCGTTAATGTTCGTTAACTTGTGGATTAATAACTCAAGTGTTTTTTATTTCATTTTCACTCAATGTATCTCTGCCTCGTGATTTTTGCAAACATTTTATAAGAAATGCATGACTTAACGCTTATGATAATGAAATTAGTGAATTCCGACTAAATTATCTAAACATTTTATGTTAATTATATGATAGGTAAAACTATCCCAGCGATAAGTAAAATTAACATTTCAAACGCTGCTTGGAGCTTTCGGCAAAGAATAGATCTCCAATTATTTTCTGCACGTTGTCGAGTTCTGTTAGAGGTCGCGTTGCCCTAAAGCTGTAATAATGTATGCAAAAATAATAATTCAAAGAGAATAATAATAATATAAAAAATTTAACATCTACAATCAAAGATGAGTCATGCCACCCATCCTGTATGCCTTATTGACTAATGTTACGAAGAGGATGACCTGCTCTTGGGAAATGTTGTGATGGTATAGACAGATAGATGTTTCAAACTTGTCATCGAGTTTGATATAATAATTAGATGATTAATTATTTGATGTCAAATGTTTTACTGTGGACAGTGTATATGATATTAGCCCCTATGTTATTACAATTTATAAAAGTTTGTTTGTTAGGTGTGTATGTATATACATTTAATAATGTGTACATATTATTTAAGTATTGATTATTACATACTTTAATTCAACTTTAGTCGTGTATATATTATGATGTATTGTTATCGAGTCCACCTCATCCTTTCACCATATCGATGATTTATTGACATTGAGTAGCCACTTAAAATATATTCCCTCTATATCACTCAGTCTCACGTGTACCTTCATAATATTATTTGGTATATGATTACCCTCGACTTTCTTCACTTTAAATTCAAGAGGTCAATAATACGATTAATCCCCCACAAACTGAATTAATATTATACTCGTATTATGTATATTATTAGCCAAGATATTGTGTTCCAGAGCCGTGATCGAATGATTCTGTATTATTTTGTTCTTAGTTTCATTCATCGCCATTGAATAAACTGTTTTTTTTTTCAATGATGTCCATCAAACATATTAACTTTGTAGAAAATATTCAAATGTATCTATGTCATGATAATTGTGAGAAAAAAATAAACACATATTTGTTGTATATATGATAAAAACTTTCAGGAGTCTCCAATTTAATTTGGAATTGAGAGGGTTAAAGTCATAGGGAATAATGATATTA
This sequence comes from Athripsodes cinereus, assembly GCA_947579605.1. NCBI lineage: Eukaryota > Metazoa > Arthropoda > Insecta > Trichoptera > Leptoceridae > Athripsodes > Athripsodes cinereus. The sequence goes on along the minus strand of OX388310.1, from coordinate 28,551,884 downwards.
ATGACTAGACAACTTATTTATGATGCGCCGTTTTGTCGAAAAACCACCGGAATGATGGAAATTAAATTTTGATAATTTGGTGTGGCGAGTGCAAATCAAGGTCACCACAAATAATGATAATTATGATGATAATAGTGATATTATTTTTATTTTTAATACCTAACCGATTGCTGTACGCACAATTTTCTATAAAAAAAATATCAAAAAGATTATTTATCGCGGTTCGATCCCATGTGCCGGCAAACTCCCCTTTCACGACACAAGCATTTAGTTACTGTGAAAGATGTATGAGGTTGTATTTATCTTTTTTTTTCTGTGCAAAAAATACATTTACCTATATCAAATTCAAGGAGAGCAAAGCAAATTTACCGCAAAGGTGCGATTTTTTTTTTTTTTTTTATTTATTTTATTCTATTTTTCACAATTACAAATTAAAACAAAACTTAACATAATATACCATTTACAATAATTTTACTCCACTCCTTTTAAGCAACTTAATGCTTGTGTAAGGAGTGTAGATGTATAGCATTACAAATAAAATTTATAAAAATATCACCAACAGATGTGTAAAAAAAATTGTAAAAAGAAAAAAACAAATATAAACCTAACGTACTGCAAACATAATTACGTCTGTAATAGAAAAATATTTTAATAAAAATAAACAACAATCAAACATAAATATTATCAACAAACATTAACAAATCAATTGATCATTTAAATCTTGTGTACCACTAAGCGATAAGGGAGAAGTTTTGAGTTTGAAGTGCTTCTTTATTTTCATGCGTAATTCTTTGGGGTCCGTTGTAGACCGGATATCATATGGCTAACTAACTTTCTTCCTAACTAACTCAACTCAATCCAATTATACATTAAAGAGAAAAGATAATAATGTAACATAACATAACATATATAAACAATTTCACACAGACCGAGCTAGTCCCAAACTAAGATGTGAGTCTTGTATTATGGGTACTAACACGACGATACACATATACCTATACAATCACTAAACACATATACATGTATCTGTTTTAGTCATATCCCTCTGTCGTACCGGCTCTGTCGTGTTCTCCTGATATTGTATTGTATTAAGTATTTTGATTTAGGATTCCTCCCTATATGAATCATCTCCATACCATCATAATATGGTAACGTAATGGTAGTTTTATTATTTAGTCACTCACTATACACTGAGATAAATCTGTGCTTTCCCATGATATTTACATACATACTTTATGACTAATCTTTCATTTATGGAAAATCGGGAAATATTTCGCTACTACAAATATTTTTTTATGATCATGAATTTGGAATTACAGTTCGTACAGATATGAGAAATTTTATTAGAAGATTTATGGTTTACTGCCAGTCACGCTGAGTGCTTTTTATTGAAAAATATTGTATCAAACGCAATCCCGAAAAAGAAGAAAGCATTTTTGTCTCTCTCTATCTATAGACCATCACCGCATATCACGGCACACAGTTATAAACATACAAGCTGTCCTTTCCGTGCCTAAAAAATAAGACATTCAGAATAGGCAGCATGCTTCATCACTGAATTTTTTATATGGATAATGTCTTTTTTATGCAATGCACACTTGCTTTTTATAGGACACTCGAAATTTTACAGAAAAGAGCGGGAGATTCTTAACGTTTTGTTGGCACGGAGAGGACACCTTGCATGTTTATTACATGGTCTGCTGGCTACCCCACTTGTAGTATATACGGCGATGGTATAGTAGTAGTATTTTTTATCTCATATTTCAGAGTAGGTAGTGTCAGTGAGGTTCATAATTATATTATACTTTTATTTTAATTTGTCCACAGATAATTGATTACTGAAATAAGGCAACATGAGCGAAATAATCAGTGACATTGCCGCGGCGCAGGAGGACAAGAAAAGTTTAGACAAGAAGGAAATTGAAGATGAGGAAAGGGAGAAGATGCTGAAGGATGAGGAGACTAAACCAGAGAAGACAGAAACCAAGGAGGAAGTAGTGGAGGAGAAGGGAACGGAACAGGAGACTGAAAAGAAAGATAAAGATAAGGAGAGTGGTGATAAGGAAAAGGAGAAAGACAAGGAAGGTATCACACAGGAAGGGAGGGAGGTGAAGCCTAAATTTATTCCAATTGGAGGAATTAAGATGCCAGGATTCTTCACCAGGAGCAAATCCAAGGAGAGGTGCAAGGTAAGATTAAAAAATAAATGCCAAAATTTGATCTCCATTTTACAATATTTATTTGTCTAAATTTGCATTTGAATTACAGCTAGCTCTGTTAAAAAAGCTGTGTTAAGTTTATCAGATCTCTTGGATGTGTACAAAAAATATAAATAATCAGTTCAAGTTCAAGATTTCATGTCGAAGTACCTACTATATAATTACTAAGTTCAAAAAATTATGTTCCATGGATTACCTGTAAAGTATTGGTCTCCCACTCTTTACTATAATTTTTGTGTCCTTAAATAGAAAGTGAGAAAAAAAATAAAGACATTTTACATCTTAAATTCGGTTATAGAGTTTGTCACCCATCCTAAATGCCATGATTTTTTTGTTGGCACACAGAGAACGGCTTGCATGTTTATTACATGTAGTTGTTCTGATACCCCACTGGCGGGATATGCCATGATGGAGTATATATATAATGAGTTACAATCCATTGGATTGGTCTGCAACGAGTTTGGTTTTTCTTCTCCATTCGTCTCTATTCTCCGCCAGTCTTTTCAGCTCTACGTATGAGCCACAGTTCATATCACTCTTCAGTTGGTCCATATATGCGTCTCTTGGTCGGCCTCTGGCATTTGTCCCCTCGGTCTTACCCTCCGCGATGGCTATGAGTAGTCCTGGGTGCCTGATGTTGTGGCCAATCCAGTTAGCTCGTTGTTGGCTGATTCTCTTAAGGAGTTGCCTTTTTTCGCCTACCCTGGTTAATACTTCTTCGTTTTCGACGTGCTCCGACCAATGGATCTTAAGCATGCGCAAGCATGATGGAGTACTAGTAGTATTAGTAATATAAAGTACAAAATTCATAATTTGTATTTTAATACCTCCAGCTTATCTGAAATTTCATCAAGCTGTGAATATCCAATATTTATCAAGTATTTTTTTTTGTTTTCATAGGATGATGGGGCAGATGGTGAACTTCTGGAGAAGACTGGCAATGAGGATGTTGAGGCCGGGCCTAAAGAAGGAGATGAGAAGGGTGGAGCTTCCAGTGGAAGTAGAGTGGGGGCTGCTGCAGCCAACATCAGGACCAGGCTGGCCAACATCAAAATGCCAAAGAACCCCTTCCATAAGAAACCAAAGGCAGGAGAAGCACCTGCACCTCCACCTTCTGCTGAAGGAGAGGAACCGCCCAAAGAAGGAGGTAAAAAAGAAAATATTTTTCAATATTTACGTTAGCCTTTACCATGAAATCCTCAATTGTAGTGCCTCTCATGTTGTCTTAATTTTTGACATTAGCATTGTAAATTAACTAATACCACTCATGATTTTTCAGTATGATATTACATAGAGGCAATTTAGAATACCATATTTGTTGTGCTGAATCCCTTGTGTGGTTTATAGAGAGGATGGAATACCTAACTCATATAACTCTTTCTTTTCTCTCATATGTATTTGAGCTTTTCCCCATCTTTAACAAAAATTTTCTGATATTTTAGCAACAGAAACTCCAACCGCAGCTGAAAGTGGTGAACCCCAAGAGGCTGTTCCCAAGAAGGGTCTGATCAATACCATCCGTTTTCCCCTGGTGAACATGTTGCCTCGCAGACTGCGTGGTGGCGGAGGAGGAGATGTGGAGAGTGGACTGGAGGGAGGGAAGCAGGCGGGACTAGCCTCCATGGAGACACTGGATGACAATAAGGATGCTGAGAAAGTGGAGCTGCAGAGCAATGAGGATGGAATGGAGAATGTCAAGTTGGATGTTGAGGTAATAAAATAATTCTTTGCCAAAAAATCACTTTACATTCGCTTGACGATTAGAGCTGAAAATCTTGAACTCTGATATGAAAAAAATATAAATACCAATGAAATTCATCGCAAAGATAGTCACTTACAGTAGTTTTAATTACTCGCTGTATTATATCTCGGAATCATACAATAGTTTATAATTCATGAAAGTATTTTAATTGATTAAGTTCCAAGATATATTAATTATTATCCATTCTGAATATGATTGTGTGAATTATGGATATGATTTTGTGGAAACAGGTTTCATCCATTTAGATTGTAAACCAAATAAGTAACATCTTCCCATTCTATTTAGATATACCACATTACAATTATTTTGTGGGTGGATGTAAGAGTATAGCTGCAATTATGCAACTATTCAGTAGGTACAAATAACATAATTTTAAAACCAAATATTTACCTACATAGCTTATTTTCTATATAATGGAGCATTCTCAACATATTATTATTATCTTCTCATGTGTGTAATATTTTTTTACTTTCTTGAGCAAATTTTTGGTGATGATTTGTGGTGCAACTGTGATAGTGGTTTTGAGTATAATATGATACGCAAATCGGTTTTTTGTGTTTGGAAGCATCTTACAGTTATACCATTAGGACCAGTAATGCGGACATGCAAAGATCATTTTCTCATTTAAATTCTCATTAAAATGAATAAAAATGCAGTTATACTTTTACGTCCGCCTACAAAATAATTATCATCCTTGATTTGCTGATGACTGTGTGTATATATATGTATGTACTATCTCAAATGTTTAATGCAATCATAATATTTGTCACTTCCTATTCATAATACAAAAAATAGGGCAACATTATTTTTATCTTCATGATGATTCATACGTAGTTTTGAATTAGGAATTCCAGTAAATCATCGCCATATTTAAATAAAATAAATAATATATAAACGGAGAGTATTTAAAGCGCCATCTTTGTGCCATAGCACCTCGAGGATACATGATAATGTTTTATCTTCAACAAAGTTGTCTGTGTCAAGAATTTAAATTTAAATACAAAAACAAATTTAAATATATATTCTCAGTATTCATACAACAAATGAAAAATTGTATATATTTTTTTTTACAGGAGAAGCCTGATGATAGCAAGGACACACCAAAAGAGAAATTGTCTTGGCAGGAAAGGATAAGACAACAGAAATGTATCATCGGTAAGAGCCTTATTTAGATATGCCTTTCATCCTGAATATCATTTTTTTTTTATAAGATATTTCTGGGTTTTATACACCTTTCACAGTAAGCTACTAAAAGCTTGTGTCGTGAAAGGGGAGTTTGCCGGCACCTGGTATCGAACCACGGACCCCTTATTCACGAGGCCGAGACTCTACCTCCAGGCTTTTGGTAATTTCATGCACGACTGCAAAATTTCTTGGAAATTACCCATACTAAAAAATCTGGTGAGAAGGGAGGAGGTAGAAAAGTTGAGTATTTCCCGAAATTTTTATAAAAATTATGAAATAGCTCAAATAAGAAACTGAACAAATTAATCTTGGGTGTAGAAATTTGAAATGATGGGTATTTTCTAGAATTACTTGTTATGAAGGCTCAACCAATATAAAAAGTCCCGTCAGTGCATACCTGATTCAAAGAGATTGATTTTTTTATTGTTGTTTGTAATAGATGACTGGGCTGTAGCAGGAGGTATTCTCCTCTTCATTATTTTGCTGATTATCATCATAGCCGTGACCTGCTCAGGAGGGGCCATTAAGGTGGCTCCCATTAAGGATGGCAAGTTTGTGGATGCAGTCACATCTTGTGGACTTGTTGAGGGGTGAGTTTCATATAAACATTATATGTAATTACACAAATTTCTCTTTCCATTCCTGTGCACTCTATCTTCACCTTTTCTGCAGAGTATCCTAAGTACAATAGAACTTCTATTATTTTCTGTAAGTCTTCAAATGATCTGTAAATGTCAAATATTTGTAAAACATCACCAAGACATTTAACACCTTCGTTTTGCTGATGGGTAGAACGGAGAAGACGATCCCTTTATTCATTACATTGTGCAGTGTGTTCAGTAGCTACTCTGCTCGTGACAAATAGCCGTAACAATATAGAGGGATCACATGAATAGGAATGCGCATGGAAAATAGGTAAAAGACCTATTATAGGACTCCGCTAATAGCTGTGTAGCTTTTGCAAGTGATCTGTATCAAATTCTTCTTAATATTATTGTTCATTTAATTAATGTGATTATTTTATTTCAGTGTATTGGAAGATGGAGCTTTTGCCTTCCGTGGAATTCCATATGCTGTGCCTCCTGTGGGTAACAACCGTTGGCGTCCAGCACAACCACTGGACAACATAGACAACTGCTGGAATGGAACCCTCAAAGTACACAATGCCACAGATGTCTGCAGCCAAACCTATCTCAATGGTTCATACGATGGTGTGGAGGACTGTCTCACTCTAGATGTCATAACTCCTCATGTTAGGTATGACAACCCTCTCCCTGTAATTGTTCTTATTGGCAGTAATACTCTCTTAGGGGGTTCTCCAGGGAAACTAAGACCATCAACACGTTATGCACGATCCAAGGATGTCATCTTTGTGAGACCTAACTTTAGGGTGGGTGTTCTCGGTTTGTTAGCTTTGAATCCTCTCTCTACATCTACTTATCCCCAAACATCAGGCAACTACGCTCTCTCTGATATCATCACAGCACTGAAATGGGTGCAACTTAATATCAAGAACTTTGGTGGAGATCCAAAGGCTGTCACATTGTTTGGACACCGCGCTGGTGGAACTCTGGTGACTGCTCTGCTCAACTACCGAAAAGCTGATAAACTGTTTGCCAGGGCGTGGGTATCCTCCGGAGCATCCTTGTTCCCAGGAAAGAATCTTACTGATTATGAAACAGCTAATAGCAGATACTTGGAACTCATTAATTGCACACATGCTAAGTGTCTCAGAGAGAAAACTGTTGAAGAACTTTTCACTATGGTTCCTGATGTATGGCGAGGTGAAACCCCTGATCTCCCTTCAGCTTATGAAGATCCTAACAAGAGACACGAGTGGCTGGTGCAGGATGGCTTTATCTTGACGGATCACTTTGCTAATGAGTTTCCCACATCCAAGATTCCTGTTGTGTTTGGTACCACTGCACATGTTGGAGCGTCTGAGAAACTCCTGCTCCGCCACACAACATGGACTCCTGAATTGGTAGCGGACTATGTAAGACAGAGCCAGTTGGGTAAATTGAGCTTGGCTGATGAAGCACTGAGGAGATATAATGCTACATATCAAGGATTAGCCAGTTTGATTTCTGATATCAGGACTGTATGTCCATTGTTGAGTATTGCTCGTCTTCGTCCATCCACACCTTTCTACGTAGTCACACAACCTGGAGGAGAGTACAACATATCAGATGTAGATGCAGATATCTCTGCTATACTCGGAAGATACGAACCAAAGACACCAGAACAACGAAGATATGTCTCAGCTATGCAGCAACTATTCTATCACTATGTTTGGCATGGAGCCGTACCTCAATCTGACGGGAAGAGGAATCTTGTAGTATTACAAGTTGGACAAGATGTTTTACCCCAGACAGATTATCCTAACTGTGACTATTGGATACAGAGCAACGTTGTACCTTTGTATGCAAGACAGGATTAAAGAATCAGCAACTTAAGTCAATGTAGGATTTGTGTTAATAATTTTATTTCATTGCTGTGTATTATTGTTTTTCCATCATACAAAATGTCGTCATCATTGTGGTTTAACCAATAGGTATGGTAATTATATCATATAATATAAATTATCTAATGCTATATTTTATGATTGCTTTTTTACAATTATTGATGTCTGTGAAATTTTGTGGTCTCTACACAGTGAATTATGACGACATAACAAAATTTAGAATTTTTTGACAATTATACAGTAATTTTTACTCGCTCTTATGCATTACTTTTAACACAAAATGATTGAATTAATGTAACGTTATTTTAACAGCTGGTTATTTGTTTCATATGCCATATATGATAATTGTGTACCTTTGTACCTTTTTCACAAGGTATATGTGTTTTAGTATTTGTAATTTGATATGCATTATTTCGTTACTTCAAATATCAAAAAAATCTTCATTATCAACTTGACACCAACTACTACAAAAATATTTATATTGAAGAACAAAAAAAACATACTTTTTGTAAATCCCTATAAAATATATCACAAGAAATCTTTTTCTCATTTCAAAGTATAATATTAAGATCAAACTCTATAATAAATAAACTCTAGTATAAATATGATTAATATTAGTGTTTTGTGCATTTTTTATAATATTATAATTTAGTGTTAGATTTATAAAAGTGTAAATAGATAGTAACATATTATAATTTTATTATTCAGTATTTTTATATAATTTAGCATGTAATGATTTTGAGGCTGTACCTTTTAGTTTTTGTATTGTTAAAGATTTCATCAACAAGAAAATATCGTCAGATTTTTGGCTGTTCCACATCCCATAGGAATTGAATACTCATTCAGTTTGTTGAATCAGCTGATTCCAAGTCTAATCCACCATATACTCCACTTGTGAGAGGTATCCTGATGGTACAATTCATACCAAGTATAGATTAATAATTTTATTCATCAGAAAAATGTTAAATTCTCCATCTTAACTAAAATCTTTGCTTAGTCAAAACTTGTGGAAACTCAGTGTCAAATAATATTTCTTGTTGTACAATTAAAATAAACCATGTGAAATTGTGAATATTTTGATTAGCTTGAACTTAATTGCTTATTATGACATTAAACTTTGAATAATTTTTTTATGTCAAATTATAAAATATAATGTTTATTTATTAATATTAAACATAAATAGACAGTTGAACAATGTTTGAATGTTCTAATAAATATTTTATTCAAGCCCGTCAAAATCTTGTCAATTTCACATGATCCATTTTGATAAGATCAACTACAAAGATTTGTATTTTTTATATTGTTTGTTTTTTCTTGTGTTGCCATTTTGCGGGAATGAGTGATGTAAGGAATTAAATTAATTAACTATGTCCATTGATGTAACTTAAATGAGTCTGATTGTGGTGGATATTTCACACCAAGTGATAGGGTATTTTGTTTACGAAAGGACCAACACGCTGTTGAATGGAATCGAATGCAAAAAACTGTTCAAAACAATAACCTATGTACTGTGTAGTATATTATTTTGTATTCACACTATACTTCTTCTTCTCCATCGGTCTCTCAATTCTAAGAATCATGACCACCATCTGTGTTGTCATATAAAGTGCGATTCTCTGCCATGTATGGAGTCACTTGTAGTGTAATCTGAGTGGTCTACTTTCACTACATCAGATTTATTTTTAAATTCAAAACACAACAATAAAAATCATTAATCGGAATACTTGCATTCTGAGCCCCTAGACAAACACGCATTTGACGATCGACTACAAACGAATTTTCGACAATAACTGCTACAACAACGCATAATTACACGGTACACATAGGTAGATTGTGGAAAAGTTCACTAGTAGTCGATCGCTTAGTACGGTTTGTCTACGGGCTCTAATCTGAAAATTGACTGCTCAAACATATTTTTTTGTCTTATGATTAAAACAATAAAAGCACTTTATAACTCCACTTGAATGTTTGTATTTCTTTTAAAATAGTTGTCTATTATCTTGAGACATTTCATACCATCCTAGTCAGATGTTTTCTGTTTTTATACAGTCTTAATCTCCGATCACAAAGCAAGTAAGCCGACTATTATTTACAGAATTTGAGTTCTGCATAATGATACATCAGTTTGTGTATTATCTAACTTCAAAATATTTATATGCATTTGATGTCGATAAGTCATATAATTCATTTACAATAAGATTTTTGTATTTTTATAACAAGTTTTTTATAAAAACAATTGCATATATAATTATAATTTTTTTACGCATTACGCAAGGAAGTGAGTGTTGGTAACGTTTGCAATTTTGTATTTTATAGTAAAAAAAAAATAGCAAGTAATATAATAATTTTATAACAATTAGATATAGAAATGTATTATCGATAATAATTGTTTTATATTATTTTAGTGTTTGTTTTATTTTGATGAATGAATTAATTTATTTATTTACTTATTTAAGTCATTGTCTTTGTGTATAACTTAATGTTGTGTATTTAAATTATATAATAATTCATTAATGACAAATACTACAAATCTTAATATAATTATCTTATATCTCTATGACAGAGAGAAACTTCATTGTGTTAATAAATGTAATTTTTCAGTGTGACTGTTCTAAGTCTTTCCTACATGTTAGTTAATAGCTGTGTTCACACTGAACAAATGTTTTGTCTGTTTCTTCTAGTTGTCTTTATTGAAAAGAAATAAGAAAGAAAACAATTATTTTCTATTTTCTTTCCTTTATCGATGGAGAGAAGAAAAGAGAGAGAACATTTGTTTGCTACTTAGTGTGGACACACCTAATACGAAATTACTGTCTAAATTATCATAATTATATTGACAAAAAATCAAACATACATCAATTGATATCACAAAATATAACATGCAACATAAGTCATCATAATGAGGATTAGATTCATACATATATTCATTTGGCCGAAAATCAAAAGTGTAGTTTCTTTCTGATATACAGATATTTAAAATAGTACATGTCGATTTTGTATATTTCACTTATCTCCTTTGACTGAATTCACAAGTCTTACAAATATAAACTTGCATCTGAGCCCGTAGACAAACCATACTTAGCGATCGTCTACTGGCGAACTTTTCGACAATCTACCTACATGTTCCATATAATTATGCGTTATTGTTGCAGTTATAGGCGAAAATTCGTTTGTAGTCGATCGCCAAGTGCGTGTTTGTCTAGGGGCTCTGATATTGTTGTGTCTAAAATATCATCGAATCTGATTTTTTGATAGTATTTAGTTTGGTAATTAATAAGGATATAAATAAGCTTTGCCTGTCTTGCCAAGAAAAAGAATATATTATAATTTTTGTAATTTTACAGATCCGTTTCTTATTATATATACGCTGCTATGACTTACGCATTTCTACACTTTTTATACACTAAAGTTGATTCCAAAGTGAATGTAATGTTTATTTTTACTTTTCATGTTCTGTGATCTCTCTAATTATTATTGTATTTACAAACTCACATGATATTATATTATTAAGTTAAAACTAATGTTTTGTAAGACTGATGCGATTGTACCACCGTCATTCGTTTCATTGTCATCTTTACTAATTTTGTCAAAGTACCAAACATTTCTTATCCAAAGCTAAATAGTGTATTGTGTTATACTAAGATTTGACGAGAACTTGATAGAAAAAAAAGGAATAAATACACACCAACACATATTTGTAAAAACATGAATTTGACACCCCACATGCCCATAATTTAGTGAAAAAAATACATCCCCTACAAGCTGGGAGGTAATAGATTAACTGCATAGCATACAGATTGTCCTTGCTGGCATAACACAACATAAAAAAAAATATTCGGGATGGATGCCATAATGCATCACAAAATGTGAAATTAATAACTTTTTGAAAATTTGTTGTCCATCGTAATGTGATTTTATAAAAACAATTTCAAGACTTCGTCAGCGCCATTGATAATTTTTAATCTTAACAAGATCATCGAATGATTTACAATCATTTTACGGAAACATACTTTTTATCAAGTTCTCGAATTAAGATATAATTATTGTTGCTTTGTTTATATGATGTATCTATGTTTAATTATAATATATAAGATCTCAACACATGCCACATGTTATCCTGTGTTTTAGATTTAACTGTCATTAACAATATGTACGTCAAGCTATGTATAATTTTTAAAGTTGCTTTATGTGTTGTATCATAATTTCATATACTAATTTTAATTTACCTTAACGGTCAATTCCAATAATCCGTCTATCCATAACTGTCAGTAAAAGATATAATATATTAGATTTTGACTGATAGTAATGTATCGACAAATTATCGAAACTGACCTTTAATTAATATAAATAACATTATTACATCTCAAAACTTGTTCAGGAATATTTCAAATATGATCTATAACACATATCTTTCAAATTAAGTCTTATAAATATACAAATTGACAATGTTTTGTAAGAAGGAAGAATAATAATACATTGGAGGAAAAAATATCCATATATTTATAAAATGATGACCTGTAGTTACGCTAATGTAATGTAACATAAAAATAGCAAATATATTGATGGAGTTGATGTTTATTTATAAAATCCCATATTAATTTACGTAAACAAACACAAATGATTTATGTTTTAGGTACTGTTTTTAACAACATGGTGACCTGGTTTTGACTTATAAAGAGTTTGATAATGATTTTGTTAGTCAAAACCAGGTCACTATATTAAAAATAGTAAAACTTTTACCACTTGTGTTTCTTTACATAGAATAAAGCAAATATATGTTTTAGAACATAATTTCATTTTTCAGAGGAAACTACGTTCCCACACACAATATTCTTAGGTGGTATATACCAACAAAATGATTTCCCAAAACCTTTCTTACTAAACACTAGCAAAATGTTTTCATCCTTATTATTTAACGCATCAATAGTTTGACTTCGATAGAGTATTAAGATTTTTTTTTCAAATAAACTTTTATGTAGATTTTAGGATTTCTTGTACATATAAATGATATGCGATATTATAATTTTCAGATAAAAATGGCTCAACTTAAAGGTTTTTGTATTATTTTATTTCCATATAATTATAATTATTAATAAGAAATTCATACCAATTTATTACGCAACTGTTTTTATTTTATTAAGTTAAGCAAATCACAATAATTGTAATTCTTTCTGAATATTATAATTATCAACAAGGTATTTATTTATATTAAAATTTTGTATTTTACATGACACGCTGCCATTTTCTACTTTTATACTTTTACATACTCATCAAATATAAATATTAGAAAAGAATATTGTGATTTCACTTCAAAGTGATAATTCTTTTTAGATGATTATAATTACTTCGAGGGCTTAGAGTAACAAAGACAAAACAACAAAATAGGCATTTCAAGATATTGTGAATATGTATTTCGTCATTGCATATTCAAAAAGGGACATGTGAATTCATAAATGTTTTGACATTTCCAGAATAAACTGCTCATAATGACATCATAACCATTTTATAAAGTGATTCTTAGTATCAAATATTAAAATTCAATACTTAAAGAATAATATCACATGCCAATAAAAAGTCCAAACTACAATTTTAATGCCTTAATGAACAGTTTTAAAGGAGTATGCCCAAATAAAAATGTGCGCCCGTGTCTCTTTTTGAATATCCAACAACAATTTGTTTCTAACTATTTAGGTGGATTATACAAGTTTAGGTGTGTAATACCATTTTTATAATTCAAATCTGACAAAATTTTATTTTAGTCTTTGTAACTCTCAAGCGCAGGATTTATTGGCCGATATTTCTGTATAATTTTCAAAGTATTTGTATGTTCAGTTGTCTGTTGTATTCTGAGTCCAATATTATTATTATAATTCACCATATTTAATCACAAGTATTCCTTGATTGGTTTTTGTATTCTGTATATCACAACATGTGTATGTCTGTACCTTATTATATTATTACTATAATGATAAATATATATAATACATATTGACTGTGAAATAGTTTTTCTTTTTATTCCTCATTATACATACAGTAGTGAGTATCAGCGGTCATCACACTTAAGAATTGGATATAATTTTGTACATATATACATACCATTACACCACTTACACCCCTCGCAGGGTAGGTAGAAATATTCGAGCGCCACTTCTTTATATTCTTGCATACATCTTTCGCTTGCGTCACTGTCATACAATTCCTCATGCATCTTCTCTTGTTCAATGTACTCAACGCGTGGCCATCCTGTAGGATCTGCTTTAGATGATTTTGCCATTAGATCCTCGGCCGTCCACGTCTCAATGTCGGTTGTATTTCAAAACTTATAACATTCGTCGGGTAAAAGTAAGAACAATTTTAAAATCAATTAATTTAATTCATAATTTGTACTTTGTATAAAAGAAAAAAAAACAGCCATAAAAGTTACAAAGATGTAAAATAAATTTAAATATAAAAGTATTAATCTAAAAAGATAGTCATATAAAACATTCTTCACAACACAAACATAAAAAAAACACATTCGCTTATTTCATAAACTAGCAAAGGTAGGTCCTGATTGTTATGATCTAACATCGAGGCATGCCACAAGTTGAGAGTCTCGAGTCTTTGACTCAGAGAAGACAACCTAACACTTATTACAACTGAGTTTATAAAAGCGGTTAATGCCATGAGTTATGTAACACATAATTTTTATGACGAATGGAGATAAAGTTGCCCATTCTATTTTCAAGTTTTCGAGTTTATTACAAAAGGCAGACATTTACTTCAGCGATGGCACAAACATGCCACTCATCTAGAAAGTCTTATTTCGACACAGAAACAATGATTTGAATGTTTATTAAATGCAATAGTTTGTCCACTGGATTTGTCTATTGTGAGAGATGTCGTGATAATAAAAATGACAATTCTTATTCAACTTGAGATACTAAATTCAAGACACCACACTTCAGATGGTCAAATGACAAGTCACAGAAAAAGATAAAATCATCTGCCTCAATTATCACTGAAATCATTATACATACAATAATAAAAAAAGATAATGCAATTCAATGCATTTATCGCTTTATATAATGATCTTAAAGCCAATAATTCCTTAATTTAAGCACCCGACGTAAATCATACAATTTGAATAGGACATAGTCGATGAAATAAATAAACATTCATGATAATCAAACAGACACATTAACTAACATACAAATATGTAATATAAATTAACTAATTCATATCTCTCCACTAATGCAATATATTTGTTGACATACTTTGTACAAACGTCACCTAAAATGGACAGAACCGTGCAATGTAGAAAGACAAAGGAGGCAGACCTCCCCATCATGTGGGACTAATAACTGCCCAAAGATAATAAGAAACTTTATGTGAAAAATAATATAATAAACATGCAGCAAAATTTATTTATTGAGTCGACGTTAATTTTGTAAAACTCCATTTTTATATATGAAAAAAAAACACAATAGGTTTTAGTTATACTTAAGTTTTTTATTGAGTAGTGACCTGGTTTTGACTTATAAAGTCATTGCCAAATTAATTACCTAGTTAATAAATTTTTTTAGTAAAATTAAAACCAATTGTGTTTTTTTCCATATATGCAGCAAAATGTTTTTTCAAAGAATGCTTTCCTCGTTGTGCCGTTTGCAAAGATAAATAACGACAGATAGATCTAACAATGTATAGATTCTCTCGTAAATAAGTAGCATACAGTTAGTAGGGCATTCTTCTGAGATAATTCATTCTTTATTGCCGGTTGATAAAAAAATAAACCGTATCCAATAGACAAATAAATAAGCAATATTCTTGTGTCCTGAAGACGAAGTTTTTCTTTTGGAGAATTATCAACAAAGTGTATTGCATTAATAGAGCAATTTTTGGTTCATAATAAATAATAACACAACCTATAACATTATTATCAAATAGAGTGAAGAATATTGTTTCAACATAATATTAATTAAAATTAAGTATTTTATACAATTTTTATAAGATTACATAATAATAATCAACTTTTTACTTCCTCTCTCATGGGGACATAGTACTACTAAAAATAATAAAAAAAGTTTCATCATATGGATTAGCTTGAATTTGCTTTTAGTACACATTCAGAAGACACCGTATTTTTAATGTACAAAGTTACAAGTTTTGTGAGAAATTAAACTATTTTTTAAAGAAAAAACCTTCAAAGGTTTTGCAGTGTAAGTCCAGACAAAAAGTTGAATAAATTTATCAATATATATAGAAAAGTTTCTGTATGTCAAGTATGTGACCTAGAAATGGCAACCACGATAGTGATGGGCGATATATCGATATACGATTCGATTATATCGATAGTTCAGAACACTGCGATTATTCGATAGTATCGGAGCAAGTCGATTATTTTAATCGATTATTATAAGTCGATTATTTTAATCGATTATTATTAGTCGATTATAACATCGATTATTATAAGTCGATTATAACATCGATATTATAATCGACTTGCACAAGTCGATTATTAATATTCGACTTTTGATCTACCCCTTCAATATTCGACTTCGACTCGTGTTAGTCGGTTCTTAGAATTCGATTTCAATACAAGTTGATACTTGCTACTAAAAGTATAGTTGGATATACGGATGAACCATGGCCAATATGCATTTAGGTACCTACCTACCTAAGTATAATACAATATTATATTCATACACGACGCCGTGCCGGACAACACCACAACGATGATGCAGTCAGTCAAATGATTAGTGATCGCTCCATTCCTTGCAATTTTTATAACCTAATAGGAAAACCAAGTAACTGCCAGAAAATAATAATTTAGGAATAATTTAAACTTCTAAGATAAAATTTTGTGGAAGATTTTATTTTTATTTATTTATTCATTCATTCTTAACTGTACATTGATTACAAACAATTACCTATATAAAAGGTATACATTCAATACGTATTTTTATTTTAATAAGGAACAATAATTACATAAAAAATACATGCATTACAATGTTTCATAATATAAAATCATATAACCTAGGTCCTAAAATACTCCCGAACATGGATTGAAATATAATTTCCGCTATATTACTAAGCTAATGAAAATGAGTGGATAGCAACAAATACAAGTATTAATTATAATAAATACAAAATTACTATACCTACATATTTTTATTGTTTAGCAGATGTAAGTGATGTCTATTTATTGTATGGTACGGTATTTAAGTAGTTCACGTACAAAGAAGTTAACGAGTAGAAGTACATTGTCTGCTTATTCTCCGAAAATACTTTGCTTTACTTGATTAATAAATTTCTTCGTTAGATTATATGTAATATCTTTTAAAGAGCGTTACTAGATTTTACTATTAAGCTGTCTACAAGTAGAAGATCTCTTAGTAAAAAGAGAGACACTACTCGCGTAGTTAGCTGAACAATTTTGTAGGCAATATTAATATGAGAACGTGAGCATTCACATTTCACAACCGCATGCTTCAACGCATAAAAACAAACTGAAATAAAGCGTGAGGAAGTGAGAGGGGAGTAGATGCGTACGTTTCGTTGAATCGTTGACGATAGTTTTGTACTTCGTTTTTCCGAATATAATACTATCGTAAGACACGAAAATAACCGACATCAAAATAATCGATTTTTGTGTTATTCATACCGCGCTACAAATAATCGATACTACTTCGATATATCGATTATTTTTTACAAGCGAAGTCGATTATTTATATCGATTGTGAAATGTGAACGACTTCGATTAATTCGATTGTAAAATATGATACTATCGCCCATCACTAAACCACGACCACTAAGATTGTTGGCTGCTTAATAAAATGTCAGTGTGCTGCGACACAAGATACTGGTAACAAGTGAAAAATTTGTTTATTGAAAGAAATATGTGTCGAGTAGAAAAAAGAGATAAACAGTAGAGGTTTTCAAAGGAACTACCTAGGTGCAATAGGTTCCGACCCAAGACAAAGGGAAGAAGATGCATGTACGCGTAAAACAAATCTTAAATTTTAAAATAAGTACTTTGGTGTTAGAATTTTAACGATTAAGGTCTTTAAGTGGTGTCAATGGTCTCTCAGCTAGAGGACTAGCCACCACTACTTTGGGAGACTTGCCCATAGGACTGTTTTCCTTTCCTTTGGGAGTTGCTATGTTGAGTATTGACTTCCTGACTGGTGATTTGATTCTATTATGTTCTATTTCCTTCTTCAACTTCTCAATCTGTGTCGCCTGTTTCTGAACTGTATGTTGTAGCTTATCATTCTCCTGAAATATACAAAGCACAATTACGGTTTATTAAAAAAATTGACAAAATAAAATTTAAACAAATAATTGCTAAGATGTATAAAGAAAAAATTGACTCAGGTAACTGCAGAAAAAACATCCACATTATCGCCTGAACGGGTGCACAAGATTTCAAATCAAGCCTTGGATATAAAAAAAATAATACACAAACTGGTCGCCACATTTGTTGACGTATCTACCAAAATTACAAATAAACAGACATTTTCAATTATCAAATAAAATAAAATAAATATTTATTATTTTTGTTTCGTGTTACTGTTGAGTAAGACTAACGCACGACCGGTTTCGCGGACTCCGACACCTGATGATGCGAACTCGGAGTCCGCGAAACCGGTCGTGCGTTAGTCTTACTCAACAGTAACACGAAACAAAAATAATAAATATTTATTTTATTTTATTTGATAATTTAAAATGAAGCGTTACAAAGTAAATGCCGATACAATTAATGAGACATTTTCAAGCCTATATAGCAATTCTGAATTCCAAAGGATGGGAGAAATCCTGAACTAAATGTATCGGGCTACAGGGAGAATGGGACAAAAAATAGTGATGAGGTTTGCCACTTGAATGTCTGAAATTTTTTGTTGGCACGAAGAGGACAGCTTGCATGCTTGTATGAATATTTTGTCACATATCCTGTGATTTTGTGTGTAAAATAAAAATAAATCAAATGGTTTGAGAAAAGTAAATAATACTTACATCTTTTAGAGTATTGTATTGAATCTTTAAGTCTGTAACATGCTTGATCTTCTGCCTACTATTCTGATGTCCCAGTAAGTCCGTGTATTTGACTGTCATCTCTTCAAGATCTTTCTCCAATTTAGCGTTCACGGATTCCAAAAACTTGGCATTGCAAGACTTTAGATGTGATTCATACCCGTTAAACTGCAAAATAAAAAGTATATAATTATAAAAAAAAATTACAAAAAAATGTACATTTATAAATTTGACAAGACATGCGCAAAATTAACCATGACTTAATAAAAATCCTTACTCAAAAAGTACTTGTTATTCTTGAATAAATCAAAATTCGACTCATATCTACTCAATTTTATACCGAAAATTCAAATTATGATACTTATAAAAAAGTTATAGTACACAATCACTTGTTAAGGGTGAATAATTTTAGTCAGGCATAAACTTAGAAAAATGTTAATCTCTGTTAGTGAGTAAAATCACTCAACAGTTATCCCTTGTTTGTAAGTAGGACTGATACTGGTTTATCATTGGAATGTTGACTATTACCTGTTCTTGATATTCCGAGAGTTTGTGCTTCAGATCACTGATATCATCATCCTTATTCCTCACCTGCCGACTGATCTTCTTAATATCCTCCAGCAGTAAATCCTTCTCGTAAGCATGTTTCATCAACAAGTCATTATTCTGCGCTTCGTATTCGTCAAGTTGAAGATTCATTTCCTCAACTTGAGAATTCAATTTATTCTTTACTTCATTCAGCTTCAGAATCTCATCTTGCAACTTATGATTCTCATTCTCCTTTTCTTTCATGATGAATTCTGTAATTTCTAAAAGTTCCGATACCTTTTTATGTTGCTCATCTAAATCGGCTATTCTTTGTTTACTTTCAGCTATTATTTCAATGTCATCATGTATCTTTTGATTTTTGTTTTTCAACAACAAGTTGAATTCTGTAAGTAAAGATTTTAATTCATTTTTTTCTTCCTCCACGGCCGCTAATGTTCCTGCGAGTCTATTATTTGCTGTTTCCAATTCGTTTATTTCTTGATCTTTAGTCTCCAGCTGACATTCCGCATTGAACATAATATTCTTACATTCATTGATTGTGGAATAAGCTCCATCACATTTTTCCTTAATTTCTAAATATTTTATATGTTCCTGCATATTCTTTTCTTCCAAATCGTTTACTAATATCAATGTATGTGATTTGAGACGATCAATTTCATTAGAGAATTCTTTTTTCATGCCTTCAATTTGACCAACAAAATCTGATTCCATTTTGATAATACTTTCAGTAAGTTCTGTATTTTTATCCATAATATTTTGATGACATTCATCAAGGGTAGATTTTGATCCAATAATTGATATCAGCAACTGATTATATTCAGCTTTATACGCTTGTAATTCTTTCCTTGACTCATTCAATTCATGTTTCAAATTTTCAACATCTTCATCGGAGTCTCTCAGCCTCATACTAAGTGCCTCCATAGTTTTCCTTGTAGTGTCTAGTATTAAAGAGAATTTATTCTTTTCATGATTGGCATTACGCAGTTCATTGTTTAAAGCCTCAATCTCTTTTAAATAATGAGATCTCTGATTGTTTGACAAATTTTCAGCTAGTTGTATTTTGCAATATGCCTCATCTAGTTGATTCTCTTTGGAATCAATAGTCTTTTGTAATGTGGAGACGTGATTGGATAAATCCTTAACATTTCTACTACTGGCATCCAGTTGTACTTTTAAATCTTGTATTTTTAATTCAAGATCCATGACTTGACATTCTGTTACCTCGTGACATTTGTTAAGTTCACTCTGCCATCTCTCTTTCTCTTGATTAAGCACAGAATCAGTATAAGTCTTAAACTCTTGCAATCTTTCCTCATACTGTACTTCACAGATCTTAACCTTTTCCTCAGAATTCTCTTCCAGCATTTTAATTTGGTTATTATACTTGTCTTCTATACTTTGAATTTTATCAGCACAGTCTGCAGTCATACCCTCCACATCTAGCTCATGTTTTTTATTGATTTCCTCAATCTGTGACTTGTATTGGTTAACTAGAGACTGCAATTCTTCTTCTTGCTTGACTTTGAGAGTGTCTATTTCCATCTTGTACTCGTGACGAATGCTTTCGTTAGCTTCCAGCGCCAACGCATGATGACTTTTGACTAGAGCCAAATTCTTTTTGAGTTCATTCAATTTCCTGTCTGGTGATTTGATTGTTGACTTAGTTGACAATAATTCTTCTTGAAGCTTGGCAGAGTTTTCTTGAAGTAATTTGAGTTCACTCGTAAGTTCACCCATTTTGATGTTCATTTCTTTAATTTGCTGCTCATATTCCGAAATGGTTGCATCTTTGTTCCTATAAAGAAAAAAAAAACATGTACACATAATTTATTTTTAAATAAGAGAAAGGATAACATTAATGTTTTATTTTTGGTCAAACATCAGATTACAAATTTAAATAATGAGTTTCTTACTTAAATGACAATTATTTTTTTATATAGTGTTACAAGTCTACATTAATATGGCAAATCTTGATATGTTTCCGATTTTAATAAATGTCATATTTTTCACTAGATATGTCTACAAACATTTTTTTCTGCACAAAAAAAATGCTAAAATTATATCATTATTAGCAAAACAATGATAAATGAAGTGTCAATAATTTTATACGCTGGCAATGATTATACTCTATGAGATGTGCTTCTAAATTATTCTTTTATAAAAATACTAGCTGACCCGGCAAATGTTGTTTTGCCATATACATTATTTCTAGATTACTAATATCGCTATTAAAAAATAGGGGTTGATGGTATCGCTATTAAAAAATAGGGGTTGAAGGGTGAAAATTTAGGGCTGTATGAATTTTTTAATGCCTCACCATATAAAATAAAAAAAATTGTCTAAAGAAAAAAAATCGTGTTGGACCATCCTAAACTTTAAGGTCTATAAAAAATAGATGTTGGCCGATTCTCAGACTTACCCGATAAGCACACAAAATTTCATCAAAATCGGTCCAGCTGCTTCGGAGGAGTATGATTACTAACACAGTGACACGAGAATTTTATATATAAGATATCACATAGATAATGCTAAAAAAATATGAATTTCAATATTGTTCTTATAATATGCATTAGTGATGTAACGAATGTGTGATTTTGGATATTATAATATTTGTTGCCAACATTCGCGAATGCGAATGCAAATAGCGAATATTGACTTGCTTAGATTTCTACAATATTGCTCAATCATTAAAATTTCTACCCCCCCCCCCGTCGCCGAATTTTCAAAATGGTACTTATAGGAATTTAAAATATTTCAAAACTCCTCGGTTTTCTTAAAGAACATTTTCTTGCAGTACCTTTTTCTACAATGTACCGGGTAAGTATCCAGTACTTTCACCTAATATCCGATACTTTATTACCGAAACAATATTCGGAAAACATTCACATATTTTTTTGCGAATACGAATGCGAATACTCTGAAATATGTGAATATGAATATTCGTTACATCACTAATATGCATTGCATTACCTTATTTCTACCTCCTTGGTCCTTACAATATCATCAATCAATGGTTGGTTGGTCTCATACTTGATGTTGCTTAGTGATTTGGTCGCAGTCAACTTCTTACTTACCGAGCTCAAAAGGTTTCTTCGAATCGATTTTGGCTGGAATAAAAGACAACATTCGTAACTAATACTAATACACCATCATCCCAGAGTGGGGTAGCCAGTCGACTTACTGCAAGTAATTAACATGCAGATTGTCCTCTTCGTGTTAATAAAAAATAAGACATTCAATATACTCTACTAAAACTATTCCTATAGCTTTATAACCACATTAATTCAAACAAATGTAGCCAGCAAGTACCCAGTATTAAGAATCAAAAAGGATATCATTCCTGCTCCACAAAAAGTTAAGTATTTAAAATGAGTGGCATATATCAATATCCATGAGAGAACAGAATTGATAAAGTTCAGGGGGCCTAAAATGGTCACATTGAGCAATTCATCTACAGATTATTCATTTCCCAAATTGTCAGCAGATCCGCAGCAATTCCTCTAATATTCGTAAAATGGTCACGATTGTACACAATTCACCCGCAATTCATTTCATCAAATGATTCATATTTGGTGAAATGTTGCCGTTAAATCGTTTTACAATTCCTAATATGATCCTATTATGATTCATATAAAGTGGCCTTTTTAGCCCCCCCCCCGTATAAATGAGTGAAAATACAACAGTGTTTTTAATATTTGTCATTGGTTCAATAATAATAAGTGCATAGATTTCTGAACCTAAATTTTTAGAACTTTCAAACCTTCCTCTGTACAAACAGTTCATAAACTATGAGTGAATGATAATATAGTGCCTCCACACTCCCCTATATTGTTGTGTCACACATGAGTGATGCCACAGGCCTCCTTACACGCTCAGTGAACATTGGGCAGCCAATATAACTCTCCTTGCTTATTACACCTTGAGATACGAAACCCTCCTTCCTTATTCTTATTGATAAGAAAATATAAATGTGTAAGTATGTCAATATCAACATCTGCTCTGTACAATAATGTATATTTTAATTTTACATTATATATGCAGGTATTAGATTCTATATGCATTATAAATCCAGGTATATTTTGTTGACTTATACAATTTTTTGTTGATTACTTTAAAATAATTTAATTTATAACACCATGGGGACACAGAATAAAATAAAACTTCACACTTTCTACAATAGTTAAGAGTTCTCAGTGGCATACTTACAGTTCTAAACACTGATGCAGACTTTTCACTGGTGACTGATTCGGTATCCGACTTATCAGACCTGATGTTCTTAAACCTCTCTACTTTAGGGATAACTCCCCCAACAGCCTTAACTTCATTTTTAATAACATCATAGGTGGCATCGGCCCCACAACCCACTGAAAACATACAAAGCAATATTATAGGATGGTGAGTAAGTCACCAGCAGGATTCTATCCCCGGATCTATCAACTGTAAGTCTAGATTCTACTATCGAGTTACTGACTGCTTTATATATCTTTTCAATATAATTTGTAAATAATGGAAAAATATGAATATCCCACAAAATATTCAATGCATTTACACTTTTTGGAACTTTCGCAGTTTAGCGGCCCCACCCGTTGTCGAGTACTTTTTGCCGGTTTTATTTTATTTTCGCTGCTGCCACTTTTTGCGAAAGTTCCTACTTTTCTGTAATTTGTTGCTCAAGCATAAATGACTCTTTTTGTCATCTGACTATAGACATATTAATCACTTACCATTTTGTTTTTGAGTACCTATTTGTAAGTCTAACAAAAGGTATAATTGAGAATAGGTAAAGAAAAATGTTAGGCTAGTTTTGAAATGAAAGTGTTTTTGTAAATAACTTTTATTGTAGCATTGAAATAAAGTGATTACCTCCTGAGCTTCAAAAGTCAAAAATATAATTAATCTACAAAATGCACAATAATTCCTTGTTTTATTAAGGGATAAGTACTACATTCACAAATCACTCCAAGGGGTGGATTGCCTAATTATATTAAGTGCTACATTACAAACACATGTGAATACTTCTCAAGCATCTATAGAAAGAACATAATTATAGAGCGTTTCAATAATTGAATTTCAACATTTGCGCAACATAAAACAAAGAATGACCACTTACCAGGTTTGTTTTCAAATCTTTTCGATTTCGAAAACATGTTTGATAATACGCACACAAAACACTTAATTATATAACACTAATTAAATTATAATAAACACTAAGAAAAAAATATAACAAAACGAATAACACTACCCCACGACCTACCCACTCAGCTGAAATATTTTCGCGCACTAATTTTTAACGGATTTTAGTAGTTCAAATGAAAACCGTTGATGTCTATGGTTGAAATAAGAAAATGATAAGAAAATCTACAATGAAAATAATATTTTTTTGCAATTGATAACAATCAACATTGGTTTAATAAGTTTATAAAAAAAATCATAACTAGTTTAGTTTTATTGTTATCTTTTTTTTTATTATAACATTTAAGGTAAAGTAATTGTTTTTACAAAGTTGTAATTTTCTTTGATTAAATTACTACAAACAATCTATAGTATGCTGCATACGAGTATAAAAATGATATCAAAGGAATGATATCAGTGATGCTTGAAAATGAAACAAAACGCTTATTTGAATACCAGAATATCATTGAAAACTTTCGATATCCAACATAACATCCCACATTGTAATAATAATAATAATGATAAATATATATATAAATTTTATGTAGAATCTAATATAGACCATTAAAGGTCACGTGGTCTTGTCTATGGATTTGCTTTTGCTTGGGGGGCCAACAGTCAGATTGCGCAAATCATCCTTGTAGGATGTTATGCCATAAGAGAAAAAAAAGAAAGTCAGACGACAAAATAATAACAAAATCGACACTGATAGTTTTTTTATTATTATTAGGTATTCTTTAGGCGTTCCACCTAATATTACACCGTAATCGTCTGTTGTGTTGGGATGCTTGATGCCCCTCAATGATTTTTCTGTGACGTCATCCTTTAATGGTCTAGACCATTAAAGGTCACGTGGTCTTGTCTATGGATTTGCTTTTGCTTGGGGGGCAAACAGTCAGATTGCGCAAATCATCCTTGTAGGATTTTATGCCATAAGAGAAAAAAAAGAAAGTCAGACGACAAAATAATAACAAAATCGACACTGACAGTTTTTTTTGATTATTAGGTATTCTTTAGGCGTTCCACCTAATATTACACCGTAATCGTCTGTTGTGTTGGGATACCTGATGCCCCTCAATGATTTTTCTGTGACGTCATCCTTTAATGGTCTATTGTTTTGTTAAATAAATGAGATATGAAATAATTATAAAAATCTTTATTGCACAAAAAAACAAACATTATTAAAATGTAAATATGGTAAACATTGTAGAACCAAGACAAATAAATTTGTGCACTTCTTAAGTAGCATTCACATTGCTTCACTTTGGATGACCATCCAGAGTGTTAGGGTCAAACCTGTTCATTGAAAGTGAACACTTCTGTTCACACTTGTTCATCCTATGCTTTCACTGCCATGTCAACACTCTCAGTCATGTTGTATGTAGTTTAAGATATTTTCGTACAAAAATAATGTAATCTCTTTCCTCCGTCATCGCTAGTGATCACTATTGATGAAACGCCCGTTCACACCTATTCATCTTGGAGGATCATCCAGAGTGAACACTGAAAGTAAGCAAATGTGAACGACCCTTTTAGTAAATAAAAATTAAAAAATATATTGTAAATGGCAATAAATTTTTCGTACTTTTGTTTATGGTTGTCGGTGACATTTGCCAGAACTGTCAAAATTGTGTCTGCGTGGAGTTGTATTGATAATTCTGCCGGGGTTATTTCTTATTAATATTTTGTATTTTAGTCAAATATTCCAAGATGATCAACAAATTAAAAGCGATTTTGATGTTTATCGTTCTAATCTACTGCTTACACGGCGCTTTAGGCCAAGTGAAAGGCAAAACGGTAATGTGATACTATTGGGCGATTTTTCAATATTTTGCACATTTATCTTATTAAATTTCGGTTAATAGCAATAAAAAAAGCATGGTCACTCTATTTTTATAAATTTTAAGAACTACCACGTGATATTTTTTGTCAAAAATGTCTATAGTTCATGCAGATCCTGGTCAAGTGTGTGGCAGAATTGATGCAAAAACTTCGGCTGGGTGTGAAATATCCATGTAAATATATATTTTTATTTTTCAGATATCGAACTTGGAAACAAAAATTCAACAGTTAACTGAAATGGCCAGTAAGAAATCAATCTTGAGAATGAATGGGAATAAGTTCCGTGAATATGTCAGAACTGCCCCTAGAAATTACTCAGTGGTGGTTATATTCACAGCTATGGCTCCTAGTAGACAGTGTGCCATTTGTAGAAGCGTTCATGATGAGTTTAGTGTGGTGGCAAACTCCTTCAGATACTCTCAAGGTTTTTCCAATCAATTATTCTTTGCAATGGTTGATTTTGATGAAGGATCTGATGTTTTCCAAATGGTTTGTATCTTCTGATACCTTCATGTTAATCAAGACATTTTATTTTTATCTCATAGATCATACAATATAATAATATTCACTAATGAAATGTAGGAAAAAATGAATCAGTGTCATAATTTAAACATTAAAATATCACTTTTGTTTTTCATTTAAATCTTACTTAATTTGTGACAAATTGTTTGAATTTCATTGCAGTTAAGACTGAACACAGCTCCAGTAATCATGCACTTCCCAGCAAAGGGCAAGTCCAAGCCTGGAGACACCATGGACTTCCAGAGAGCTGGGATATCTGCAGAAGCCATCGCCAAATGGATTCAGGAGAGAACTGATATACAGATTCGTGTATTCAGATCTCCTAACTATTCAGGCACTGTGGCTATAGTACTCTTGGCCATTTTGTTTGGAGGTTTCTTATATCTAAGACGTAACAATTTAGACTTCTTGTATAACAAACAGATGTGGGCCTTTGGTGCTATATTCTTCTGTTTCACAATGGTATCAGGGCAGATGTGGAATCAGATTAGAGGACCACCGTTTGTCCACAAGGGACAAAATGGAGGCATAGTATTCATACATGGATCTAGTCAAGGGCAGTTTGTGTTGGAGACATACATCATCATGGTTTTGAGTATCCTTTGAAAATACCTTTAATCGTACAGGTTTGCTGATATAAACGCTGTTAATTGACATGTAATGCCACATAATCACAAGAAGTTGTGATTCCTATAATGTGGTCTTGTGGTGTTCTTTTTTTTACAAAATTTTGCATTTTGAAAATATATTGTCTAGGTTTTTATTATTTGTTTAGCTACTTTCATACTATTTTTAAAACTATTTTAATCATGCATTGGTTACAATATTTCAAATCAATACAAAGTATCATAAAAATATCAGTTATACAATTCAATGTACAGAGGGCGAGTTTATCACTAGAATGCAATGTCTTTCAACTAACCCGTTTTAGTCATTCAATTAATATTTCAACAATAACTCATATAATGCTGACATTCATTTCTTATTTCTGTAAGATAATGTTTTTAAATTTATAAAGCTGATTTCAGGTGATATTAATATTATAATAAATATTTTGCGGTATCTATGGTTTTTCTCAACACAAATAAAATTTGTGTTCTGCGAGTTGATTTTTTTACATTTTGTGATAGTTCTCTAATGAATTCTTCTTCTTCTTCTTCTTCAGCCGTCTCTCCACTGCTGGATGTAGGCCTCTTCTAATTTCTTCCATTTTTCTCTTCTTTGGGCTTCTCTCATCCACCTGCTACCCGCGACAGGGACAATATCATCGGCCCAACGTTTCTGAGGCCGGCCTATTCCTCTTTTCATGTCCCATGGTCTCCATCCTAGGACTCTGGGTGCCCATCTGTCTGTTCCCTGTCTGGCAACATGACCTGCCCATTGCCACTTTAGCTTGGCAATACGATCCACCACGTCGACAACTTTTGTCCGGCGTCTGATTTCTTCATTTCTGATTCTATCTCTCAGACTTATGCCTAACATTTGTCTTTCCATAGATCGCTGTGTACATTTTAATTTATATATGGACCTAATGAATAATACATCCTTAACTCACAAAATTAGATGCAGCAATTGTTGGAGGAATGATCCTCTTGGCCGAGGCAGGTGGTGGCTTTAAAGTTGAGAACTCTACTCCCAGTGAAGGAGATAAATCCACCAATACCAATAAGGACAAGAAAAGCTCTAGTGGGGGTGGCAAGGAGAGCAGGAAACTTGTGATGGCCATAGCAGGACTCATACTCATGTGTGTCTTCTTCTCCCTTCTGCTGTCTGTTTTTAGAGCCAAAGCACAAGGATATCCTTACAGGTAATATTTATCTTAGGTCTCTAGCTCATTTTTGTAAGTTTTGAGTGTCCTGTAAATGTCAGATATTTGTAAAATATCACAAGTGGAAGACATTTTTAACTCTTGAGTTTAGTACCTATCTTGAATATGTCTTAGGTATTTTTTATGTCATGGAAAATATATCTTGTGGTAGATTCTAACTTGGTGTTGGTAGATAAAGAAATATTTATTGGAACTTCAAGGATTTAAATGATGATGATGTTGAATGATTTGTTTCTTTGGCACCGTTTTATAATTCTTCAACCGTTATTTTATGTTTGTTAAGAACATTTTTGAATCGTTTACATTACATTTAACATAAACGATTGTTATATTAACCCTGGGTACCTAGACAAATTGCATTTGGCGATCGACTACAAACACTTTTCAACAATATACAAATGCAATTTGTCTAGGTACCCAGGACTTATTCATTTTGATAAATTCGTCCCTCGTCTGACTAACTGTCGTAACTGACTTTTTTGGCAAAATTGAGTTATGACCGCCACCATGTATTGTGATTTGATACGCATGTTCTCACCGAAGATCACAGCTGTAGCTGCTGCCATTATCCTGGAACAGCTTTCTGATTTGTTGTCGTATCTACGAATTAATCAAAATAATATCTTACTAACGGACGTAAGTGCAGATACTACAGTTAGTGTGATTTTTTATAAATGAAAAACATATCCAATGTAGGTCCTATCTTGAAATACGATACTTAGTATAGACATTAACTGGGAATAACTTTTTATTTATTTTCACATAGGATAGTATTTTTCTTTGTTGGAATCATTTTAGTAGAAATTCTCAATATCCCGATCATAATTTAAGTACTGAAAAAATTAATATGTCAAATATTTACGAAGTGCAGCCACAAGATTTTGAAGTTGACGGCTCACTGAGGGAAATACTAAGAAAAAAATCTTCTAAAGTCAATAAAAATAAATAAAAATAAACAACTAAAAGATCACAGAATGGAGTATATGACCCAAGTATCCAAAAATATTGTTGCATAGTGAATACTAAAACCTGCGTGAAACATTGAAATTTGTTAGGCAGCATCTCGTCAATGTTTTCTTTTCAACGAATATACTCCCGAAATAATTTGAGAAAATTTTCGGAGTCTTGAAGAAATTTTACAATTTATTATCATCATCTGCTAGACGGACATCAGATATGCCGGCCATTTTTTTAAAATACATAAGTGTTGGAAAAAAAACGGTTGAAACAGCTATCGATAGTTACTTCGGCGAGGATTTTAGATAAAGAAAATCGAGGCGATCGAAAAGCTTTTTACATTGATCTGAGAATGAGTCGCAATATTGAGGAACAAATTGAGAGATTTCCAAAAGTTGAGTCTCACTATTGTCGTGAAAAGACGACATGAAAATACTTGCATAGTGACTTGACATTGAGAAACATGTACGCTATGTTTCTGGATACTTTGAAAAACAATACTGAAAAACTAGGTTTTGTATCATACAGAAGAGTTTTAATATAAAAAAAAACCTGTCTTTCCATCTACCGAAAAAGAATCAGTGTAGCTTGTGAACGACATATTGCGAAAGCTCAGAAGATGTTAAAACTAAATTGAAAAATCAATATCTTAAGCATGAAAATGAAAAAAAATACTTGTTCGTCCTGCTAGAATGGTTGGCAAAACAAAAGCTCAGCAAGATTCTATAACACAGTGTGCTACGTTTGATATGCAGCAAGTTATCAACTTACCAATCAGCAATGTAAGGGCAGTTTTCTATAAAAGACGTTTATTAGTATATAACTTCACAATATACGATATACCTTCTGGTGAGTGCTATCGTTACACGTGGCATGAAGGTGCAAGCAAGAAGGGTTCCTCTAAAATTTAATCTGCGATTTTTCTTTTCTGAATATGTACTCGTATGATGAAAAATGTTATAAAAAGTATATTTATTTGCCGACTGCTGTTGCGGTTAAAACAAAAATTCAATAATCGCTTCTACCTTAATTTACTTTATAAATAATTCAAGAAATAATAATGAAATAAAATAACGTATCTGTTCCATGTCACGGACAAAGTGAAGGCGATTCGGTACACAGTGCTATTAACTATGCGCTTAAGAAAAGTGGTAATATCTTTGTTCCTAGTCAATTACTTCCTGTTTTCAAATTAGCAGGTAGAAACAAACCTTACATCGTTACACCCCTCAACTGTTCAGATTTTTTGGATTTTAAGAAATTATCCATTGAGCTACGTCTTCTTTCCCTTCGAATGACGACACAGGGCTAAATGTAAACTGAACGGAGATGACGTAATTTTCAGTAGAAAAACACAGTCTTACTAAGTTTTCTTTTAAAACTAGTGATGGCGAAACAAATTATCGTTCAATATACTTGAAACGACAAGTATTTAACATAATATTGCATAACGAGATTTCTCAACTCAAATCCACTCCATCTAAAATTTCCCAGGCAAAATCTGCTGACTCGATGTCTTTGACTACCTGGCGATACACCGATGATAAGATTACTCAAGCACGCTGAGTTTTATAAGTCCCTCCATCACTAAATTCGTTGTTTTGAAAATAATCACGAAATTTTATTTATTAACATCTGATGATGAGGATGAGAATTCTCGAACACCATAATCTGCATAATAATTTATTTTTTAGTGATTTACTATCATTTTATTTCCCATAAAACTGCTCTTATTACAGTGTAAACACTCTTGTTAATTAATATACTTTCTTAAATTATAAAATCGTTTTATTTTCACCTTTGACTCTTAAAATAGTTAAGTCCTATCTGAGCATAACTAAATATGGCCATGGGAAAAAAGTCTCACAAAGGGTCCTATCTACTTTGACGGTGCATAAAAATAAATCCAATATACTTATGGAAATTTAATTATCACAAAAATAATTCAGAGATTCATAAAAATACAAATAAAATAATAAAATACATACATTTAGACTCTTTCGTTTAGCTGGGAGAGACGAAACTATGCACGCCAAAACACTAAAAATGCTCTCCTGAACAATTTACATTTTACCAGTTACGACAGTTAGTCAGATGAGGGACGAATTGTATTAGAGAAGTGGCCACACATTGTGCTTTAATTATTGTTTCAATGTATTTATTTCATAAACACTTTTCAACAATATACAAATGCAACTTGTCTAGGTACCCAGGACTTATTCATTTTGATAAATTGTATTAGAGAAGTGGCCACACATTGTGCTTTAATTATTGTTTCAATGTATTTATTTCATATTTTCAGTTTCCTGTTCAAATAAAGGATTGTGATACATACCTCATACGCTCCTAGCGTGTTAGTCTCAGTATGCTTACAGGTTACAATTAATTTTAGTTGAATTCTTTATTATTTTATGCACAGTGTGGTAGTTGAATAAAAACCAAAAGCTGCACCAATGAATGATCAATGTGCTATTTTTATGTTATTAAAATTTTTTAAAAACAAAACTCATTTGTGTTTCTTTTTATATTATCCGAGTAGTCTCTTTAGTTTTTTGCACATCATTGATAAAAATAAAATATCTGGTGATTTTATATAACTGATTATTTCAACGACCTTTGAGAATCAACATGGAAACCCGTATATCCCGAAATGTAGTTGGTAAACCTCTTTAGCTTGGATTTTGTTGATCATATATTATTATGTAAATGAAATCCCTATAACTATTATTTTAGAACGACTGATTCTATTATCAAAAGTTTATTTTGATTGTCATTTCAAGCTTGATTAATTTTTATAAGATATGCAGAAAAGTATGTAGTAAAGATATTGTTTCTATTGCAAATAAATATTGACATTTCTTATGGAAGTGCAGAGAGTAAACGAGTCTCTTCAATTCCTAACAGTATTCATAAATGCAAATGAATACTAAAAGATTCTAGGAAGCTCACATAAAAAAATAATAAAGCAAAATGACAAATGATGTAAATTAATAAATGAATAATTTATTCAAAATATACATTTTATAAATACGTAACAATTCAAAGGACAATTATAACTACATAATTTATTCAAAAAATACAATTTATTCAGAGAAAAATAGTAACAATAATTAACAAACATGCTAAAAATTGGACGGACTTTGTATATGTAGCTATAAACTTTACAATAATATAATTATACATAAGTAGCCTTAAACTTGGCTTCGCTCACATAATTTATTTATACATAATACTCATCCAATAGAAAATTCAATACAACAAAACTAAAATTCCAATATTTTGACAGAATGACTTTTTTATTTTCAAATAAAATATTTAAAACTTGAATCACTATGTTTATTTGTTACATTAATTTAAATTACGCTATCGCGATTTCAGTGCACTTGCACCATTGACGAGCTTTTCAAGACTGACTTACAAAGATAGAACTATGATAGTAAAATAACAACAACAATAATAATAGACACCTATACATACATACAAAAGACATTGAATCATACAGCTGATGTTGGCGTATTACTGAATATAGATAATAATGGGGATTTATTAGGGGCTATTATTTTATTAATTATATTTACTTTGGAATTTAAGTTTTTGTTTATTTCGAGTATTTCTAAAGAAGATAATTTAAAATAATTATTAACTGTAGTATGCTTAAAACTATGGTTATTTTTATCAAATGTATGATTCGATTCAATAATATGTTCCGCAAGTTCCGAGAAATTGCCATTGTTGAGACAGAGTTGGTGTTCTCTTATTCTAGTTTTGAAGTTTCTCCGAGTCATACCGATATATGACGCATCACAATCTCCACATTTTAATTTGTATATTCCATTTTTTTCTAATGGATCTGTGGTATCTTTATTATTCAAAAGATTTGAAATTTTATTATTTGTATAATACGCTGGAGTGATACTGTTCGGCAAGATATTTGTAATTTTCGAGGTCAAACCTCCAATGTAAATTAGTTTCCTAAAGTGTGGATTGACACTATTATCTGGTTTATTTTCACCACAATATATGTATTTTTTTGAAATATTATTCATTTGCTTCTTATGTACGAGTTTGTCTATAATATGCGGATCGTATTTATTGTTATACGCAATTTGTTTAATAACATTGATTTCGTTATTGAAATCAGTGTTATTCATTGGGATTTTAATTGCACGATCGATCATAGACCTAAATGATGCTAATTTGTGAGAGATATGATGTTCAGAATCAGCTGGAATAACACTTTTTCTAATAACACAATCTGACTTTTTTATGTTATGAATGTTTGACACAATTGAATGTCGGGAACTGGATTTTACTTACTAGAAGTGCAGATGTCAATCATATTTTGAACCACTCTAGATTTATCATTCCAATGTTCACACTCACTGATAGTCAACCTATTTGAATAGGTATTAACTAGGTAGGTATGTTGTATATGATACACATACATATGTGAACTTCCTTAAGGAGTGCACAACACAGAGTTTCGACGCTTATGAATTGACTTAGGCTTGGTTAAGAGTACTCTTTAAGCCTAGGTAACATTCCCAATTCCTCTGTGTCATGTTTATAGCATGACTTGAAATTTTTGGAAGTTGTATATATATAGTTCAATTTTTGTTAAACTTCCACTTTGAAATCAATTTTTATACAGTTTTCTTAGAATAACTGTGTTTTCAAATTGGAAAGACATCTGTTGTAGTTCAGTGGAAACAATATTGGAAGCATCAATCTTTATATAAGCTTTAATGTATATATGAAAGAATTCAATATTATTTTAGAAACTCTTTCTAACATTTGAGCATAGAACTATTTTTACGTAATTGTATTTAGTTCCGAAAATGTTATAACTAAATACAGTTATTTGAGTGGAAAATACAATGTTTCTTTCTTTTGCATAAATTAATAATAAAATATGTCATACATTTATACAGCAATGTTAGTTATACATATTAAGTAAATAAAACATTATCAAAGAGTTCACATTTATTGGAAATAAAAATAAAATAAATCTATCAAAATACAACAGTCTTATCCAATACACATTATAACACACATTAAATTTCTTGATAACTTAATATTTAATGAATATTGAGCATATTAAAGTATACTTATTATTAGAAGCCTTAAAAAAATAAATGCATAGTTTTATTTCTAGTATTCATTAAAATTAACAAATGGAGAATGATACAATATCAGTTTAATTATTATAATAATAAATTCTTATTGCTGTTGACATTGTTTTACAAGAATAGAGAATTACAAGTTACTTATAAAAATATAAGTATCTAGGTGTATAAAAATTAGATTAAGGGCCCCATTTAGCAAAAACGGTAAAATATTCAATTTTCAACAAATTTGATAGAAAAACTGCCAAAACTTGTTGACTCTTGCGAACATATTGATTTGATAAAATAAAAAAACAAATATTTATTACCAATATTAGTTTTTTACTAAAAAATAAATCAATCGCAGACTGACGAGATTTATTTAAGTACTCTTTGTTATATCAAAATACAAATTATTTGTAATATATATATATATTTTTATTCATCCTATCAAGCATATAAATACTAAAGATTTTAGCGAACTTTTTTTTACTATACAAAAAATCGAGTTCATGTGGTGATTTTTGGTTTCAAAATATGAGAAATTTTATAAAATAAAAATATTTTTTAAATCGGTCAATATCCATAGAAAAAAAAAAAGATTTTATTTGTTTTATAATTATAATAACTATCTAAGTATTTGTAATATTAAAAAAATATATGAAAATTTGAAGGATTCTCGTGCATTTATGTACCAAACACACCCCGAATTCGATTTTTAGAAATATGCTTTTTATAAACAAATACTATGAAGCTAAAATCAATTTTTTTTTTTAAAGTTAAAGTTTTATATTGGTAATTAATATTTGTTTTCATATTTTATCAAATCAAAATGTTCACAGGGTTAACAAGTTTTGAGAGTTTGTGTACCAAATTTGTTGAAAATTTAATGTTTAATTGTTTTTGTTTTTTTTTTACTTTTTTTTTTGGCCTTAAATTACATTCACACATAACATTATTTATTTTTTTTAATGAAGGAAAATTTTGATTTTATTTTACTTTTAAAAGATATGATAGAGTTTGAACTCCTTATAGGTACAGAGGACAAATAGGTATGGCACAGGAATGATTAAAAACTGAGTTTAGAAATATTGAAATTTTCTGCAATAAAAACATTGCTCAAGAATGCAGTAATTTTAAAAATGAATAAGTACTTGTTAAAATATAATATTACCAATTTGTGCATTGAAAAAGATTATTTATTCCAATCTTCATATGAAGATAACTATGGTTGATTAATTTTTCAGAATTATTTGGTGCAAATATTTTCAATCCAGCTTTTTGAAAACTTTTCATATAGTGTATAGAGTTCTGATTGGAAAGCAATCATGCAGTCTATGCGCAATATGACAGATGCGCTACAAATGATTTAACTACTCAAAAAATATGTTAAAATTGATTAATAGTATTTCATAAATAAGCTGTAATGATCAACTAGATTCTGAACTTTTGAGTATCATAATGTTGTCAACTGCACTTGTTTTCTTGTCAGCGTTCACTTACAGAATGAAGGGAATCAAAGCTTTCCTTCTTTTGGGATAGTTGGGGAAAGTTTTCTGATACCACCAATGAGACAATAATGAAGTTTCAACCTGAAAATAGCAAAAATATTTTTTTATGGATTCCATAGTAGAGTAGAGAAATACACGAATAAGTCAAATAAAGTATTACGAAGAAAAAAAGACATGTTTTATTTCCATACCTGATTAGTGACAACCCAAAATAGTACACACCACCAAGAAGTGTTCATTCCCAGAAGATATGTGAGAGCCACATACATAAGGATCTCACACAGCTGATGTGGACAAGATATCACCTCGAACCAGCCTCCTTTAGGAATAAAGTGCTTCTCACTGATCACATGTTTCGACTTTTTATCCTTTCTCAAATTTGCCAGGATTTTGTTGCTACGGAATTGATTAATCCATGCCACGTAGAATAGTGGAATGGATATTAACATCATGAACACAGTGGTGACATCAAACAGAGCTAGTTCATAAATTTTTTCTGTAAAAAAGAAATATAATTAATTTTGGGAAGAATATATTACTAATAAAAAATATTGTTGTTAAAGAAATGACAAATTGGGAGGGAAGATTGCAGGCAAATTTATGATGACTAAATTTTAGAGATGGCACGACAGATGACATTCAATAATTATTACATTTAGTTAGGATAAACATTAATAAATTATTTATTTAAAAACAATACAGTCGATTCCGCTTAATTGGGACAGCCGCTTGTTTGGGACAAATCTCAAAGAACAGAAACCAAATATGTTTAATTGGGACAACATTCCGCTTAATTGGTACAGTAAATTTAAGATCAAAGCACACATATTACACATTATTGTGTTACACATATTCTCAAGAAAAAATATGAAAAAAGAATTTGATATGATGCGACTACAGACTACACTTGACTCATTTTTGCATTGAATTAAATTGTATGTACCTACCCATCTATAATATGAAATAGGAATTTCTTTTTTTTAAGTTTATATTACATATTTGTAATTTATATTACCTATATGTAACTTACAGTTTACAAGAGTTTATAAAATAAAATATGCATTGTTTAATTTTATGTGTGTATTACTGGTTAATGGCCTAAGTTGCCAAAACCAAATAAATGAGTTAAAAAAATATGAAATTCGCTTAATTGGGACAGCCACTTAATTGGGACAAAATGCCCAAATCCCGATGTTTCTCAATACGATTTTTTTTTTAATGATACCTTAATAGACTTAGGCTGAGCTAGGACAAATTTATATTTACCATTTTCCTTAATGAATCCAGGTGCATGTCCAAGGATTGCAATGACACATCCAAAGTAATGTGTGTGGCCAAGCACATACTGTGCCAAGTTTATTTTGCTATCTTTGGAGAATACTGATACAAAGAATGTTTCATAGAATCTCTTGTAGCACTGCAGAGTTAGGAGGAAGATACTCACTATCACAGCTACTGGAGTACCTGAAAAAATAAAATAAAAATTAAATATCTTTTAAACTTTTCTTAATATTTCATCTTTTTCAAACATTACAGGATTCCGTATGTTTACTTTTTTTCTATCTTTTATTGATAGTATTCTTTTTCAAACAATTCAAGTTTTTGTATGTTTTTTTCTTCTTTTATTCTTCTTCTTCTTTCTGTGCCATGTTAGGTCCCCCCGACGTTGGCGATCACTCTGGCGAAAACCTCCCTGTCCTGTGCTGCTCTGAACAGGTCATCCACTTCCGGATTCCGGTCCACTCCCTAATGTTGCGCAGCCTTCTTTTATTAATAATTTTTATTTGTACTTAGGTATAATGTTTCCAACTA
Organism: Athripsodes cinereus; assembly: GCA_947579605.1. NCBI lineage: Eukaryota > Metazoa > Arthropoda > Insecta > Trichoptera > Leptoceridae > Athripsodes > Athripsodes cinereus. The sequence continues at coordinate 28,513,943 of OX388310.1, read as the reverse complement.
TATTTTTGTGTGCTAGCGATGGCTGCTTGCGCGATATGCTAGTGAGAACAGATGAATGAGTGGAATGTGCGATACTTAAATAATTGACTTAACTGTAGTTCATGTTTGTGGATGACAGCTGAGTTATGAATGACCTATTTCTATTTTTGTAAACCATATTTATAATTGTTGTCTGTTTTGTACTTTTTACCAATAATAAAATAAAATTAAATATATACATATTCACTGTGTCGGTGTTTAGGAAGTAGAATTCCATAGCGAAATAAATAAAACAAATGTTTTATTCTACTATTAACTGCATGTAATGTACACAAAGGTTATCCTTTCCATACCAATAACAAAGTGACATTCGGGATGGGTGGCATATAATACAGTTGAATTGAAGATGTTGAATATTTCATTCATGATTGGTAAATAATCTTCAAAAATATATCTTTGACTACATGGTGAGCAACATGACTCCAGATATTACATAGAGCGAATAAAAAGCAATGAAATTTAATGAGATAAAGCTTTGTAAAACTCATGCATTGGCCAAGAGGTGAGAAACATGCAATGCTGCTGATGGTCATGGGATGAAAGATTGATGGCGGTAGAAGGGTCAAAAAGAGTTGACTCTCCCGACTCCAGAATATATGGAAGTGGACAAAAATGAAAGTAGTGAAAGAACCATTTTGTCCTGCACAGAAAAGAGATTGTTTCTTACAATTGACCATCAGTATTAGAGAATCCGATATGCTACAGAAATAAATTTACCTATATCATAAAAATGTTTGTCAAATGATTTACTATAGCGGAGGTATTTTAAAGATCAGAAGATTTTATGTTTCGCAATGATCATCAATTAATAAAACTGATGTTTATACAGTTGCTATTGAACCATTTAAATTCATAAATGACAAAACTAACAAAAAATATACTTAATACTCATTAATGACATACTTACTTAACCTTTGAACAAAAGACTTAAACATTTATAAGTATTTAAATTCCAATTCTTTATTCATAGAAAAACAGTTATACATATTTGAAAATAATACATTATCTGGTAATTATCTAGACAGACTGGTTGATTTTTTTTTTTTTTTTTTTTTTTTTTTTTTTTTAACTTCTCTGCAATTCAGTGTTTTTATATATATATACATATGACAAGGGTCTTCCTGCTGTGTGTTTTTATTTTCTACATATGTCTGCGTGTTGTTTGTTTTTAATTGTTAATTAAGTGTCTATGTGAGTCGTGTGGGTGCGAGCGGCGCTGTCTCCTTTTGGGAACAATTGAACATGCAGGATACTTCTTAATATTTGGTTTTAATGTCTTGTAAAATGTTCTACTTTCTAAATGTAAGCATATTGCTTTCTCTTTGCTTTAGTTATTTTCAGAATTTTTTTCGCTTAACATTGCCAATATTTCAAATACGTTTGCCCAACATAATTTTTTCTTGTAGAGAGATAGTGCTGTTTGCATTTGTACGGCTCATATGTAAATTTTTATCTCTGATCATGGATCTTTTGATGTGTTCTTTTTTTTTTTTTTAATGTATAAAAAAAGCTTATTATTAATAGCTGTTAACAAATGAATAAATAAATAAATAAATAAATAATTAACAAAGTATTGGTGTTGCTGCCCCACTGGATAAAACATACTTGTATTGCTCTATCAATATGGTTTTTAAAAAGCTTTATATAAACCAGTAAACTCTAATATGTTTAAATATAAGTTTATTATACCTTAAACCTAATAAATCTGGGCTTGCAGTCATACCTTAACTTTGTGAATATGGAGTAATTTAGAAAACAAACTTTAGTTTTGGGAAACCCACCAATAGACTATGACTGATAAATTGAACATATCATTATCCTCAGGTCTACCAGCATCAATGCTCCCGTTTTGGAAAATTTCTTTACAAACAACATCTTATTTATGTCAAGAAAATTAACTAAAGAATATACAATATAGAAACACAAATAGAAAATGAATTAAAAACTCAGTTTGTTAAAAGAATCACATAATATTTTAAGATTGTTTCGATAAATGAGGTACACCACACATCCTGAAATGAAGTCCATGAAAGAAAGTCCTAAAGTAAAATTAAATTAAAAAAAAAATAACTTACATGTTGCAGTCCTGTTGGAGTTGCAACAGAAATCCAAAAAGGATAATAGCTCACTGGGTACATCATAAGTGAAGAAATATGATCTGATCACTAAGCCAAGGGTAGCAGAGAGAAGCACCACAGCCACTAGATAAAAGTGTCTAAAGGAGGATTTGGGAAACTCAATCACACCAGGAACTCTAGGACCTTCTGCTGCAAATTTTCCATAAAGAAACACTTGCACAATTAGTTTAGGCAAGTGAGGCTCTAAATAATTCACCAAAGCCCCCAAAACTATAACGTTAAGAGCAATGAAAATAAAATATAAATTTAGCAAAGGCCACATTGTGATAGCAGAAGTCGCTAAACTTCACAGGAATAACTATACGTAGACAACTAACTGCAACAATTTAACCAAGACGTTTCATTCGCGGCCGACGTGGAGTAAATAGTTTTATTGTTTACATTTGTCACCCACATACCTAGCAGACACGTATACAACTGTATTATGTTTTCACAAGTGGTTCATCACAACCTTGACCTTTACAGGTAACTGATATTAGTAAAAGACACTTATTTATCCTCTACAGTGAAATGCTGATGATCTTAAACTGTTCTCTAGTATTGTACTCGTCGTTTTAGTATATTTTTTACGAAACAACCACTCATAAAACGAAAAAACTTTTGACCTATTTTCTTTTTAAACATACCGGCGACATTCCAACTTGACATTATGTTTTGCTTGCTCGAAAAAAAACTTTTATTTTTTACATCTTGCAACATTCAGTTTTACCGTCAAACACAAAGAGCGTAAGAACATTTGGTCAAACATTTGCTCGAACCGGTGCCAAATATACTATCTCTACGTACTTTTGTTCAGAATCTACGTAGTTTTGTTTTTGCTTAAATCTACGCATTTGTTCAACACCACCTTAATATATTCCCGAAGATACCATTTTTAATAATAATACTTTTAATCAAATTCAACGAGATCGTGAAATATTTCAAATTCTTTTACAATTTTGAAAATCCGACGATGGGGGGGGGGGGTAGAAATGTTAAATTTTAAAAATTGAAACATAAAAGAGACCCTCTTTTATGAAAAAACATGAAAAACCGACCAAAAATAAAGGAATCAACTTTCTTTTTAAATCAAATACATTCTTCTTTTTAAAAATCCAAGCTGGCAACTCTGACTCAAACTGTCATCAATCTGTCAAAAAATAATAAGTTGAGAATTAATATCAATTTATTATCAAATGCTAATCTATTGAACGATTAATTTGTATATTATGTTTTCGAGTGAGTGTTTCTAACATTTTTAAAGCGTATAATTATTATATTATTGAAAATTGAAGTATTCTTTTTTACAACACGAAAATGGAGAAGAAATCTGAGATAGAATTCAAGTTGGAGAAGGTATGTAAAAGTTACAACAAAATGCCCTTTTGTCAATAATGAAAAAAATTACACGTTGTTTTTTACAATTTGTAGGAGATGAACAACTTAAACTTGCTGAAGGAGCGAGTGGACAAGAGTTCACAACTTACTGGATCAATTGTTGGTATTTTGGATTCATTTGAACATAGACTTGCAAAGTTGGAACAGACAATACTCCCAGTTTACAATGATACAGCACACCTTCAAAGAAAACAACTGAGTATCCTCTTTGAATTTTAAAAAATCGTTCTTTGGATTATTTACTTCTCTAATATTTGAATGGGAAATTAGATGTTTACTTTCTAACTACTTAAATATTTTAAATAATTTACATACATACATACCATCACACCGCTTCCATCGTGGGGTAGGCAGAAAGGATCGAGCGCCACTTCCTTCTATCTTTGCATACATCTTTTGCTTGCGTCACTGTCATACAATTCCTCATGCATGCTCTCCTGTTCAATGTGCTCAACACATGACCGTCCTGTTTTTGATTTAAATGATCTTGCCATTTAATCCTCGGACGTCCACGTCTCCGCGCACCATTCCTCTCAGCCGAATATATCTTCTTAGTCATTCTGTTCTCATTCATTCTTTCCACGTGCCCAAACCATCTTAACTTATTTACATTCATCCTTGTAATTACATCAACTTTTATTCCACATTCTTTTCGTATATCACTGTTAGGCACACAATCTCTCAGACTTACCACACATCCTTCTCAGCGATCTCATTTCTACTGTATTTATGCCACTTTCGCCCTTCTTTAACCATGTCCACGTCTCACTTGCATACATAATTTAACTCCATCTTATTTGCAATATTGGTCATACTGTTTAAGTAGGATTATGAAATTACATCCTTTAGTTAATATGTGTTGTCTCTATCCTATTGAGAAGGAATAGAATAACCAATACTAGTTAATAAATAAAGTGTCAAAGTTCTTGATATTAATTATTTAGAAGGAGTGTATAACTTTTATTTAATAATAATTTATAGTTGATGATTATTTTTATATTATAATAGATAGAGTCTGGCTAACTACGTTGACCGTGCTTTATGTGTGGTTGGTCCGTTGCTGTGGAACAAAATTCCTTATGATTTGTGAACTCTGAAGAGTGTGGAGTTGTTTAGGGGATTATCATATACTTAACTTATTATTGTTATATACTTAGCTCTCTTTAAACTGCAAATTATGTTTGACTCCAGTCCAGTGTTTCCCAAAGTGGGACATCACACCTTAGAGGTGGGGCACCATAATAATTTCAGTTATAATATATGTTTGGAAAATTTACAAACTGTTTAATCAAAAAAGAAGGTCGATGGGGCATAAGACTTGAAAAGACAACAGTGGGGTATGGCATAAAAAAGGTTGGGAAACACTGCTCTAGCCAGTTATACAATTTTTGATTTCTGCGACAATGCAAACCAACATGGTCGGCTATGACAGTGATGATATTGTACTTGGTCATTAATACACTTGTTTTAAATATTTTTCCTTAACTAATTATTGTATAAAGATCTAGAAAGGACAATGCAATCCCTGGACCACGTCATAAGCTATTATTTTGTCGCTCCAGAAGTTTCTGATGTAATCAATGCTGGACCAACAGGGGAAAATTTGAACAACTTCCTTCAGGTAATATATTCTAGTAAATTATAACATGTATAAGTATGTATGTTAGAAGACACAGTGCTTCTGCCTGATTATTTTTGAGAATATCCAAATTTGAGAATGTATTCAATCTATTTTTTCCCGATGTGGTGAAGATAGGAGTTGAGGATCTAGTCTTCTTGAAAAGTTTCTCGGAAGTTAGGAAGCAGAAATTTGAACATGATCTGTTCCATCCTGTATGAAGAGAATGATATAATTCTACAATTTTAGTAATATTGGAAATGCACCAAGACCGGAAACGCATCTAGATTAAGAAATTAAATTCCTATGCTTTTCAATCTTTAAAATTTTTCAAATGAATAAAAACAGAATGATTTTATAAGAAATGCTTATCGGGTAGGTCTGAGAATTGGCCAACATCTATTTTTCATACCCTTAAAAGTTAAGGGTGGTCCACCCCGAATTTTTTATTTTGGACAAAAATTTTAATTTACTATGGTGATGCATTATTAAAAAATGTGTACAGCCCTAAATTTTCACCCTTTTACCATCAACCCCTATTTTTTAATAGCGATATTAGTATATCACAAATGTATATGGCTAAACCACGTTTGCCAGGTCAGCTAGTAATACATAAATAAATAAAAATTAACTAATTAAAAAACATGTCTTTTTTTATTTCAGGCTATGAATAAATTGTCAGAAGCGCAGACATATTTCAATAAGAATAATCCACATAGCGTTGAACTTGAAAATGTTGTAAGTGTTTATGATTTTTGAAATTGAATTGAATCCAGCACACACATATATAATAATTATGTTTAGTTTTTTAGCTCCATCATATGGTTCCCAGATATTTCAGCGATTGTATTTTTTTTTTAATATTTTAGAATTAGAAAATATACATAGCAATTTTAATGAAATTTAACAATGCTTTCCAGAATAAACTTTATTACTCTGGAGCATCTAAACTTGAGAATGAATTGAAAGATTTACTAATGAAACACAGTAAACCATTACTACCAATAGTTCTAATGGATCTCATTGCTATGGAGGAAGGTATGTACAGTTTTCATGAAGTATTTTGTGATCATTATTTTAGGATTACAATTTCCCAAATAAAGTAGATAATGAACACATCTATTTCGAGGGATTGTAAAAATTTATGTGTCATGAAATTATACCATTTATGAGTTAAAAGTTATTTATGTTCCTCTTTCATATATATTCACCTAAAAGTAGATTAATATAATAAAGATGGTCGGTGGCTCTTAGATTTTCAATTTCATTGATTGTATCGGCATTAACTTTGTAACACACCATTTTAAATTACGAAATAAATAAATGCGTGATAGAATGCGTGTAAATAAATTGAGATCGTTTGGTCATGTGGAGCGAATGGATGGTGTAAGATTGACGAAGAGGGTGTATTTATCTGAAAGAGAGGGTGTGAGGAAGCGCGGACGTCCAAGAACTACGTGGCTTAACCACGTGGATCAAATTCTCAAGGACGGTCGCGTGTTAAGTAAGAGGAATCGGCGTGCATGTATGAGAAACTGGATCAATGTAGAGGAAGCTAAAGAAGTATGTAAGGATAGAGCGACATGGCGTTCCGTTCTCTCTGCCTACCCCACCTGGGACACGGCGTGAGGGTATAGTATAGTAAAGTAAATAAAATAAAATAAATATTTATTTTATTTCATAACTGAGATTTTCATTCTGGATATTTCAGGTTTGAATCCTATTACTGATCTATCTGTCTTTACAGCACAATCATATTGCTTATCATGCTGGCTCTTTGAGTTTGGGCTTATCACAAACTGACATTCATCTAATGAAATGATTAATATTACTTCTGAACTGCATAAAATTCTGTTAATTATACAATTAGTTATAAAGTGTAAACTTTATAAATATTTATTTTTGATTTATCGTTATTGTTTTAACAATTAACCATTGTATGAGGTTACATATTGACATGGTCTTAGTTTTTTTTTAACAAACTTTGTTTGAAATTGAACTAAATATATTTCGACTTACTATTTTAAGTGGTATATGAATGTGTTACTCGAAGTATATTTGTTGGTACATGCTTCAGAGAGTACATTATCTATTAGATATTTTTTTTATTAGGAAGGTACATAGAATATTTTAACACATGTCAGTGTATGTTGAGATAGAAAATAGGAGACCCGTACAGGAGTGAAAGAGTAGGTAATTTTGTGATGAAAACAAGTAAGGATAGATGAACTATTAATTGCTTTTAGGTAAGAGGTTAAATTTTGTTTATATTGATATGTTATGTAGGTATTAATATGTTATGTAAAATTATTTTCAAGGGAATGATTGATACACGTGTGTTTGTTTACATGAAGAGTAGATAGTTTGTCTTCGAATGAAAAAAGTATCTACTTTAATTGTAACAAAGGAAATAGAGTTTATAAAAGGAATCGAGGAACTAAATTCTGGGCAGTTTTGTCTTGAAATTAGGAGAGAGAGGTTAAAATCTTAAAAGCAGTGTTGTATTCAATTTGTTTTTCGTTGTTGACATTTCTTTCTCCGAGTAATAAATATAATATTCCTTTTAGTGATTATTTCCACAATGGAAATAATAAGAAACTCATCCTAAAATTTTATTATAATTTTACATTAAATTCAGTGTTTCGAAGCAGTGAATTTTGCAGTAAACCACCTTACCCGAAGCTAAGAAAATTTTATATATTATTATTTGTTTTAAATTTTGTAATAGATATCTTTGGCGTGACGACATTGTCTTACTCTTGGAGTATCAAAACTCTTGTTTGATAAGTCTCAAATAAGTGAAATTTCTGTAGACAAAAGATTGATAAATTCTATATAATGTTTTAATGAATATGTTTACGAGATTGATCCTGTTAATTATTTTATTTTCCCAGATTAATAAAATTTGAATAACTAATATTATTTGTAAATTTAATTTATAGACATTACTTGATAATATGAACAGGGTCGGACTCAGAAACATATACTAATTATTATTTTCTGATATATTGAATTAACATTTAGCATGAATTCTAACTCATTTATTTTATGTAAATATCTCTTATTATATCATAAACTAACGTCCCACCATCCACACCCACATGATCGTGAACTAAAGGCCCATGATCTCCCAGCGTGAAAAGATCAAGGTTGGTGTCTGCCATGCCTTATGGGACACAAAAAAGCCAACCCCCGCAGATTTATACATAAATAATTATATTATTTGCATGTCATGTATTATATTTTTCTTAATTTATCATATTTGTATACTAACGGGGCTGGACGTAGCGAACGCAAGGTTGGTCCAGATCGGATTAAGCGTGAGAAGGAGCTTAATCTACTAACAAAAACAAGATTTTATTGTTAAACTAACAAAAATAGTCAGTGACTGAATTTTGTAAAATTTTGGTTCAGTAAAATATTTGATCTCGATACGCCCCTGGTGCTGTAGACAGATTCTAGTTATGTATGAAACCATATGTCTTTTACAAATAAAACTGCATTCAAAACTAATCTGTAATATAATTACAGAAATAAACTTTTGATAACGTTGAATCATAAATTTGATGAAGTTTATCTCATTGGCTATTTCTAACAAATAACATGGATTTCTGTTGTGCATAAAAAAATTTGATATTTATTCTTGATTGTTATTGTGTGTTGTTTTCTTTGTATATTTTCAGCAATAAGGTAGGTCTTTTATACTCGCTAACGTCGAGTATAAAAGGAAATAATTTATTAATTACTAACCTTTATGTACAACAGAAATTAAAATTTTGATTGTAATAAAATTATACTTTATGTGTTCTGAATAGAAATTATTGTTTGTTTTTCACTGATAAAATTTTCTTTTATAAATCGTACACACAACGTAGAAAGGGTCCTTTACGTAAATTTTCTTTTCTCTAGATGTATCATGAGCCAATATCTTTGAAGAAACGAAAATTGTTGAATTTAGCGACTGACACTTTTGACGGGTTTTACGTTAAACGTCTGAAATAATTTTAATTACGGTGATGTGTGAATTGATATGGGTAAACTAGCGAGTATATATTATTATGTACGTATGACATCTTTACACACAACGAATATTATTATTCATAGATCTTATAAGTAGGTAGCAGATATGAATGAATATCATATTATAAAATTTTAATCGGAATATTATAAATACGTAATTGCGAAAAGAAATTTATTAATTTGCGTTGATCGGATAAACTTGATTCTTTTTTAGTTTAATTACTTCCAACTCGGAGGATAAATACGTATTTATTCTCTCGTCGAAATAAATAAATATATTTTATTTATTTCCTGTCAATGTGGTTCTCAACGAGCTTTTTCTTCTCCTTTTAGAGGAGGGGACCACGACAATATGTAAATTTAACAAATGAAACTACCATATAAGGCCTAGAAAAGACAACATCACCTCATTTGGTAGTCCCGTCCGGGGCACTACCAAATGAGGTGACATTGTCTTTTCTAGGCCTTATATGGTAGTTTCATGTGTTAAATTTACATTTATTTTTGATTGTTTAAAGATTCAAGTGTTGAAAGTGCCCCACCAAGTCTTGGAATGCCAGTGGCTGCATTAGAGGATCTCCGTGCAATGTGTCAGTGGTTGAGTAATGCTGGAATGAACTCATATACTTCTCTGATAGGCACCGTGCGAGGCACAGTGGTGTACAAGTCTCTTATTGCTCTAAAGGAACATCAAAGGAGTAGTAGTGGTGGAAGTATGCAGAGGTCCTTTATGGCACATTCCCCAATGCCTGTGAGTTTATTACATTGTAATTTATAAATTTATCCCTGGAGATATTGAAATAAGAATGGGTTTTCTATTATTTTATGAGGCAGCAGGTAATCGTAAAACATCTTGTATAAAATATTTATCCACATATGTTGGATGTCTTACTTGTGGTGACAAATAGGGTGCTCTGTATGTTCAGTACATAAAATAGGTCTACTGGCTATTGATATGATAATAATATAGATACATTAATTAATTCCATTCACCCTTTAACACACTCTCTGCATCACAGAGAGAAATGAGTCTCCTCTATTCTGATACAATTCTCCTCCAAAAAGTCACTCAGTGCAGTATTGCTTTAAATACATTTTTTCAATAAATAAATTTTATTTGTACATATTCTTTCCTTTATATTTTTAGAAACCGAAGCAGGTTCACAGATCTGAGAGTACAGCAAGGAAAACATCCAACAGAATTCACAAAGCGTAAGTTAGAATATTTAACAATTATCTTTGTATATATTGTATTACATATTGTTTTTGTCCTTATTATTGTTTATGGTAAACATTGTTTAAGGTGATAAAAAAGCACATGAGTAGTAAAACTGTAAATTATCAAATAAAATAAAATAAATATTTACTATTTTTATTTTGTATTACTGTTGAGATAAAACAAAAACAAAAATAGTAAATATTTATTTAATTTAATTTGATAATTTAAAATGAAGTGTTACAAAGTTAATGCCGATACAATTAATGAGTAAAACTGTATTTTATGTATTTACAGTCTAGAGAAAAAGGCTAATAAGATGTTTTTAAAAGCCTCTCAGACGTTAGAACATTCTACAGGACTGACATTAGGACCAAGAAGAAGTACTTCTCATACTGGTGAGATTTAATTGTTTCATTGAAAAATAAGTTAGTTGCTAACCCAATGACAGTCTTGTGCTTTACATTGAGAGATCTTTAGTATACGACACACGCATATTGTTTACAGTAGAAAAGTGCTGTGATAGAGGGCCTACCAGATAGTTTGGAACATACCAAATTCCTTTTGGGTTAAGTAGGGAGAATGAGTTACCAACATATCTTATAAATTGCCATAAATACTTTTTTAGCACCATTTCTTGGTACTGTTATTAAATAATTTTCATCATTCATTTACTAAGATGGAGAGGAATGGACGGGAGGAGCTGAACAAGATATGGAACAGTATCTGGAGCTAGTGATGGGACTGCATCGCCTCATGAAGGCAGAACAGATGTTATTGTTTGGATTGGTTCCTTTAGGACAGCAGCATACTGTTTTTGAGAGTATTGTTAAAGATGCTTTGGATTTAGTGGTCCAAGATGGAGAGGTAACACTACATATATATTCAATCCAATTCATCATGTCGTTTTTGTATATACAGTGAAACCTCTATCTATCGTTTTTGAAGGGACCTATTGAAATAAACTATGGATGCGGGAAAACAATGAATGCGGGAGTATAGAAAAAATCACATTGATATGTATTTTAATGTTTAATATGTAGTTACATACGAGTATATAGGTTTTATAAAAATGATACATGTTTCAAAAGTTATAAATCAATTTGTTTAAATAAAAAATATAGTAACAAAATAAAAAAGAAAGCTGCATGGAGAGCAAAATCACACTTTATACTGTATTTAATCTTTCATCGTCATTTCCTTTTTTACTGTACCTACTGACGTACTATCATAAAAGACAGCCGACAGAATCAACAAACTGTTCTTTCTTTCTCACTCACTCTCCAATTTTTTTATAAATATATACGATTTTTTTGTGTAATTTAAACGGTCAATGCGATAAAATCATATAGAAAAACGATGAATGCGATATATTTTTACGTGTTTTGTATGGAACTAATTCGGAACTGTAAAAAATAACGACAAATATGGGAAAACAATTATTCGAGGAACGATAGATAGAGGTTTCACTGTATATCGCTGACCACGCACAAAGGAGGAGTGTAGTCAAAAGATTCCACACGGGGATATATATTTGGCCAGCCAGCTCACTAGGTTTTTCTCACACTCACTCACAACATTTATTCTGTGTAATATTTCATATAAATGGAAGTCCGTAGACTCATCTGGGTGGATGGAAGGTCTCTTTTAGTGACCGCACACAAGCCAGAAATACCTTATGTTTGAAGGTTGCATATTAATTTGCATTTGATCCAATTCCTTTTTTTTTTTCAGAATATTGCATCTCGAGCAAAAAAATGTATGAGTCGTCACGACTTTGGTTCTGTACTGATTGTGTTCCCTATTCTTAAGCAATTGCTTGCCTTGAAGCCAGAGTTTGAGCGAACCGTAGAGCATTGCGATATAAATGTTAAATCCAAGTTCACATCTATATTAACCACTCTTCATACAACTGTGAGTATTTATTGATGCCATAAATATTGTTTTTATTATAACATAAGTTAATATTGTTCATCAACTAATTTATTTTCTATATTATTACATCATCTCTCCTTCAAAAAGTTATGTGCTTATTTGGTTATATTTTTCCAGGGTGTGAAAGCTTTAGAAGACTTTATTGAAGGTGTGAAGTCCGACAGTGGAGCCCTCCCTGTTGATGGTACAGTGCATGAACTCACAACAAATACTCTCGTCTTTTTAGAACAACTACTAGACTTTGCTGATACTATAGGTGAGATTTATAAAAAAATAACTAATTTTGCAAATTTAAATATCTTTCAGAATATCCATGAGCTAGTTTTTGTATTCCAGGTGGTGTCTTATCTCAAGAGACTGGTTATATGAACTCATTAGCACTATTACCTTGTTACACTCAGATAGCCACAAATAAGGAGGCTAAGGCTAGAGCATTGTTGGCTATTTACGTCAGTAAGTGTACATATATTTTTCTAGATTATCACAAAGATAGATGTAATTAGCAAATTTTATTTTTAGAAATTAAATTCTATAAGTCTATACCAAGGGTTTGTAGCCTTATTGTTGCACGGGTGCAATCAGCGAGTATATAAAATAATGGCGAGCACAAGTTTGGTTAAAAAAAATAATGAAATACGTATTACAAACTTTATTTCAAAGTCATCAAAATACCTTTTAAGTGAAAATTTATTAACATCTGTTTTATACAATATACGAGATTTCAATACTACTCCTGATTCACCAATTGATTATTTAATCCGTTGACATATATGAATAATATCTCTCTATTTTTAGGAAAAGTCCTGGTGCAGCTGAATTTGACCCTCATGAGTAAGAGTGAACAATGCAGTGATCCCGCGCTTAGAGCCCTCTTTAGACTCAACAACAATCACTATTTACTCATGGTAACTATTTGTATAAGTCCCATCATTAACACTTATGTCGAATGACGGCCAACATTGAACTATCGCCATGATTCATTTGTCGACTGACAGTCGTCAATCGTAACACTCATTGTTGTTTTTCATATTAAATTAGGACATTTATCTAGCTTATATTAAATAAATAAACAAAATTAGTTTATAAATTAAATTGTACATTATTTTTATTTCAATAAAGTAAAAAAAACATAATCTTCTTACAAATTTATGCAAAATGTGTGAATCTAGAGGTTTGAACTTCAGGTAGACATGAACTCTTTTTAGTTATGTTTCCCCATCATTTTGATATTTATTTCCAGGGATTACAGAGGTACCAACTGTTGGAAGTTTTGACCATGTCAGAGCCACAATGTGAGAAGAATTACAGAGAAATGATACAGGATCACAAACAGAGCTATCTCAACAGGTATGTTATAAATAGATAGTTAGTAGAGTAGTGATAAAACCCTGAATTTTTAATCAGGAAGTTCCAGGTGTGAACTCCACTGCTGCCTTTGACATTAGCATACTAATTTCTGTAAGGATATCTGTCAATTCATTTATTGTTAACATATGTTTCATTTGACCCATTGCAATTTGGATTGGTGCGTGACACCAACATATGCTAAATGCCTTAATAGCCTGATCAGTGTGTGTCACTAATACATTACAGTTTTAACATTTTTTTTATCTAAGTGGAAATATTATATAAATTATTGGAATATTTTTGCAAAAAAATGTTTCCACATTTATTCATTAATCTTGTTTGAATTACATTATGGAAACAATTAAAAAAAGTATTATTTTTTTGGTCACATAACATTAAATTTATTAAAGATAATATTTAAATTAAAACACTGTTTAATTCCACTATGAGATTGCTTTAATTAAAACGTTTTCGACTACTATGTAGTCATCATCAGTAATAACACAATACTGATATAAACAGTGTTTTAATTTAAATATTATCTTTTATAATGTATTTCCACAAAGTTACACTTGAAAATATAGAATATTTATTAAATTTATTAAGTTATTGATGTTGAATTTTTCATATTGTTTGATGAAAATCCGGTAAATATATTATTCTTAATGGTATTTTGTAGTTATAGTGCAGACGCTGTAAGTAGTTGAGTGTGCAAAATGTGAGGGCCGAATTCAAACGAGGGAAATATATGCCCTCTCCATATGAAAGGGGATCTGTGGTAATAAAAAGGCATAACATGATACAATTGAATTCTTACAGCATGAAATATGTGAAAAACACCCTCGAATCAGCCTTGTGGTTTGATTGTAATTCAAATACCTCATAAAGTAAAGACCCTTGTGCCTTGTAAAATTTTGTTGGAATATTGAATCCTCCACAAAGTATATCTCGCAGCCATCATTGCATATGTGCATATTTTAGAGCATTAGAGCAAAAACACATACTGACTGAAGATGTTCCAGACCAGTAGGAGGGGCTTTACTATAAATGGGAGAAGATTCATATAAACGAGAAGGGCTTAAATGAAAATGGGAGGAGCTACTATAGTATAAATGTGAAGAGCTTTCTTACCAATGGGAGGGGCTCTATTGGAAATAGGAGTTTTTTAGTAGTAGGATGGGCTTATTGTCAATGGGAGGATTTTCCAGACTAGTAGGAGGGGCTATATTATAAATGGGAGAAGTTTCCATATAAACGAGAAGGGTTTAATTGGAAATGGGAGGAGCTACCATGAGGAGGGACTTTAGTCTGCTGCAACCCTATTTATCCACTGAAGCTTTGATCTTTGGGCATTATCTGAAATGAAATGGGAGGAGTTTCGATGGTAGTAGGATGGGCTATATTTGCGATGGAAGGATTTTCAAGACTAGTAGGAGGGGCTCTATTGGAAATAGGAGGAGTTTTTATAGTAGTGGGATGGGCTATATTATAAATGGGAGGAGTTTCCATATCAACGAGAAGGGCTTTGTTAAAAATGGGAGGAGTTTCCATACCAATGGGAGTTTTTTTTTGTCGTAGGATGGGCTTATTGTCAATGGGAGGATTTTCCAGACTAGTAGGAGGGGCTATATTATAAATGGGAGGAGTTTTCATATCAACGAGAAGGGTTTAATTGGAAATGGGAGGAGCTACCATGAGGAGGGACTTTAGTCTGCTGCAACCCTATTTATCCACTGAAGTTTGATCTTTGGGCATTATCTGAAATGAAATGGGAGGAGTTTCGATGGTAGTAGAATGGGCTATATTTGCAATGGAAGGATTTTCAAGATTAGTAGGAGGGGCTCTATTGGAAATAGGAGATTTTATAGTAGTGGGATGGGCTATATTATAAATGGGAGGAGTTTCCATATCAACGAGAAGGGCTTTGTTAGAAATGGGAGGAGCTACCATGATAGTAGGAGGGACTTTAGTCTGCTGCAACCCTATTTATCCACTGAAGCTTTCATCTTTGGGCATTATCTGTATTCTCCATAATCTCTTCTAAGAGTTGTGCATACATGAATGAAATATATCTGCACGTCAGATACAACAAGATAAGATGTTCCAAGGCATGAAACGCTTAGACCACGATGGGTTGAAGAAAAAAACAACTAGCAAATAATCAGCACTGTCAAATGTAATTTTTTGGGATGCACCACATTTAGCCATAATTAGTATTAATCGTTTTGTTTTTTCAGTTGGAATAAGTTACTCTCTCACATAGCTATAGGTGATGAGGAGCTATCACTATCAAAATTAAAGGACAAAGACAGAGCCTCCATAAAAGAGAAATTTTCTGTAAGCAATGAAATTATTTTTTACTTTAGTTAGAACTAGATATCTATGATTTGTCAACTTTAGTAAACCTATGCTATAGACAAGTTATTTAATACATGCATAAATGATTAGCAACTGTCATATTTTGAATAGAAAGTATGTGAGAACTTACTGCTGAGGATTGCAACCACTATAGTGATAGAAAGACACACATTACATCCACTACTTTTTGATTGATTTTAGATGCCTCTCTTATGGCTAGGCACAAATTAGATGACTAACTTATTTGTATGTTTACATTCCAAAAATAAACATTACGGAGGTTAAAAATAAAACATTTGATGACAACATAAAAAAATGGTTTATTTATTTATCTTGAATTCACATATTTCGAGATTTTTGGTAACAAAACATTTTTATTTCAGGCATTCAACAAAGAGATGGAAGAATGCGCCAAAGTGCAGAGAAGTTATTCCATTCCTGATTTGGAGCTAAGGGAGTCCCTGAAAAGAGACAATAAAGAAATATTATTACCCAAATATAATTTATTCTACGACACTTACGCTTCAGTGCCTTTTTCAAAAAATCCAGAGAAATATATCAAATACAATTCCACACAGATAGCTGCATTGCTTGATAGGTTCTTTGATGTTGCTGCGTAAATGCTACTGTTAATTTTATAAGCTTTAATCTAATCTATTGAGCAATTAATCACAATTACAATTGTAATATATTTTTATATATACAAATATAATATACCTACAATAGTTGGAAATTTTAGAATATTCGTACAGTCAATAAGATTCATTTCCATTTTGCTCCTATGGAAGAAAAAAGAGACAATGTTTTACAAATGTTCTTATGAGACTTTCAATTCAAATTCACAAAACTTTTCAGTATGATTCTAGAATTTCAAAAAGCCCAAATATGTCACATTAAGCGATATATTTATGTTATGAAATTGAAATAGGTCAACAGCGGGTGAAATGGAACCTGGGATCTCTTAATAATATAAATTCGAGGCTTTATCAAGCTATCGACCCACAGCGAACATAACACGCACATTTGTGTTTCAAAGTAAAGAAAATTTGTGCTATTACAAATAAATTTATATGGATAATATCGTCGCGTGAATGCAGAACTATCCTATGTCCAAATGAACTAAATGTTGAGGAGAGTCAACTGAAATAAAGCACAGCGTGGAACAGCGACGATAGACAATGCAAATTTTGATAGTTTTGACAACTACCAATATTGTAAGTTTAGCCAGTTTGCAAGTGAGTCTATTAATTCCATAATGCAGAACTATCCTATGTCACAAAATAAGGCATAGAATTCTTTTGCATGTTAATAAAATACATACCTTTACATAGGTTACTTCTGTTTTATTGTTTTTTCTTTATTAATATAAGGTTTGTACATGGGATACTTCTGCATACCATGAACAAGGATGTCTTTTGGTGGAAAATAATTTTACTTAAAATTGGACTTAGGATAGTTCTGCATTCTAGCGACGATATATGCTTCAAGCACCGTATAAAATAATATATTGTAAATTTGTTTAGATATTTTATTAGTGATAACATTATTTAATTACAATTAATTTATGTATATTTATTATTAAATAAATATGTACTGAACAAGTATCTGTATAATAATATCTTTCATCTTACCTTTTTCCAAATCATCCTGAATTATAAAAGCGATGTCATCGTGTACTAGCTACTAGCCTTTGATTTATTGCCCCTGAAAATGTTTTCTTTTTATTCTTTATTCATTCATTTATACCGTCACAGCTTTTACAACATGTGGGAGAGCCAGTAGACTAACTATATTAAATAAACATGCAAGTTGTCCTCTACGTGGTTATAAAAGTTGAGACAAGATGGGTGGGATACTTTATTAGTGTGAAATGGGCCACTTGCAGATTTTTTTAATTACATAAAATTGTTAATTAGTATGAAAGAAACAACTATAATTTATTTTAATTTTATTGCACGATTTTCTTAGATATTAGCTTTTAAAATTTAATTTTCTCGAAGTGATCAAAAACAATATGGCGGCACTGTGACGTCACGGAGTCCGGTGAACCATAAAAACTTTCGCACTACAGATTATAATCTCATACACACATGAGACTCCGTGATGTCATCAGCTGTCAAAATCCATTTTTCGTGTTTTGCCCAACGTCAAAAATTTTGGATTTTATTTTTGGAAATTCTCCATAATTTATATATTTAAAAAAATTTAACTGACATATTTGTGTTTTCCGACCTCAAATTTACTTAATTTGATCATTTTTATTAAAATCCTCCACGACTGCAAGTGGACCATTGAAGATGTTAAATCTCTTACATGGGATGTTTAACGAATACCTGCAATCTACAGGACATTCAAAAACTTACAGGAAATAGTGGAAAATCTGTTCTATGCCAGGAATTTCACATTTTGATATACATGTGCTGTAATAAACAATCTTTTCCGAACACTTTCAAACTTTGTGTAGCTTGTGTGACTAGCTTTGATGTACAATGACAAAATGTATATAAATAAATACTACTTAAAATTAACTCACCTTCTTCTGCTGTTTTTTGATTTAGATTTTTTCTTATCTGCAAAAAAACAAAAATAAATTAGTTGTGCTACAAACGATTTAAGAATTAAGAAAGTAAGAGATAATCATATAAAAAACCTCTTACTTTTTTTAGCAGAAGCTTTTTCAACATGGAAACTTTTAGCGTGAGGATTGAACATGCACGGCATAATTTTATGTTTGAGATGTTGTGCTGTGGGCAGGTGGCAGTCTATTGGTGTCCAGGGAGCTGTTTGTTTTATTCCTATATCCGATATGTCCACTTTAAATGCTTCTCCTAAATTCAGATCACATTTACACCTAGAAAATAACATATTTATTGTGTTGGTGCAAAAGTAGGAGAATCCCATGATTGAGAAAATTAAAACAGGTTATTTCCTTCTACTATAGATTAAGCAAAAATGTGAGATATGTCTTTTGACTTCCTTAGGTCAATTGATAATGATCTATGGAGTCGAAAACATATCTCACATTTGCTTAATCTATAATAGATGGAAACACTAATTAAAATTTATTTAACAACATACTATATTTGGATAATTAACACAGATTGAACCAGATCCAAACCAAGATATGAATCTTGTAGAATACAACATCTTGCTATACAATACAACATGTTGTTTTACACTCTTCGTTTACCTTGCAATGGGTGCAATACAAGTAAAGATATTATCGGTTTCATAAGAGACTACTGTAGTCAACCAAAACCATAAAATAATATGTGCCTTCAAAATATCTTGGTTTTTAGTATTTCTTTTTTAAGCAGATGAAAAAATACTATATTATACACATGGTAAGCCAAAAACATCAATTTTGAACGATTTGGAGTTGTCAGCCTATATGTAACTGAGCGATATGTCTGCTAATTTAATTGATAAGAAATAGCACTCACTGCTCAGAAGTACTAGAATAAACCATAGCGAACGCTCCATGTTTCTCTTCACGACTGAGTATATACTGTCCTGGTCTTAGTCGTGACAGTTCACTAAATATATTGAACAACATTTGCTTGGATTTGCTCGGTGTCCACGTACTGTGTTTTGCTGTTTCATCGTTGATAGTTTTTTTGTCCTGTTTTTCAATCATTAATAAGTCTGCAGTGTTAGGAGTGATTCTCGCTGAAAGAGAAAAACATGTTTATGAATTGAAACAAAGTTGAGTATAAATCTCTTATACATTGTCAGTCTTATTAATAAACGTAGATTAAATTTCTAGAAGGAGATGAACCACCGATCAGACAAAAAACGTATTGATAAACGTTGATCAGCTTGAACCTAGTTTAAAAGTGGTTGATCCGCCTCTCGAGGTGGTTTAAGTAAGGTGATTTAAGTAAGGTGGTTCAAATCGGCGTCATCTGCCCGCCATGTTGGATTTTACGTCAGATGTTTGCTATGCGGGTTTACATGTACGTTTTGCAGTTATTTTACAATTTATCGGAGTTGGTTTGGGTTAAAAATACGCTTAAGTAGTATCCGAATGTGAATTTAATTCAATCAGTTGTTTTTCTTGTGATAATAGACACTTTTTTCGTGTGACAGAACACCAGTTTCTTAATTTGTTTTTTGATAGACGCATTTAATTGTTTCGTGACAGAGATACTTTTTTCCATGTTGTATGAAAGTTATATTGATTGATTCTGATGAGAATTATTCCTGTACATCATTTGAATGTAAAAGGGAAAGCAGAAAATAAAATTTTACTGATGGTTAGTAATGCATATTGTGCGCAGTGTTATGTTATACCCATATCACTGATTGTGTGTCAGATTATGATTTATTTGATAAATAAATAAAATGTCATTCCATTATTACATTTGCTTTTCAATTATACAAACCTTCCTCATCATATTTTATATTTCTGTGTATTTGGGTACAAAATGTCAGATGAAAAAACCAATACAGTGGAACCTCTCATAACGAGTATTCGCATAACGAGCAAAAGAAAAAGTGAAAAAGTTGCTCCCATAAAAATGGATAATTATTTGTCATAAATTCATATTTTTATTTAGGTACGTTTTTTTTCCTAATCTAAATTGTATTTTAAGTTGTAACACTCTTTTATAAGTAATTTTATTTGAATAAACTTTAATAAAAAAGTTCTCCAAGAATACCTACTTATTCTTTCGGCATGGAATGCATTATTGTATTTTACATTGATTTCTATAAAAAAAAATGTTTCGCATAACGAGTAAGAGTCTGGAACGAATTAAACTCGTTATGAGAGGTTCCACTGTAAGATAATTTTGACAGCCGCTTGTTTGTTTTGAATTTGTCTGTTTACCAGCGTCGTGTAACATGGCAACCAACATAATAGAGCGAATTTTCGAGTTGCCATATGAAATCTTTTATATAAAGTACAGATGTCTATGGTACGGATTAAATATTTTTATTAATAAAGAAAATTTGATCGGTGGTTCAAACGCTAATAGGCGGATCACGAAATCAGTGGTTCAACCATGGTTTGGCGGATTTTTATTAATAAGACTGTGTGAATTTGCATCTTTGGTTAGTGATAGACCATAATTTTTGACCCTTTTATTAAATTCTTGACTGTTAATAATTTAATCATTAAATATTTATTTTTCATTTATTTATTGGTGTGTTTTTTGATTTTTACTTTTTATCTTTATATCAATATCTACTGTTGTATATTGTGTATAATAATAATTTATTTATTTGTCTTCTTATTTCTGTTTTCTTATTTTCATAAACAATAATTTTCTATTTAAACATGATGGAATCAATACGTTCTCTCTAATATTTATTATGGTGATATAAATTTGTTTATTTTGTTGTAAATCAGAAATCTGTGGGACCTTGATTGGTTTACTTTTTGTTATGTATGCTTTGTAATTTTTCAATTGTAAATGACTGCTTATGTCCTGGAATTTGAGTGAAAGAAATGATGCACTCCAGATTCTCATGTGATAATCAATATCGGGGGGACCTGAGATAACTTTTGAAGAAGAATAATTAAAGCATTTTCTTATGTTACCTCTAAGAAGTTGGGCGTCAGTATTAAAATGAAGCCAAGTCCATTGCGCGGCAGCCTCTTTTGGTGTTAAGCATTCATAACCATACTCCAACTGATATTCTAGTTTAGGTTCTAATATACACATATTCTTAGTACCATCTTTTTCCTGGAACAGAAATAATTGACTTAATAATCATTGTCGCCATCATCATGAGCTCGACAGCCCTGGGTGGGCCTTGGCTGAATCCAGTTGTCTCTTCTACTCTCATCTGTCCTTTGCTTTTGTTTTCCACTCAATTACTAACAATTTACTAAAAAAATAAAGTTTGTAAAAACACTGAAAACTTGTCAGAGTAGAAAAGGTTATACAAATGTATTAAACCCAATTTTTACTATCACAATAATATTATGCATGTACGGGTTCGTCGGTAGCCTGGAGGTAGAGTCTCGGTCTCGTGAACAAGGGGTCCGTGGTTCGATACCAGGTGTCGGCAAACTCCCCTTTCACGACACAAGCTTCTAGTAGCTTACTGTGAAAGGTGTATAAGGTTGTATTTGGGTTTATAACAAAAAAAAAACAGATATAACTTCTTTAAAAAAAAAAAAAATATATGTCGGACATTACAGGAAAAAACTTCCTTGAGGCAAAATTCTCATTTATTTCTATCGCTCAACACTTTTTACACTGGAAAACGATTGATAGGTGCCAATATGAATATTTCTAGGGTGAATTTTGTGACGTTAACAATTTTAAAATTACACTCTTTTGAGTAAGTCGGGATCTGAGATTGATACTGCACTAATGAAACAATGGAACAGAAATTTAATATTAAATTATCTATGGTATCCCTAGAACTGAATGTTACAAACTTTTTTTCTGTAGTAGTGCGTGTACGAGTACTCACACCCCACTAATGGTTGGAAATTCTCAAGTATCTCTAAATTTAGGTATTGTAGCGGAGCTACATTTCTATGGTCCCGGGTGTGCATCGACCTTAAGATAATGATAAGCGAAATCCGCGAGTCGCTATTCGTTGATTAGATAATTGTTACATTATCAGATAGGGCTCGTGGGTTGGAGGTCGGTGAACACCCGAGCCTCGACACTCTTTCGCCTGCCACTGGACGATCTACATCGCGCCAACCTCGCGCTTCGTGTTGCTTGCATATTCAACCCACACGTGAGTTAAAATCACATAATTAGTGTAAAATCAAATATA
This sequence comes from Athripsodes cinereus, assembly GCA_947579605.1. Classification (NCBI taxonomy): domain Eukaryota; kingdom Metazoa; phylum Arthropoda; class Insecta; order Trichoptera; family Leptoceridae; genus Athripsodes; species Athripsodes cinereus. Next base: position 28,491,151 of record OX388310.1, on the reverse strand, counting down.
TTTAACTAACCCGTAGGGATTTAATAATTGTCTTAGTCAAAAGTAAATTTAGTAAATCTATTTTATACTTCTAACTAGAAGATAACATCTTTCATTTAATTCATTTTTCTTATTCACTTTACAAATTTGAACATAGCAAATATTACTTATTAAATGTAAGTAATTAATTTATATCGCCAGGTGAGGTGTTTATTCATATTCCTTCATAGGAGTCGGATACGTCTTAATTTAAATAGATAATTCATTTTAATATTTCATACACATAATAACCTGCGATAATGGTGACCCCGACGTGTAAGTAAGTAATTTTTTTATATCACCATTTATCTATCTAGTTTCAATAATCACTACCTAACCTGCGATAATGGTGACCCAGCGTAAGTTTGTAAAGTAGAATCATTTGTACTAATTAATTAATAAATAGAGAATTTCAATCATTTTTATATTGTCAAAATACAACACGTAAAATCTTTTTAAATGTGTATGTGAAAATTAGTATTGTTCCGATGGGTTGGTAGGCAAGCAAGCACCGCCGCGAATTCGTAGTATCTTGAAATAATAGTAAATCGTAATAGAGTCAATATACATAATCATAAGTAAAATAGTACATACATAATATTATAAGCATAATAATTTCTTTCTACAGCGGTGAGTTTCAAAATTCGGTAATACCAACTTAGAAGTATTTAACAGTGGTACGCGAAGTCGACCTAAGGTGGCGTGACGTTCGCCAGTGGTAGGCGAGACAGTCAAGGCCTCTGGCAACACTCGTATTAGCTGTTTTGGTATTTATCTCTGGTGGTTTGACAATTCATTTTGACATTTCTCTTTGTTTACAATAACCGTGACTTGTCTCTCAATTATTTAAGTGTTCTCTCAATTATTGTATTGTAGATATAGTTTATACTTTGTAAATTACTATAACAATGAAGACCAGCAATGAGTTCTGTGAGGAGAGCGGACCGAGTTCTATCAACGAATCAACAACCAAGCAAAGAGATGACTCGCAGATTTCGTATGTCAGAGTGAAAGTGCCACCTTTCTGGAAAGACAGGTGCGCATTATGGTTGACGCATCTGGAGGCTCAGTTTGCGTTAGCCAACATCACAACTGATTCCACACAATATTATACCGTTGTTAGCCATTTGGATTGTGAGACCCTGGACGCAGTAAGTGATGTTGTGACTAACCCACCTACAACATATAAATATCTCACTTTAAAAAACGCATTATTAAAGAGGTTTACGTTATCAGATCACACGCGTATTACTAAGTTATTACAGGAAGTGCATTTGGGGGACAGACCACCTAGTCTTTTGCTGCGGCAGATGAAAGAGCTGGCAGGTCAAAAGTTGGGCAGCTCGGACATAGTGAAGACATTGTGGATGCAGCGACTGCCGAGCAGTGTGCAGGCAGTGTTGTCGGCCTGTGCAGGACAGACCCTAGAGCAGTTAGCCGAGACGGCTGACCGAGTAATGGAAGTTTACACCCCGCAATCAGTGATGGCAGTGGACAATCGGCAAGCAGTGTCAAACGTGAGTGACCCTGGACAGACGGCACTTATGGAGAAGTTGATAGATAAGATCAACCTCCTGGAAAAAGAGGTACGTACATTGAGATTTAGATCTAGGTCAAGGTCCAGAGGAAGACGAGATAGTAGCCGATCCGCCGAGAGGAGTAATCCGGATATCTGCTGGTATCATCATACGTTTGGCAGTAGATCAACCAAGTGTAAGGAGCCTTGCAAGTACAAACCGGAAAACTAGAGACGCTCCGTCGTGAAGCAGCGGAGATAGAGCGTCACACTGGCAAAAGGCTGCACATATTCGACAGGTATAATCGGCTTAATTTTCTCATCGATTCAGGTGCTGAAGTATCAGTACTTCCTGTGCTTGAGAATAAAGTAAAATGTCAGAACTTTATCAATACTACTTCTATATTTGCCGCAAATGGTAGTGTAATTCAAACTTATGGTACAACTACAATAGAAGTTAATTTAGGTTTAAGAAGAAACTTTACATGGACTTTTATTATTGCCCAAGTAGATAAGCCTATAATAGGCGCAGATTTTCTTATAAATTATAATTTGATTGTGGATTTAAAAAATCAACAATTGATTGATTCAGTTACAGGATTGACATCCAAAGGCCACATTTATTATAATCCCGCCGTATGTATTTCCACGATAATTCAAGAAAATGAATACACTAAATGTCTTGAACGTTACAGGGAAATTACAATGCCAATATCCAGTGGAGAACCAGTCAAACATAGTGTGACCCACCACATACAGACTCGAGGTCCACCTATTAAGTGTAAGGCGAGACGACTCCACCCTGAACAATACGAGGCAGCCAAGAAGGAATTCAAAATCATGACAGAACAAGGTATATGTCGTCCATCGAAAGGTAGTTGGGCCAGTCCTTTACACATGGTGCGCAAACCTGATGGAGGCTGGAGAGCCTGTGGAGATTATAGGAGATTAAACGCCATGACTAAGGTAGATTGTTATCCTATAAACCAATTAATAGATTATAGCCATAAACTCGCTGAGTCTCATATATTCTCTACTATAGATTTGGTGCGAGCATATAACCAAATTCCAATAGAGGAAATAGACATCGAGAAAACTGCCATTATCACCCCGATGGGTTTGTTTGAGTTTCCGAAGATGAATTTTGGTTTGGCGTCGGCAGCCCAGACGTTCCAGAGATTCATGAATGAGGTATTACAAGATCTGCCTTTCACTTTTTCATACATTGATGACATTTTAGTAGCATCGAAAGATCAAAAAGAACATATAGAACACTTGAATTTATTATTCGCTAAACTGAAAGAGTATGGTTTGAAAATAAATGTCAAGAAGTGTGTTTTTGGTAAAGAGGAAGTCAAATTTCTTGGACATATTGTCAGCCACGATGGAATAAAACCTCTTCCAGAGAAGGTTCAAGCCATTACTGACTACCCGTTACCCGACACAGTAAAAAAACTACGTAGATTCTTAGGGATGGTAAATTATTACCGTCGTTTTATTCCCAATGCTGCGGGGATACAGCAGCCATTATATTTAATTACTTCATGTTCTAAGAAAGATGATAATAGAATGATCCAATGGAGTGAGGAAGCTACTAGAGCTTTTGAAGAAATCAAAGAAAAATTAGTTCAGGTAACATTACTGACACATCATCGTAGTGATGGTTTGTTATCACTAAGAGTAGATGCAAGTGATACAGCATTAGGAGGAGTATTACAACAAAAGGTTGAGTCAATATCTGAAGATGAACGACCCCTTGCATTCTTTTCTAGAAAACTCTCTAAAGCACAGAGAAATTACTCTACATATGACAAAGAGTTGACAGCAATCTACGAAGGAGTGAAACATTTCAGAGAGCATATAGAAGGTAGACCTCTTATTATTTATACAGATCATAAACCTTTAATCTTTGCTTTCAGTAAGAAAACGGATACAGCTTCTACGAGGCAGAGGAGACAACTGGATTATATAGGACAATACACAACAGATATCAGACATACAAAAGGCGAGTTGAATGTTGTAGCCGATGCATTATCTCGTGTGGATATGATTTATACCACACCTGAGATTGATTACAACCAAGTAGCGAAGTCACAGCAACAAGATTCTGAGTTAAGTATATTGAAAGATAAATCTTCTTTGAAATTAATGTTAGTACCTTACGGAGATAACAAGAACATGGTGATGTGTGATTTGTCCACAGGCAAGTGGAGACCATACATGCCAAGAGAGTGGCGTAGAAAAGCCATAGAGTCGGTACATAACATCAGTCATCCTGGACGTAAAAGCACATATAAGATGGTTAAACAAAGATTTGTATGGCCAGGTATGGAAAGGGACGTAGTCAACTTCGTAAAAGAATGTCTTAATTGTCAGAAAACAAAGATTAACAAACATACACACAGCGCCATACAGACAATACCTATTCCTTCAGAACGTTTTTCACACATTCACAGCGACATTTGTGGACCATTTCCAGAGAGTCAAGGGTACAGGTATATTTTAACTTTAATCGACCGATATACAAGATGGACTGAATATGTTAAGTTGAGAGACATCACGACAGAATCAGTCGTACGAGCAATAATGTCAAATTGGATATCGCGTTTTGGTTGTCCTAAAACCATCACAACAGACAGAGGAAGACAATATACCTCTCATACTTTCGAAAAGTTCGTTAAGAATATGGGCATTAAGCATATAAAGACCACTAGTTATCACCCACAGGGAAATGGCATGATGGAGAGACATCACAGGATCCTTAAAGCAGCCATTAAGGCTGTTGATGGGATAAATTGGGCCGATGCCTTGTCGTATGTCAGTCTTGGATTAAGAGCCAGTGTGCGCGAAGAGTTGAAAGCCTCGCCAGCAGAACTAGTATATGGAACCACCCTACGATTACCTCAAGATTTCTTCCAGGACTCGAAGAAGACCGATACAGAAGGACTACTTGGACAACTACACACGGCATTTCAAAACATAAAGCCTGTTCCAGTAAAGGTAAAAAGAAAAGAAAGCGTTTTTGTACAAAAACAGTTGGAAGAATGCGACTATGTGTTCTTGCGAGTAGATGGATACAAGACCCCATTCCAATGTCCATATGAAGGTCCTTTCAAAGTAGTAAAACGAAATAATCAGTGTTATAAGATCCAGATTAATGGCAGGACAGAGTCTGTTCACATAGACCGTCTGAAGCCTGCATTCTTAAGTGTTACAGATACTATCGACCCTCAGGAGAACATGAGCTCAACACAAGATAGTGCAGAAGAATCAACCAGCAATAGAGACATCAACCATCAACCAATCCAGAGTCCTCAGGCAACAAACCAACAAACTTCGACATCTTCGAGTGGTACAGGAGTGACTACCAGGAGTGGCCGAAGAGTTCAATTTGTGAAGAAATTTCAAGCTGGATAATACTTAAGATACGTAATTCTATAATTTTTAACGTAGAAATTGTTATAATTCAATTTAAAGAAATTTATACATTTTGGTGTAAAAAAAATTTTTAAATTTCAATATAAATAACTTTATACATTGTGTGTATAAATATAATTTTGACATTGCAAATGAATGTCTATAAATATAAATCATGATGGATAGTATGATTGATTAGTAAATTTTTGCAAAACAAAATCCATTAGATTTAATATTTTAACAACATTGTAACATTTTCCTGATCGACGAGTGATGACGTCCAAGGAAATTGTACATTAACATATTTCAATATTTATTTATTGCTTTGATGGCTTAATTGGCCTCTTTTAGAGAGAAATACAACAACACTGTAACATTTTCCTGATCGACGAGTGATGACGTCCAAGGAAATTGTACATTAACATATTTCAATATTTATTTAGTACTTTGATGGCTTAATTTGCCTCTATTAGAGATAAATACATAAATAAAATCTTATCATAATAATATTAAGTTGTTCATATAATAACCTGATAATTATAGCTTGTAAGATGCATGATAATTTCATATGTTTTATATATTAAAGTGTATACATACACAGCGATTGGACATTTTCCTATAGACAAGTGATGATGTCATAGGAAAAGGCAATCAAATATTTGCTTACATGTTTTAAAAGAAAATTGCAATCTCTAGTCATTATGCTCTATACAATTTAAGTTTTAAAAAAAAAAAAAAATATTTCATAGTCTGATAAGACATTTTTTTTTTTTTAAAAAAAGGAAATTCATATTCATATAAAGCATTATAAATTCATCCATCGAGCCATAGCATCATTTAGTTAGGTAGAGCTGAATAATAACAGCACACTAATTTGATCTTGGTTTTCAGGTTACACGGAGCCCTTAAGTGATGAGAGATGAGTCACGGGGTTGTGTCAACTAGAGATGAGAGCTTCAAGAAAAATTTTTTCAAATATATAATAGAACTAACAACATAGAATATAGAGTTTATTGTAAAGGTGGATATGCAAGCAATACGCGAGAAATGACAATATCTTGGGAATGAGGCTGAACCTTCATTCTTAACAGAAGGAGGGAAGGTATGTAGCGGAGCTACATTTCTATGGTCCCGGGTGTGCATCGACCTTAAGATAATGATAAGCGAAATCCGCGAGTCGCTATTCGTTGATTAGATAATTGTTACATTATCAGATAGGGCTCGTGGGTTGGAGGTCGGTGAACACCCGAGCCTCGACACTCTTTCGCCTGCCACTGGACGATCTACATCGCGCCAACCTCGCGCTTCGTGTTGCTTGCATATTCAACTAATCAAATATATTTAACTAACCCGTAGGGATTTAATAATTGTCTTAGTCAAAAGTAAATTTAGTAAATCTATTTTATACTTCTAACTAGAAGATAACATCTTTCATTTAATTAATTTTTCTTATTCACTTTACAAATTTGAACATAGCAAATATTACTTATTAAATGTAAGTAATTAATTTATATCGCCAGGTGAGGTGTTTATTCATATTCCTTCATAGGAGTCGGATACGTCTTAATTTAAATAGATAATTCATTTTAATATTTCATACACATAATAACCTGCGATAGTATCTAAATTTAGAGAACAGAAAAAACAAGTGTTTTGTAAATTGTATAAAAATCATGTATGTACATTACTTACAAGATATCCATCACCTTTGCTCCGAACTAAAATAACAATTTCTTTCTTTGATGTTTTAGAGAGAATATTCACTTCAGAAGACTGATGCAATTTCCAAAGATTATAACTAAAGTCATCTTCGCATAGATCACGATCTACAAAAAATTAATCGTTATTGTCTAAATTATTGATCATACTTTAATTATTGGAATTACGAAAAGATAATATTTTTACCACTGCGTGCATTCAACTTTATGAATTTGTTGTTACAAGTGCATTTCGGAGCTACAAGTTTTCGTTTGTTTTTTCGCGTGTTTGGTGTTTCAACAGCTTGAACATTTGCTAAGGATGCTTTTGATCTGGTCATAATCCCTGAAAAATAAATACAACAAATGGTATCAAATTATCAAAAACATCTAACCACATAATCAGGCCACTAAATAAATGCCCCAATAACGGTTTATATGCGATAAAAGTCATAGCAAACGGACCTTAACTGGTGACGCAAAAATATTTTAATAAGAGAACAGATGTTGGAAATATTTGCGACTAGACAGGCATTCCAGTATTGGGGGAGTATGGCCTTAAAACATTCATTCAAATGATAAACAACATTGGCAAGCAGTAGGAAGAAAGTTAGTCTGATCATAAGTGAACCACAAACACTTAAAGAACTTTCATGACAATCTTTATCTGGTATTTGGGTTTGCCATATTGTCTTAGTTTCTTTCAACGCTCCCACGTTCTTGCTAGTGTTCTGACTTATGAATACGATGCTAGCATGAGTTAAAAAATCACACTCATGGACATGATGCCATCAAGAGCGTGGAAACGTTGGGGAATGCGATGGCTTAGAGCTCAGATGTTGTAGGTGCAGTTTTCATAGTTTTAAGATAATCAATGTTGAAAGTTTGAGCTGCCATACCATTTAGTACTTACCACACATGGTTTTTGTTTAATATCTCGTCAATGACACAGAGTTACGCAATAATATTCCTAAAGAACATACTTCAGATGATATAGATTCGCATGCGTATAATAACTCATTTTCGGTAAAAACTGCACTTACAACATCTGTGCTCTAAGCCATCGATATAACATTACACGTATAGACAATTCGCACAGATCAAACAAGTCCCAAATTAAGATATGAATCTTGCATTATGGGTATGGGTACTAATCCGACGATGTATACATATAAAATGCACTAAATATATACATGTACCACCTAGACCCAGAACAATTTGAAAAAGGTTGTTCTTCATTTTGCCATGGCCAGGAATCGAACCCGGAACCTGGTTACTCAAAGGAAAGAGCATTACCTCCGCGCTACACCGTTCATCAAAGACAACATGGCAAATACCTGACCATTTATTTTAGAAAAAAAATTGCTGTGTTACCTGTGACTACAGGTTTAGGAGGTGGTTCTAGTAATGATTCGTCTATATCCATCACCAGTTTGTCTTCATCGTCACTGCATTGTGACTCCGTATCTGACATCAGTGCAACTTTAGATTCATTGGAAGTGTCATTGTTCTCCTTCACAGGACTAGACGTTGTTTCAGAAGTAACTTCTTTACTATTTTTACTTTTGCAGAAATCACATTTGACTTGTACTGGAATTCTACAAAAATTAGAAAAAATCAAACTAGAATGTTTATGTATAGTTTTATAAATTGAAGGAAAAATTACTTCTTGTGAACACATTCAGTTTGCCAAAAATAATGTTGCTCTTTCATTCACGAGTTATACCTACAGCAATGACATGAGTGTCAAAAATCAGGCAGCTGATAATTTTAAAATTAAAATTATTAGCACTTTTCATATCATATTATGATCTTAACGTTGAGATTTTTTAAATTACACTATTAATAATCAATGTGCGTGTCTCATGAAAGTGGAATAGCCCGGTAGTGGGTGGAATTGAACTCGGGAGCTTTCGATTGAAAGTCCGAGACTCTACCACCAGGCTACCAACTACATCAACTGTATTTCATGTTTGTTCATTTTGCAACAATATTTCACAGCAATAAACTTACACACTAGACTTCTGAGTGCTATCTCTTAGCAAGGAATTTTTAATTAACGCACTGTATGCCCATTCACACTTTGCTCTGGTAGACAGATTCTGAGGGGGCAGTGGGGGTTCCATATACACCACCGTATGGCTAACTAACTTCCCTTTTGGATCTGAAACACATGTTGATGAAACAATGGTTATGTTAAAACAAGTTCTTAACTTTAAAAAAATCAGAGTACATTATTATCATCATCAATTGTTCTTTAGTGGTTACCCAAGTGCAAAGGGTGATGAGTAAATAACGTTTGCGCATGCATGACTGTATCGTTTCGTAAATTCTATGATTTCAAATATTTTTTACGGGTATCACAAATAAACACAAATAAGCTTTTAAATAAAAAAGTGCTAAACAGATTAAAAATACACTAGGGTTTGGTTATACACAGTCTCAGCAGAATTGAGATAGCACTGGTTGTTTGGAAGGAAAAAACAGTGATATCTATGAAGAGAAAAGACTTTAGGAAAAAACAGAATGATAGGTACCTTTTATTTTGTGCTCTTTGACTGTAAAAGGAATATTCCAGCTTCTAACACACTTAGGTATGTTGTCTACAATACATTGAAGACTGCTAGGCGTTGTAACTATATTCACATTGTTTTCCACAGCAAACTTTTCACAAGTCTCGTCATCATTAACTGAAAGAAAAATAAATAAACCAAATCAGCACAAATAATACTTGTTCAAGAAATTCTAATATATCATAATAACATTTAAAAAAAAAAACTATTTTTTAAATATGAATTGTTTGTAATAAGCCCAAAAACATCCCAAATACTTTTACGATAAACAATATGCTTGTGTTGTGAAAATAGAGTAGGTCAGCAGTGGGAGAAATCGATCCCAAAACCTTTATATTAAATATCAAGATTCAGGTTACCGACCATTTCAAATCAAATTTCTATAAATAAGTTCAGTTCAGTTTCAGAAAAAAGCTGTCGAATATTTAGACTGTAAAAAGTGAGTCAATAGTAGTCATGGAATTTTAAATAGGAAATCTTACTCTTTTTTGACGACATGAGCATATTGCTAAATGCTAGGGTGTATAAAGGTGTATTTTAGTTTACAGCAAGTCCAGATAAATTTTTTTAGAAAAAAGAGTTAATTCAATAAATTCAGGCATTGAATGAATGTAATGAGATATGCAAGTTTGATAATTTAATGATGCATGATTTAAAACTTTCATAAACTTACCCGTAAAATTTACTTCACGGCATTGATGTTTCTTTTTTATTGTCACATAATTTTTCGGTAAGTAAAAATGTGTGACATTCAGATTAGGAATGTGTATCCCGGGTCCAGGGTTCAACTAAAATGGCAACATATAAGAATATTAATAATTGACAGTATCTTGAGCAAGTTGAAGACACATTAGGACTTGGAGTCGGCAAACATGGCTCGTTGTTTTTTTTGATTACTTGACTCTTTTGACAAATAAGTTTACCAACTACAGCAGAAGACTTACAACTTAAGAAAAATAAATGAAATGACTTGATAAGCATAGACTTTCAAAGTTATCATAGATTTTCTTATCTTTCAGCGTGCGTTTTATGATGAGCTGTCTATAGAGATTAAAACTCTTAACCATTCATTTGTAAATAAATGAATAAATAGAATACTTACATTGGTCTTTAAAGTTTTATGATGAGCTGTCTATAGAGATTAAAATTCTTAACCATTCATTTGTAAATAAATGAATAAATAGAATACTTACATTGGTCTTTAAAGTTTTATGATGAGCTGTCTATAGAGATTAAAACTCTTAACCATTCATTTGTAAATAAATGAATAAATAGAATACTTACATTGGTCTTTAAAGTTTTATGATGAGCTGTCTATAGAGATTAAAACTCTTAACCATTCATTTGTAAATAAATGAATAAATAGAATACTTACATTAGTCTTTAAAGTTTTTATAAGTTCCAAATCCACAGGTTCGTTAGTTTGACTTACAAGTGGCACCATGCTACCTGATTGATAGAATTGTGGATATTTGGGAAGCACTGTGTCCAGTTGTTCTTTCCATAGCTCCTCAACATACTTCTGGTGATCTGGTATAATATCCAATAGCCTGGAACAATTTTTACTTGTCCACACATTCTGTACGTACGCTGTAAATGCAAATCTTTCAGTGTTTATTTTAGTCATCAGATTCTAAAAAAGAAAAAAAAAACAGCAAAATTAGATATATAGTTAATTTGTGAGCATTGGTAATATATTATATATCTTCCATAAATTGATGAAACTTTTGATGATGAAGATTTGTAGATATCATATCTAATCAGAATACAAATAAGAATTTGTCTTTTATGGATCTATTTTGAAATTCAGAGAAATGAAAAATTTATATTTCAATATGAGTAGGATAAATTTTTGGCTATTGTGTAATGTGTAAACCTAATAGTTGTGTAAATTGTATTTTTTATCTTTTACTTACAGGACACTCAAAAACTTACGGAAAAGAGTGGGAAACCAATTTTTTGCAGAGTGTTCCACAGCTTCGACAAAACATGATGTAATGACAATTATTAACATCTCAAATTAAGCGATGACGTATGCCACATATCTAGAATAACTTAATTTTATGGCCCAGGAAGGACGATTTGTATGTTCATTAATCTCTGGTTATCTTGATTGTGGAGGGTACCATGGTAATAATAATAATATCAGGATGATTTTTAAAGCGCCGTTTAGTGGACAGATCCACCTCAAGGGTGTATGGTAGTAAAGGTAAGTAGAATTTATAATGAGCGTATTCAGATACTTACATGAAATTTCTTTACTTCGTTTGCAGAGACATTGCTTGATGGTAATGGTATATTAGAAGTTAACACAGGTCCATTGTGTAGAAAGTGACATAATACCCTAAGTCCCAAAGCATGCTCTTGTGCTGTCAGAATTGATTTGTTTGGATATAAAGGTAAATGTAAGTGATCCTAAATTAAAAAGTAATTGATTAAAATCATTCTCTTGAAGTGAAAATTCCAATAGTAATGTAGTACAAAAATAGTGTATTCAATCAAGTTTTAGTTGAATTTAAACTTCCCCAACTACATAAGCCAACAACCTAAAATTCTAATAATCTGCATGCTAAATTAGGAGGCATTAAGATAGTCTGGCTAGTGATTAATAAAGTCAATGTGTATCTAAGTACTGAATATTAAAAAAAAAAAAGATTTATCTGGGTTTTGTTATAAACCCAAATACAACCATATACACCTTTCACAGTAAGCTACTAAAAAAAAAAAGCTTGTGTCGTAAAAGGGGAGTTTCCTGGCACCTGGGATCGAACCACGGACCCCTTGTTCCGGAGGCCGAGACTCTACCTCCAGGGTACCGACGAACTACGTGTAATATAAGTGTTATATTTTTAATAATTTAAAAAGAAATACCGGCGGTTGACATTATTATTTTGTTCATAAAATCAAAAGAATATCAGTTTCTAGATGATGATAATCCAAAAAATATATCATTGTTAAATTTCGAGTTGTTGGGTCTTTGTAATTGGACGATCCAATAAGTATCTTTTTTGTACTTACTGGTTTATTCATTTGCTGTTTCTCCTGTTTATTAGGAGATTTGTCATCATTTGCATCAGGTTTAGTGGAGTATTCATCCTCTACACTTGTCTTGGCTTGGGCCATGGGTTGGTTTTTTGTTTTATAGGGCACCTCCACAATTTTCGTAAAAGGACTTATGAATGTGCCATTTATAATACGAAATGTGGCGGAATTTTCATAAGCTGCTTCATTGTTTATGAAGTTTTTACCGTCTTTATGTGTGTAACTCCTATAAAAAAATGATAAACATAAAATAATGACAGAAAAAAGACACACACATCAATTATGATGACACGTAAATTAATGTACATCATAAACACTATTATTTTGTATGTCAGTGATTTTTTACAAATAAAATTAATTTATATACCAATCAAGTTTCATAAGTTCAGCAACAAGATCCATGATTGTCTTATGTTGATAAAAATTATACTTCTCTAGATTTATTTAAAAAAAATCTAATACATAATTCACGTTGTCACTGGATTATTAACATATTATATTAAAATATTTATCACAACATCATAAAAATCTACAATTAATTATTTCAGTTAGCTTTATAACCCTACTTTTCTCGATGTAAATTTGTACAAAAATTGATAAGGGAATTTGACAGTTCAATTCTTTATCTTTGGAATTAATTTCAACATGATAAACCATTATTATTTATATCGTTGATAATAAACCTTGACACGTTGATAATTGCACATTTTTATTGACAATGATATTGCATTAATTAAAAGTATTATCGAGTATTTTTAAAATAAATTGCAGCTTAACATTTAAATTTTATAAACTATTTGTTTTTCGTAATTTTTTGATGATGGCAACCTACGTACTCCATTTATATTTCTATGGATTAAATGCCAATGTTCTGTCAAATTTTCTCGAAGTGTGGGGCAGGACACGTCAGGCTGTAACGTTTTATTTCATATATTTGATACATTTTGGGAGTGGTAAAAGCAATCTCGTGATACATTCGTACTATATCGATCAAACAATTGTATTTTCATAAAATAATTTATTTGCGGTATATTCAAAATGTCTCAGTTTACTTCTCCAATGCCCAGCCGGGAATTCTTGTGGGACGTGTTTCAAAGGTATGTTTAATTAATGTATTGTTATATTGTGTTGAATAAACAAGTTATCAATACTAATCATGCTTAAATACAAAGTATCGCGTGCAATTTCCATATCGTGGGAAAATATTGCCTTACTTTGCTCTAGGCATAATGAGATTGTGGTGTATAATTGTGGCGAATGTAGATTGTACGATATATTTTTATCTCATTTAACAGGATATTGTTTTGCAATAATTTTATCATTTTGTGATGAAATTGTGGTGCAAGTTTTGTATATTCTTTTGTGTTGCATCAAAGAATAAACATCATGAATTAAAAAAATATGTTTATAATTGTTTTTATCTCTAGTAACTTATATCTTTTATTTACACAATTTTAATGATAGTTGACTCATTATTGTTGTACCAATTTTTCCTCAAATTCTATCGCACATTACGATTAGTCATATTAAACTTTTAAAGGAGTAGTATGAACATTCATGGACTTCTGGAAAAAATCTTTTATAAAAAAGCATTGACATAGATCTATGATAATAATGTCACCATGTCTGTTTTATTGTTTGTTTCTGTTTGCCTGACGATTCAAAGTACTATGTTAATGGCCTATGGATTGCATGTTAGTGTTTTTTGAAAAATATATTTTCTTTTCTCTGGTAGAAAATTCCGATAGTCTTTATATATAAAATTGATACATCAAATATAAATTAATGTGAAACTATTGTAAATAATTTTTAATTCATAAATGTATTTGTATTTGCCGTTGTAGAGTTGACAGGGATCGCAGTGGACATATTTCTGCAGATGAGCTTCAGACTGCCCTCTCCAATGGCACTTGGAATCCTTTTAATCCGGAGACAGTGAGACTCATGATTGGTACTTTAATTTAACTTTTATTTCAATTATAATTTCTGAATAATCTTGTAATTACCATGGACTCCTAAAACTAAGAACAATAAAAAATGTAAAAAAACTGTAATGGCAATGTGAAGTTCACAGATTAGAATAGGTCTCTTATTTTTCTGTAAAATTTACATTACGATGCAGATACTTGTAAAGCTTAGTTGATGTGTAAAACTGAATTAAAAAAAAATTCGCAGAAGAGTCAAAACATGATCTGTGTGGCGGTACTAGACTTTTGTTTTATATTGGAGCATGGTTTCTAATGTGATAATATCGATTCACATTTTTTTCAATGACACCTATTTAGTGATTCATGTGTTAAACTGGGATTTGGTGATAAATCAATTTACTCCCTTTTCCTTTTTGGACATAATTTTTACAGACAACAGAAAAGATAATTTGTTTTATTTTAGGTATGTTTGATAAACAGAACAAGGGCACAGTGAGTTTCGAAGACTTTGGCGCTCTGTGGAAATACGTGACCGATTGGCAGAACTGCTTCAGATCATTTGACAAAGACAACTCTGGCAATATAGACAAAGATGAGTTGAAGCTCGCACTGAATGCATTCGGTTACAGATTGTCAGATAATATAGTCTCCATATTGGTGAGAAAGTTTGATAGATATGGAAGAGGAACAATACTTTTCGACGACTTCATACAATGCTGCATCATTCTCTATGTAAGTATTTTTTTATTTATTTCGTAACTTCATGGTAGAAGTGTCATTATTATTTATTAAGTGTTTACTGAGTGTAAGTGTATAATGTTGTCATCATTCGCCATGTAAAATAGAGATTTGGATTTATTTATATAGGTAATAAAGTGTTACCGTTGGTATGTAGAATTTAAGTCAATAAGTATGAATGAGAATACGCTTGCTACATATTATTGCCATCATTGAGAGATAGTCAAACTGTCACCAGCTTCAGAAGCAAATTAAAAACTGAACTCTTCACTGGCGTCCTTGAGACGGTCTAGAGCATGCTTGTCTAAAGTGCGGCCCAAAACACTTTGAGATGCGGCCCAAACGCAAATTATGAAGATATTTAAATTTGCTTATTTCTACTAAAAAAAATAATGTTTGCAATATTTTTCATTTTTGCAACATACGATTGTTTGTTCAACAAAAGCAAATCCATCCATCACATTAATTTTACATAGGTATAGGTATATGTATAATATATACATTTTTATACATATGTTCATTTATAATTTTATAATTTATATCTAATTCAAATAAAATAAATATAATAAAAAGAAGTTATTTAATTTTAATAGAACTACAAATAGGTATATAGTTAATTTTATTTCCATTTGTTGAAAAAATATTTATGTGCGGCCCAGCATATATTTTTTTTTGCAATGTGGCCCTCGTATGGTCAAAGCTTAGACACCCATGGTCTAGAGACTATTAAACGGCATCAAAAATAAAATCATCATCATCATCATAGTATTATTGAAAAAATATTTTAATATAAGTATTATCCAATGACTGGTGAAAGGACAAACACAAGATAAAAGCCTTCACATCTGTTCTGTAATATTTTATTTCCTGTCGCTTATTTGTTATCTTTATTTAACGTTTTTAGTTTTCTGATAATTTTTTTACAATAATCATCGTGTATTTTGAGTTGGAAGCTTGTTACAGCTCTGCCAAATGATGTATCAGTTTTTTTTTTAGATAAATTGATAAAACGATGACTAATAAAGGAAATAGAATATAATTAGAAAGATACAGCTGAACACTTTAATCTGAGTTATTTTTATCTAATCATAATTCATAACACCCAATATTTGTTTTACTTATTATATACATTTCCATTTATGTAAATAATCACAATTATATACTTATTAACAATGGGCATTAAAGTAAATTGTCTTTATTATTTATGTGTAAAATGATTAAACTCTTTTATGAATCATGCACAAAACACAAAAATGGGACTTGAGATGCAAATGCTTGTTTTTTCAAAATGTTGTGTAAATGTTAACCACTTTGTTTATAATGTTGGTGTTGTTTTGCACAAATATGTATATTTATCTTTATTTGTTTTGGCTAGATGATTTTATCCTATTTGTGTTGGTATATTTTTTTGTTTTTCAGACATTAACCGCATCCTTTCGTCAATATGATACAGATCAAGATGGCGTCATAACAATCCATTACGAACAATTCCTCGCTATGGTGTTTAGTCTTAAAGTATAACTTGTATTGCCAACATTTACCTCGTTTCAACATCCATTGAAAAAACCTTGCATTTTCGTATGTTAATATTATGTTTCAAAATAATATATTTTGCATGATTCTTAAATGATTTCTGACATTATGAATGTTTATTAAACGCAATGGAATAAATATTTAAAACTAACTACTCTAACATATTAATATAATCATTAGATTTTATTTAAGAATTAAAAAAAAAATGTCTGCATTAAAAAAGGTTATCTTTGGCACGGAGAAATTCAACTGCATGGTTATTGATATAAGCATCTGCATACCGTTAGGCATCTGCCGATATACCATCATGTTTTACTTTATCATCCATTGTTGAATTATTCTTTAACGCTGTTTAAGCTTCATATTGCGATTTGATTTTGTGGCGTTTAAGCTATATAATGTTGTGACCGTGTGCCTATATTTCTACTAACAGCTAGCTAAAAACTATATTTTATAACACATAAATTTCTAATTAAAAAGTGTTCTTTTTGTGTCAATTCACAGCACTAATTTCATTCTTTAGGTTAATTAAAATTCGTGCATTAAAAGTTTTGTTTTCTTCATAATATGTAATCTCAAAATGTCCATATAATTTATTGGGGTGATCGTTTGTACTTTTATGAGAAAAAACACAAAAAATTGGTTTACTAAAATTTATTAATAAAAGTATTTAGGTAGGTATTATTTTCATAATTTGGAACAAAAAATCTTTTAGATATATATTTTACTAAATTCATGTGACATAACTGCTTTAATTTTGAAACTGCTTTAATTGTGCCAACGTATTGGTCTTTTGTCCATACTTTTTATATTGTATATAAACACTTTCTTCTCTTAATTTGCAACGATAGTGAATAATATGTTATAATTTTAGTTAGAAAACATTTACATGTTAATAATAATTGTATGAGAAACTGACAATCTGAATCACCTATATAAATATATTACATTTAATTATATGTATTATAAATTTTATGTATTATTTTCTTTTATATATCTGCTCCGCAAGTAAGGTAGCTTCATAGATATGCCATTTTTAATTTAATTGCTGATGCCTGCCATTTTAAAGTAAAGATATTTGGAATGAGTGGCTAGTTTCTTCAAATATTCTTATCTCCCAATCATCCTTTTGGAAATTATTTATATTTTATATTTAGAATCTGTTCTGTTCTTTCTCCTTAGAATGAATACCTAGGTAACATCTCTCCATATTGTTTTCATTGCTAGAGTGATGATATATTACAATATGATTATTATAGGAATCTCCAATCGTTTTATCTCCGTGGACTGGTCAATGTTTGATAATTTTACTGTGGCCCGCTGAGAATGAGACGTTAATTTTTTACCTTTGAGAAAATTCATTCAAAAATTTCTACCCCTCCCCCGTCCTTAGTTTTGTAAAGGAATATTTTCTGATAGTTTAAAAGTGAGGACCTTTTTTTAGTCTCAGTTTTCACGATTTGATAGTTACCCTTAGATTCTAAATTTCTACTCCCCTGTTAACAAATTTTCAAAAAAGTTATAGGAATTTGACACATTTCACAATCTCCTCGGTTTTATTAAAAAATATTTCACAAATTTGCTTTCATTAGATTTAAATATTGAAAAAGAGGACACAACAAAAATTGACTGACCCTATGTTCATCCGCGGTTTGATACTGGTCCTTGGAGGGGGGGTTCAAGACCACTAGTTTATATCATTCAATACAAGAATGTATTTATGATAAACTACTTGTAATTTCATCAGGCAAACCTGTTCTATAGCAATGTGTATTAGAAATTTGTATTCAAATTAAAGAGCTTGACTTAACATAATTTTTTTTATACAACATTCTGCTTATAACTGTTGTATTTTTTTGTGATAATATTGATTACCATTTCTACGTGCAATGGAGAAAATTTGTATATATGTTTAATTGTTTGACATTCCACCTTTCTTGTTTTATATTTTTTTGTCTGGTTATTTATGCTAAAATGCAAATGAAGTTATGAAGTGATTACTGCTGCTGTATATATTAAATACCTTATTTATATTCCTATATGTATACATTGTATTGTAATTACCACCGAAATATATCCACCGTTTCTATTATCTACCTTTCTACCTCAAATACAATTCTATTTGCATGTAGAACACTTCATTAGCAACAATTGTGATACGCACTTAGCAGATTATTTACCTCATTCTTGCTATTTCAAACATTCACATCTGTGTCGTTATAAAAATAAAAGTCTTTTAATGTGTTACTGATGTAATGCATGTTTTTTTTTTGTTTTTCACAATTTTAGTTAAAATAATGTACTTAAAATGTCAAAAGACAAAAAAAAAACCAGCTGTTTTTTACGTTATGAAGTAAATTTATTTTTTTTATTTTGCATGCCTTTGTGCACAAATACTAATGACGAACCAATTTTGAATGTAGAAAAAAAGTGTATTTGCGCAACTCAAATTAAGTCTTATTTGATAGTTAAGTTTGATGTAATTGGTGATGAGAAAATATTTTGAATATATTATTTGAATGGTAGTCTATATCATGACATTATTTATCCGATATAATTTGTGACACCCTTACTCACTATCGCGGATTAATCCCAACTCTTATGTCTGGCTAAGTGACATGTTACTCATAAACAAAGATTAGCATTGTTCTAACAATTCTAATGGAGAGTACAGGCAATACCTTCTTTAGCATAAGGGCACAATATGGATACATTTGCCTAGATAAAAAGAAAGCTCAGTGAAATTTTAATAATAATAATAAATACATATTTGCTATTTATTCACTGTGTCGGTGTTTAGGTAGTAGAATTCCATATCGAAAAATAAAACAGGTGTTTTATTCTACTAAAGATTTATTTTGTGAGAGAGACGTCTTTCGTCTTATGAGGACATTATCAATCGATTGACAATGACAATGAGATTGACAATGTCCTCATAAGACGAAAGACGTCTCTCTCACAAAATAAATCTTTAGTAGAATAAAACACCTGTTTTATTTTTCGATATTTGCTATTTGTTGAATCTGATTATGACCGAGGACTTGGCATGTCCTAAGTCAGCCCTGATTGTGGGTGTTATATTTTTCTATTTAATTTGAATTAACTATTATTCTCTATAAAAATATTATCAGGGTAACATTCCGTTTAGGAAGATAAGTTTTTTGTTTTAATAGTTTATATCACTGTGTTTTTATCTGCTAATTTCCAGGCCCTCACACAATCCTTTCGTCACTTTGATTCTGACCAAGACGGCTATATAACTATTCATTATGAACAGTTTCTGTGGATGGTATTCTCGTTACATGTTTAAAAGTTTTATGATATAAGTACCTTGTTTTTTTTTGTAAAATTGTAATTTTAAGTGTTTAATTTATCTCTCCTCATATACCTATTATATATTTATGTATATATTTTATGGCTAGTTTTATTATAATAAAAATATATTATTATATTTGTATTTACTGTGTTTTGTTTATTTTTAACTGGAGTTCTTAACAGTACCCTTACCAAAATGACTGTTTTTTATGAATTAAAAGTAATCAGTAAATAATTCATTTTCTTGGAACAGAGTGAATCATTGTGTATTGTATCATTACATTATTTTGAACCTAGTATGATTGCTGGATACCCCTGTGCTGAAAACATATACAAAGACAAGATAGTATGGTAAAAAACCAACTATTCTTGGACATTCTCAAAGCATGCTCCGACCAGGACTATTGTCTCCGCTGTATTACAGGCACACAATATTTGTGACATGTTCATACCCTAATGTCCAAAATTCTTCTAAGACACTTATTTTTGACACTAAGTACCTTCTGCTCTTGAGCCTTAGTTAGGTACCAAGACACACCCATATAGGAGGATTAGGATAATTCAGGCATTAAAAAGGTGATATTTTGATACTAAATCCAGATACCCTCCAAATTCTATCTATAATAGACCATTAAAGGATGACGTCACAGAAAAATCATTGAGGGGCATCGGGCATCCCAACACAACAGACGATTACGGTGTAATATTAGGTGGAACGCCTAAAGAATACCTAATAATTAAAAAAAACTGTCAGTGTCGATTCTGTTATTATTTTGTCGTCTGACTTTCTTTTTTTTCTCTTATGGCATAACATCCTACAAGGATGATTTGCGCAATCTGACTGTTTGCCCCCCAAGCAAAAGCAAATCCATAGACAAGACCAAGTGACCTTTAATGGTCTATTGAATGTGTGTTCTATAATGGTTCTATATAGGTATATATAATTCTAATATAATTAAATTGAAAATTATATTCTGTATTTTGAATAATGATATAATAAAGAAATAAATAAGAATAATGAGATGAGGGCACAGGACAGAGATGGCTGACGAGTAAGTAAGTAAATCAGATGAGAAGGCAACTGATAAAATAAAGACAAGAGTGAGATCCAGATGGAAAATATTGATAGAGGTTTGCAGAAATGAGTGTATGTCAACCAATGAAAAGGCTTTTATCTAGCAGTAGATGGATGTTGGCTGAAGAAGATGAAAAGTGTTTATATAGTTTTTTTTTAAAAAGTTATTGTGGCTACCCCAGAATAAAAATGGGTATTTATTATACACACATATATATGGTCAAATTAGTAAAAACGATTGAAGGTGAGTATTAATAGGTAGGTATTGTATATTTTTATCTAAACATTCAAGTTTAAATAATATTTTAAATTAAAATTTTCATATTCAGTATCATAAAAGAAATATTTGGTATCCAGTGCAGTTGCCGGTAAAGAATTATGTCTCTCACTCTTTTCTGTATGTTTTCGAGTGTCCTGCAAGAGGTATAGGTATTTGTAAAACATCACATTTAAGATATTTACATTTTCAGATCGGTGATGTGGTATGTCACCCATTTTGAATGTTTTAGCTTTTATTGGCACAGAGGACCACTTGCATGTTTGTAATCTTAAATTGGTCTGTTGGCTACTTCACTCTTGGGAAATGCTGTGATGATAAGTATGTCTAAAAAAATAAAAGTCATGCTAATGCTAAAACATTTACATATTTATTGATAATGGCAAGATGACTTATATTAATGTTCATAATTAATATATAGATCACCTAATTACATTATTTTATAATGAGGTCAAGGTGTGCTTCTAGTTACATAAACAATTCATCACAGATAGTGAGGAAAAAAGATTATAATGCATTAACAGACAACTAAGATATTATTTTATAGGCATATTTTAGCCAAATTAATTAAACTTCAATTGCATTTAATTGCCATGCAAACGAATTATTTTTAATAATATTAAAAATATGGCAATGCACATTTCTTATGAAAACATTTTTCTGCATTCAAAATCTGAAATTACAGCTGACTTTGACATTTTTGTCCTTGCTCTGTGAAAACTTATGGAAAACTAATTCAAACAGCGCTTATCAGTGCGCAGACACATCGCAACAAAGTATCGGATGTTTATTTACGATAAACTCCAGTGTATACTACCTGGCAGAATCTTTTTATATTGATTTATATTTTGTACGCGCCTTTTTTAGTTACATTTGTCATGTCGATATTGTCAATGTCAGTGTTGAATGCATTGGAGTTGGGTCGTTCTGTGCCATTATTTAGAAGAATTTTTACTCAAACGGTATGTTTTATGAGATATTTCATTATTGTTTTTTGAATTATATGACTTACATCATATATTTCTCTCCGATTTATGTGTATTTTGATTCATATTTACAATTTTCTGTGTCGCAATGTTAATATGAGCCATCCACGGTCTAGTTTTTCCTATAATTTAATAATAATAACATTTGCACAATTCTCCGAATTGAAATGTATAACTTTCAATGGAATTGTTAATTATTAATGCACGTGGAAGTTCTTGGTGTGTTATATATTTATTGGAAGTGAAATAATAACCTCAAATTTTTCAATTTTGTTTATTACGAAAAAAAACAATAATTAAATAAATCATCCTGAAATTAGAATGTCCAGTAATTTACAAAGATTTATGAATCATAATTTATATAAATCTAAACCCTCTTCAAGTCTTTTAGTCATTTTCTTAAGAACCAAAGTGATTATAATGTTTTCTAATTGAGAGCATGTTTGTGTACACTTTGACCTTTTTCTGACCTCTTTGAAACTTAGGGGAGAATCAAAATAAACTTGTTATTTTTACCACAATTCTGCAACCATCAAATTTCTTTATTTATATGATTTTGAATTTATTACCCAATAGATACAAACATCTAAAAATAAATTTAAATTCTCATTGCACTAATATTCAACTAATTACATCATTTACATAAAGATTACAATGTAACTCAATGTTTTTGTAATTGGTTAAGTATTTTCTATTGATTAAGAGTGAAGTACTTTTATTAACTTGATATACAAACATAATAGTATTTGTAGTTTTGTTATATGTTCATAATATGCTAAGTGTTTTTTATTTTAGAAAATGTTTGAGAAAACTGCCACTAATCTAAGTGCCCTTCCTCCGGATCAAGTGAAGGAGTACTTTGCTTCTATTGACACAGTTCTGACTGACTGCGATGGTGAGTTGTTTTAAGTACAATATATATTTTTTCTTCTTCTATGAGTGCCATATCAGGTCCCCCCGACGTTGGCGATCACTCTGGAGAATGCTTCCCTGTCTCGTGCTGTGCGGACCAGCTCTCCCATCCGCATCATCAGCATATTTAATTAGATTAAAAGTATATAAGATTTTAGTGCCTTATAAATGGCTGGAATATGTGAAACATCCCATGACATATAGTATTGTATACATATTATAGTATAGTGTTGGTATTTACTTTGTTAAACTCCGTTGTCTTCGCCCTTGCCTTTTTTCCCATTTATTTGGGGTCGGCTCTCCTAGTCCTCATTCTCCAAGTTCCCTGGTCCCCTGCACCCTCTGAACGCTAGATAATGTGTAAAATTCCATATTAATAAAAATTAACAATATTTTTGATGTTTTTGGCATTAACTATGTGATAATTACGCGACATGATTAGATAATGAGTTTTATTCACTATGTATTTAAATTATCACTTAATTTTATATATAGGTCTGCGACTGGTTTCGATACGCTAGTATCATTCACGAGCAGAATATAAACTGAGTGCAAAACAAAAGAAGGGTTCTTTAGAGAGTTATGTGTGACTAGGGGGTAGTGGGGTGGGGGTGGAAGTATTATTAGAAAAAGATTGGAGGTGGGTGGAATCAGGGAAAGAAAACATTGAAAGTAGGGGAGATTTTTGTGGTGCTATTATTTTATTAACTAAATTATGTCCGGAGTTAATCACATGGTATTTGAATTTTACTAATATGAGTACAAACCCTGTATTTTTAATTTTTGTCACACAACATCTTCTATTCAATGATGGGGTTACCTCAGTTATGGAAATGCTCTGACCCCCTAGACAAACACGCATTGGCGATCGACTACAAACGAATTTTCGACTATAACTGCAACAATAACGCATAATTATATGGTACATGTAGGTAGATTGTCGAAAAATTCGTCAGTAGTCGATCGCTAAGTACGATTTGTCTACGGCCGCTGGTAGTATCTCGGTATGAGAACCATGTTTACACATTATAACATTGTGCAAAGTCTTATCGGAAGAAGTGAAAAATGTGTCTCGATGCTTACAAATTGTTTCTAAGCTAACTTAAGTGATCACTTGTGATATATATAGAAAACATTCACCAATTCTGTCCTCTTGATTCTCCAATTGAGATGTCTGATTGGTTTTGTTATCTGTGCATCCAATTAAACAAACCAAAAATATTGAAATTATTCTAAACTTAAGATGTTATGAGATCTGATCTTCATATATGTATGTTTATCAATTATTTAGTTCTCAGAATGTACTGTTTCAGTTTGCTTTTTTCCAGATCATCATAGTTTTAATTTATTTTGAGTCAGTTTATTATAGTACTTAAATTGCTATTTTATTTATAGGTGTGATTTGGATATCAGACAATATGATTGCAAGGGCAAATCAGGTGTTCAATACATTTCGAGAAATGGGCAAGAGAGTCTTCTTTATCACAAATAATTCTACTAAGATGAGAGATGCTCTGGTTGTGAAGGCAAACAATCTTGGTTTCGTTGCAACCGCAGTAAGATTTTATTGTTACTCAAATGTTATTGAATTTTATGAAATTATAATTACACCTTTCTATGTTTAAGGTTTAGAGCTTACAAATTAAAGAAATGCTATATACTTCTTTTAAAATATTATATCCCCATTTATCCTCTTATGTCACATTTCTTGTGGGTTAGGCAGAGAAAATGGAACCCTAAACCAACCTTTTGTTGCATACGTCTTTCGAACTTTATTTACTTTCATAGGAACTGTGCATATTCATAGTCATAAAATTCGATAATCGTGATATAAAGGTTCAAAAAAAATATATAGAGCAATGTTTGATTAATGTGTTTTTATTTTTTAGGAAGATGTTCTGTCCACCGCGTATTTGACAGCTCAATACTTAAAGGATATTGGCTTTAATAAGAAAGCATATTTGATTGGATCACCAGCATTGGCCAAGGAACTGGAGGCTGTGGGTGTTCAAACTATTGGAGTAGGACCTGATGTTGTAGAGAGTTTATCTAAGTTATTAAATCAGGGCCTTACACACGATCCAGATGTAGGAGCTGTGGTTGTTGGTTTCGATGAACATTTCAGTTATGCAAAAATGACCAAAGCAGCAAACTATTTAAACAATCCCGACTGTTTATTCATTGCTACCAACACTGACGAAAGATTTCCAGTGCGAGAAGACTTGATCCAGCCAGGTACTGGTAGTATAGTTCGGGCCGTGGAAACTGCTGCAGAGAGAAAAGCATTCGTGATTGGAAAGCCCGAACAGTATATCTGTGATAATATTATGAAGAATTATGGAATTGATCCAAAGAGAACGTTGATGATTGGAGATAGGTCAGTATTTTATTTTTAATACAATTTAATTCTCATAATTATAATAATTTTCTTAAAATTTTGAATAGTACTAGGGCTTAGTAAGGGCTATCTATTTAAATTGTAACACAAAAAAAACAAATTTGATGATTTGAACCATTGTTTTTCATCCTTCTATCTCATTAATGAATTCCAACATTTTTTTGTGTTTAATTGCTAATTAGTGCATATGTAAAGTAATTAACATAAAAGGCTAAACACTTGGCAATATGTAATTATCTTAAGCTTTATTATCAGAGAAAATTTCAGCATCTTTTTAGTCTATTTATTATTATTATTTGGATGATTTGTAAAGCGCCATTTTGTGAAAAAAATCCACCTCAAGGGCGCTCAAATATTTACTGCTTAAGTATTTTACTCATATTGTATGAAGAGTGCCAATACCTTCAAAATAGTTTTTTTTTTTAATTATGTAAAAAAATTAAAAATAACCTTTTTTATCAGGCAGTGCGATAATGCTCCATATCGCTAAAGGTTAATGTATTTATTTGGTGTATGTTATTTCAGATGTAATACTGATATTCTATTGGGAACTAGATGTGGATTTAAGACCTTACTTGTCTTAACTGGAGTCACAAAAATTTCGGAAGTGGAAGCTTGGAAACAGGGGACTTCCGATCAGAGAGATCTGGTGCCTGACGTGTATATTAAGGGTATTGGAGACTTAATGCCATTTTTGGATAAGAAATAAAATAAATCTTACGTAACTTATTATATATTTCATATTTTTCTATGAGATATTGATTGTCAGTCTTGTCTATATTTTTTGAAATAAAATTTCAGTTGCTTCTTTCGCCATCTGATATTTAAGGACAGAGTGTATGAGTTTGGTGTTTTTTTAATTGTATTCGTGTCAATTTATGTAGGTATCCATTCCTCAGTGTTCACATTTCTGTAGACAATCATTATAAAAAAAAAACTAACAGTACCGATATTAAGTTTAATTGCACTGCTAAGTGTTCTAAATCAACAAGAAACATATTTTTGTTTGTTTTGTTCATAAATGAACTTATGCAGCTATTACTTAGATCCACTATAGGGCAATAACATTTAGCTTGCCAATTTTTTGATCACAGAGATTAGTTTAATCAATTATATGAATAAAAGCTGATATTGCTCAGTATTTATTTGATAAAATAATATTATGACACACATTTCAATTCAATAATTAAATTAAAATGAACCACCAAGATTAGTTTGATAAACAATATGAATGTGATATAGGTAATAATAGACCGTGTAGTTTGGCATTTAGTTCTCTTTGTCTACCGCACAATAGGACATAGTAATAGAGTATTGTTTGTGTATTTTGTGTTTTATTTAAGCAGTCAGCTTTTGCTGTAAAGCTTTAAATCTTTATTTAATTTGTTTATTACAGCAGGGATTATTTATTTGATATGTCTCAAAGACAAACTATTTTTTATGCTGATAACTTATTTTTATAAAATCTATTATCCTATTTTTAGTCAAATTTAAAATTCCACATTATTTGTTCATGATCATTTTGTTCATAGTTATATAACTGTGTGAAAGGAAAAAGGGAATGAGACGAGGTAAGGGAAAGGAAGTCGAGTTTAATGTATTTATCACTGAATATTGGTCATATGTGTCATAGGAAAAAAGATGAGCAAATATTTGCATATACTTTGATTTCTCTTTGTAATGTTCTTGACCAAATTTTTAACTTATGAATTTTAACTAACTGACTTTTTACATTTAATTTTATACCACTTTGATTTCTCTTTGTAATGTCTTGACCAAATTTTTAAATTATGAATTTCAACTAATTGACTTTTTACTATATTTGACATTTATATACCTTTGATTTCTCTTTGTGATGTCTTTACCAAAATTTTATTTAACATTTTTGTACCTTTTTTATAATTATAACATGATTAATGTTATATTGTCTGTAAAACTTTCGTTTCTTTAGTCTAATTGTTTTGTGTCTTTTTTTGTAACAGATCTTTCCTTTGTTTACATGTTTTGTATGTATACAGAGGTTTAACATGTTAAAGGCTTTGGCCGTAAATATTTGTAAATAAATAAATAAATATTTCAATGTAAAACAAAGTTCATATTGTACCGTATTGTACATCCGCACGAATTTTGTTTGGCTTTCACTTGAATTAATGTTTTTCGATTCATCCCCTTTTTCCTTTCGCACATAGATATTACATTTTAGTCTATACAGAAAAGCAAATATGTTTTATATGTTTTACTGGAATTATTTTCAAAATTGATGCAAAAGGAACCAAAAACAAAATCTGTAGTCTTCAGATAGAAATAAATCCTGGCTCTAAAAAAATATTTAACTTGCGTTGTTTCTTTTCATCATTTTAACTTCTACAAAATTATCTTCAGACTTAACTACTCTTGTTTTATAAAAAAGCTAAAAAATAGAATTTGAAACTCATTTTTTCCAAAATTGACCTGTATACCTATTATTTGACAGCCATAGATATTTGAATTTAGAAACAGCTTATAGTTGTTCAACTGTTTTATGATTGTGTTCCTTTTTTAATTATTAGGGTTGACTGGAAGACGTTGCCTAGCAACAAGTCCGCCTTTTGGCCAAATTTTGTTAATTGTCACGTTTTGTAATGTTGTATTTTATTGTTTATGTATTTGTGTAAAATTATGATCAATAAAGTTTTATTAATTTTTTATTTTATTTAGGTTCAATAAATTGCAATTAATATGTATGTTCTTATATTATTCAGGTATAAATTTATTGGTGTGATTTTGTTGTGAAAGAAAAAGGGATATTTTTTAATGTTAAAATATTTATTTTGTTATTTACAGATTCATGTTATTTTTTTACATTCAATATAATGTACTACTCTACTTTATGTGTGTTTCATTTTGATACAATAATAATAATAAGAATAACACTTTATTTAGATGAAAAAATAATAACATTTTATCTGGATGAAAAATAAACAAACAAAATACAATTCAAGCCCAAATAAATATTCCATTCAAAATTTTATAAGTTTCCCAGACAACATTAATTGCCGATATGAGGAGAATCAACTTATTTCGTTTCTATACCACAAACTATTGGACACTAATCAATTGACAGAGACAACACAAAAAAAGAAAACTAATTATTCACCACTGCGCGCTATTCCAGTTTTTTTTTTACATTGTTTGCAAATCTCTTCACAATGCTCTTTTTATATAATATATTGGTCTATAATTATTTCATTTCTTACTAACAAAATATATAATTTTTATTTTAGTTCGTAGTTGATAATCTATTTTGTGAATTAGATGATCTTACGCATTAAAATTTCAAAGAACAACCAGTTCAAAAAAATAATAAAACTTGTGAAGCAAAAATAGCATCTTCAGAATCTCTGAATCATAACTCACTTTATTTTTTTATTTTTTTTTAACTTTTCTATACACAGATGTCAGTATAGCTGGCAGACTTATCACTTACGTAATTTCTTCCAGACAACCAGTGCTGTCTCAATTTTGCTGAGACAGTTCTCTTCCAAACCCTGGTTGCGAAAATTGCTTACGAAACTCCGCGACCCAGCTGGGAATCGAACCCAGGACCTCGATGATGCAAGTCGACTGCGATAGCCGTTGCACCACGTGGCCGGTTTATTTTTCAGATTTGTCTTGAAATTTTATCACAATACATTCTTTATCATCATTATCTTTCAATTAGCAACTAACATTTTTTCCAGTCAATTTTTTACATGTTTGAATTTGAAATTCAGCATCAAATAATATTTTTTTAATCAAAGTTTTGACACTGGATAAAATGGCAACTATAGATGACAAACCATAAATCTATTGGTTTTTATATTAAATATTATCTATACATGATAGTACTAGGTACATCAAATTGAATTTTCATTAATTTAGCTTCTATGAATTTGATTATTATAAGAAATACTGAGATAAGGAACATATGCAACACGGAGGACATCGTAAGATGGAGTAGGAAAAGGAGACGATTCTGGAGAGACCATGTAGATCGGATGGCTGAAAACAGAATCGTACATATGGCTGCTAAAGAAACACCAGTCGGTTCACGTCCCCGAGGAAGACCACCAAAAAGATGGAAAGACAGCTGGTCTTCAGCATCACAAGAGGCACCAACTTCTGACCTAACAGATCGATGATCTACATTACGAGGAAGAAGAAGAAGAAGAATTTGATTTCAACTGATATTTTAAAGCTCGAGTTAATAATTCTTGAGGTGTCTCCACATCTACTGGTTAAATGATGTGAACAAATTTTCTTTACCTCCCTTCCCCCCTATTCTAAATTTTATTATTATAGACATGAGAGAGTGACTGAACAAACAATTTACTTTCTCTCTCATTTTTTAAAAGGCCAAAAGAAAAAATGAGATACGTTCATTCACAAAGTTTCTTTAGTAGATCTGCACACGCCTATGTTATTATAATTCTTCACTTATACTAGTTCACAAACTTTATTAAGTTGATTAGTAGCTAATACTTGATATAAAGTAATTTCAGAATGATTTGGTATGTTACAAATATTTGATTCAACTGTTTTTTTTTTGCTTTGCTCTTTCAAAGCATGCTTATTATGCTGAACATTTTTAAATATTTTTATTTTATTTTATTTCAAAATATATTAATTTCATAAGAATTACGTAAAAAACTCATAAGATACAATTTTATGATCTTTATTACTATTTATACTTTTACAGTATTGATTGAAGACGGTAAAAGGTGAAGGTAATCATCATCTCAGTCGGTCCCTCAATTCTGAGGAGAGTGACCATCATGCCTCGTTTTGTAGACCATCAGTCTCCACTTGGAGCGATCCTTTGCCATGCGCAAGGCCCCCCGCAGTGAGCTCTGTGTGATCTCCTTAATTTGGTCATTCCATCTTGCTGGTACTTGACGATTCCTTCCACAGCAGTTATTATATACTCAAATATCAAATACTATCATGACTGTTCTGGGAATAGGTGACTCAATTAGGTCATCAGTTTTCAGGAGCAAATCAATGACTGCACTATTCATCAGAGTCCTTGAGACAATCTGAAGACTGCTGAATGGCACCGAAGCAAAATCATCCTGAATTATCAATTGGTGTCAAATTGGTTTGAGTTAAGAGAGCTTGTGTCTGTGCTTTCAAAAGGAACATTTAAAATGGTTTGAATATTTACAAAGAAAATAATAGATGACTTAATTTATTTTTTCATAAAGGACATGGTTTTATATATTTTAAAAATAGTTTCCTATTGCAGTATAATTCTTAAGATTTGTGTGAAGATTTAATTCTTTCACTTCTAGATAGGTAAGAATACCAGTAGAATAAGTTGATTGTAAGAAATAATAAAGGGAACACTACTCTGGAGGCTCTATCTATCTTGGATACGGAGTTGTATCTTGGAGTTCTCTTTTTCTTCTTTTTGTTGCTTGTATTTGTTTGAAATGACAGCCTGTGGCCTGCAATCAGAAACCAGAGATAAAAAACAAACATCTACTATTAGATTATTAACTTATTGGTTTATCCAATGACATCAATCATCATCATCATCATCATCGCCCTCAACGCTCCTCTCGGGAGCACAGGGCAGAAACCAGCCTCCTCCATTCAGAGCGTCTCTGTGCCAATTGCGTCACCTCTTCCCACGAAATTCCTTGCGCTCTGATATCGTTGTCATAGGAACGGTGTATTGTGAAAGAGGGACGCCCGGGCCTACTGAACCCCTGCGGACGGAAGAACAGTGCTCTTTTTGGCCATTCTCAAAACATGTCCCAGCCAGGACCATCGTCTCTCTTGTATTACAGAGATTACAGGTCTCTGCTGGGTGCGCCGGCGCACAGCATCATTTGTAACATGTTCATACCATCTGACATCCAAAATCCTTCTAAGACACTTGTTTTCAAAGCTTAGTATCTTCCGCTCTTGAGCCTTGGTTAAGTGCCAAGACTCGCAGCCATATAGAAGGATTGGGATGATGCACGCATTGAACAAGCGACATTTTGTCCTGATGCTGAGTCCAGACGCCTTCCAAACTTTGTTCATGTTGTTGAAAGCCCCGCTAGCTGCTCCTATGCGGATTGGTAATTCCGACCAGAGATCACCCTCTGGCGTTATGGTTGCTCCCAGGTACCTGAATTTACTAACCTGAGATATTTGGGAATTGCCAACCATTAGTGGGGTGTGAGTACTCGTGCATGTACTATTACATATGTACTCCGTTTTACCAGCGTTGATACGAAGGCCAAGGCGCAAAGAATTTTCATAAAGAGCATTAGCGTTGCACTGTAATCCGTCCACAGATGTATCAAAAAGGGCTAGATCATCCGCATATTCAAGATCGTGCAGCACTCCCACAGACGTCTCACTGTTTTCACGCTGTGATAAAGGCACACCGCCAGGGCCCAGAATAGATTTTCTGAGCAGGTAGTCCATAATTATGGCAAAGATAAAAGGTGCCAATACACAGCCCTGCCGGACTCCAGTGGAGATCCTGAAGGTGTCAGTTGGACCACTTGATGTTCTGACAGAACATTCGGAGTCCATATGCAGGGCTTTGATCATGGTTACCACCTTGGGCGGGATGCCATACGCGGCCAGTATTTTCCATATGGTTGGTCTGTGGGGGCTGTCAAAAGCTTTTTCGTAGTCAATGAAGCAACATGCAAGCGGTAAGTTGAACTCTTGCGACTGTTGGAGTACACATCTGGCACAAAAAATTGCGTCCGAACAGGACTTGCCAGGTACAAACCCGCATTGTTGCTTTCTCAGAGATGCCAACACTGGTTTTTGAATGCGACTCAATATGATTTGTGAGAGAACTTTACCGGGCACACTAAGTAGTGTGATGCCACGGTAATTTCCGCATTCCAGTGGGTTTCCCTTCTTGAAAAGTGTCACGATGGATCCATTTCTCCAATCTTTCGGGCAGAGCTCCTCATTCCACACCTTGTTAAAGAGATGGTACAGTGGGTGAATAAGCGCATTCATGCCATACTTAAGGAGCTCTGCGTGGATTCCATCCTCACCTGGGGCCTTGTTGTTTTTTAGCCTTTTTACAGCTGCCTCAATCTCCTCATGTGTTGGGGGAGTTTCGGCTATCCCAGATACCTGTGGGATATCTAGGTCGCTATCCTCATTGCCAACATCAAAAAGTGAGGAGGGGTCCGGTCGGTTTAGAATGAACTCAAAGTGTTCTCTCCATCTTCCTCTTACTAAGTCAGGGGCAGAGATCAGGTTTCCACTGCTATCATTAATTGAGTCAGCAGTCTTATTCTGACCTCTTCCTCCCAACATGCGGGTAATTTCAAAGAGAGTCTTCGAGTCATTCCTGGCCGCGGCAGTTTGTGCAAGCTGTATTTTGGCTTCGACATCACGTCGTCTGTCTTTGCGCACAGAGTGCTTTACCAGGCGGTCTAGCTCTCTGTACGAATTTCTTAGGGCCTCCAGTTTCGTAGGGGACTTTTCAGCATCTCTGAGTATCTTGACTTTTTGGCGATCTTGAATATATCCCCAGGACTCCATAGACATCCATGGTTGTTTGTTCCTCTCTTTGAACCCAATGGACGCAACCGCTGCAGCCTTCACTACTCTCTGGAACTCCTCCCAGGCCGACTCTACTGAGTCAGTATCGGAAAGATACCGAGAGAGTTCAAATCCTTGGTGCAGCTCAGCCTCATACTTCATGCGAGACCGAATATTCCCCAACCCACAGACGTCAAACACTCGCGGTGCAGCTGGTCTTGCAAATTTATTGAACCTTAGCTTCATGGCTCCGACAAGGAGCTCATGATCCGTTTTCAGGTCCGCTCCACGAAATGTCCTGACATCCTGTAGATCAGAGCGGTCTCGGGCCTTAACCAAAAGATGGTCAATTTGGTTTCTGGTACGTCCATCAGGTGAGGTCCACGTGTATTTGTGGATATCCTTGTGAGGAAACAGTGTTCCTCCAATAAGGAGTCCTTGGAGTGTTGCGTATTCTATAAGACGGGAGCCGTTGTCATTTAGCACCCCCATGCCATGCCCCCCCATTACGCCAGGACCGTTTAGTGGGTCGTTGCCTACTTTGGCATTGAAATCGCCCATCACAACGATCCTATGCCTTTTAGGAATTTTGGATGTGACGGCTGCCAGACAGTCATAAAAACTGTCCTTGACCGTCCCCTCCGCATCCTCTGTGGGGGCATAACACAAAAGTACCGTCAACGGGTCACCCGTTGCCCTAAACGAGGCGCGTAGTAGCCTGTCGGAGATGGGTTCCCAATCAAGAAGCGAGCCGGCGGCCCGTTTGCTCATTAGCAAGGCGACACCATGCTTGTGTTTTGTCTTGTGGCCAGAGTGAATCATGGAATAGTTCCCCGCCTCACTCCTACCACAATCCAAAAGACGTGCCTCAGACACACCTAGCAGGTCTAACCCATAGTCACTCGCTATCTTGGCGGCAACCAACTCCTTGTCATGCCTCAGCGTCCTCGCATTGTATGTTCCGATTTTCAATTTCCTTATTCGGTCCAAGTTCTTATGGTCAGGGGGGCTACATGTAAATGGACCCCTCCCCTGTAGAGGTCCAAGTGTCCGAGGCTTTATCCTGTTTCTGTTTGCAGTCGGTCACTTTAAGTATGTTGGGAGACAAGCCCAACGATACCGATGCCCGGGGAAAGGACGGCTCCATCCTACCTGAATGTTGTAATTCTCAGTGGAGGCTCAAGACTGAACTGCCTTGAA
This sequence comes from Athripsodes cinereus, assembly GCA_947579605.1. Classification (NCBI taxonomy): domain Eukaryota; kingdom Metazoa; phylum Arthropoda; class Insecta; order Trichoptera; family Leptoceridae; genus Athripsodes; species Athripsodes cinereus. Next base: position 28,456,999 of record OX388310.1, on the reverse strand, counting down.
ACCATAACGTAAAAATTGAGAGATTACTTTTAATCTAGGCCAATGTTTGAATGTGCAATGTCATTGAAATAACATGAACATTTGAACAACAAAAGCCAACATGACATCAATACTAGACAAGAAACTAAATTGAAAAATTGGTGCCATTGTATCGGTCCTTTTTGATCCAATTTAATTTATTAGGCCTCTGTGGCTTGTTATCTTACTTGGTGCTCACTTTGACTATGACAAATTTACATATTTATTGTTTTGGAAATTGTTTAGTTTTTTTTAGAATTAGGTAAGTTCATCAAGTTTTGATTATCTAATTGGGATGATGTAGACACTCTTAATTTGAGAACTGATCAGATATCATTATGTGTTTGTAGTATTTATGTAATTCGTTGTCAGTTTTCTGTGAATGTCTCAACATTTTATAAATCAAAATTCATCTTAATCAATTTTGGAAAGCATTGGTCTAGGGAGGTTGCTCTTCATCTCACTTATTCATCAAAAATATGTTATTATTTTTATGGAATACAGTATATCAATAGTCAAAATATTAGATGTGCAGCTAATTAAAATAATTGTAGGCTAATCAACCACTAGGCTTAGAGACAAACATTTGGAGAATATTAGTATTTGGTTTACGGTTTGGTCATGTCATAAGGATGTTTTTTTTACCTGTATTGTGTGCAGTATTTCTATCACAGTCTTCTTGTTCCTGTTGCTTCCCGAGGCAAGGCAATCCTGTCCACAACAGAGAAGGACGCCTTATGGACGGTGTGGGAAGGGTGCAAGCTCGTAAAGGAATTACCTGTAAACAAAATATAACTACAGTATTTTCCGGGTTTCTCTGTTCCATTACAACACGACTTCTCTGTCCCAAAAAATAATAGTTCATATTATTGCATAAGTTACAGAGGGAAAAAATCAAAACCAAACCTCTAATAAAAAAACATCTCTGGGATTTCTTTTCTTTGTTACGTTATTCTCTTCAGTACTACTTCCAGGTGCCACACTCTCCCTTCTAGATGATTTGGATGACTTCTCCATGTGAATCCTGCATATTGGTCTTTTATTGTCTTCTTCATCGCTACTTGAATCAGAACTAAGTTCTGAGCTGAAGTAACATTCCCCCGAGCCATATTTTGTAAAGTAGTGGACCACTGCAAACTGAAATGTTTGAATGAAATTTTTATATATACATCAAGTCAACTCTAACAACTGTTTTATGGATTGTGAGTTAACAAATAAAGCTAGCATTTAAAAAATCCTCTGCCCCCTAATGCTGGTACATCATGATGCTGTCTGGGGACAAATGTTCAAAGACAATAACATCATAGCTGTTTTTTTGACTGCTTAATTACAGCAAGGCTTGGATATCATTTTTAGGTTTCATTATGATACTTTTTATAGCTTAGATAACACAATGTATATAATAAATGTGTAAATAAATAAAATATGTATTTAAAATAATGTCCTACTTGTATAATTGTTGCAAATATAAAAGCAAATGACAGAAAGACAAAAAAATCCAGTGCAGTTGGGTATGAAACTTTTGGTAGGTCAGTTCTGGCTTCAAGACCCAAGAATGTCATGGTGAGAACAGTGGTGATTCCCAACGAGACTCTGTCTGCTGTGGCCTCTCTGTTCAGCCAGAAGGAGACCCATGACAGCACTACTAGAAGAATGCAAGGTCCGTATACTTGGATGAGGAAGTTGCCCATGTGTCTCTGGAGATGGAAGCTGACAAGTAACATGGAGTATTCACCTGGAAAGAAGCGAATTCTGTAAAGCTTATATTAATATTCAGTTGGCTAAAACTGTGGAGCATACTTTTAAGAACAAAGAATGCAGGACTCGAACTTTGAAAGTTGAAGTTTGAGATATTACCATTACTAGGGTTACTAATAAGAACGTTCTTTTCCGGGCTGAGTGGCCGTGGTCTGTAGGGCAGTCTGTGACCCAACGTTTCACCCACAACTGTGGCGGGCATCTTCAGGGGGTAGGTGTACGCGAGTTGTCTATCACATTCGAAACACTTTCACTATTATAGCTGGCAACTCTATGTGCAAGCGGGCGCAGGTTTCTTGTAACATGCGAGTCCGTCGATGGTTCGCAACAAACTAGGGTTACTCTTGATATTATCTCTATTTCATTAATTTACATGGTCTGCAAATCAGCCATATTCTGTTTGCTGTCTATATAGTATGGATCATTACGTGACTGGTAGGTTGTATACCGATATTCGTTCAGAGGGATGTGTGACTAGATGGAAGAAATCACTATATAGTGATAATTTCGCCACTGCACATCATCACATTTTTTATTATGTAAACTGCTCTGTTGATTTTGTTATAATTATGAATGATGTGCAAGAAGAATAAAATAAATAAATAGATGACCATTCATCACCTTATTCCCCTCTATGGCTTTGAGTTTGGTTGGGGGGATCTGTATGCAGTCAACTGGCTGAGAAATTTAGAACCTTGATCTAGCATTTTGAAAATTTATTTTCAAGATCACCAACTAAATATTTCTTAGATAAATACTAAACTGAGATGCCGAACAAAAAAAATTCATTGGTTTGAAATAGCAAAAAGATCTTACTGATATATGAAGGATTTGAACCATCTTTGGGAGTCTTGACCAGGGTATCAGTGTGATTGGCAGCAGGAGTGGCTATTAAATCAAACTGAGAAAGTTTCATGTCTTCAGCAATGACCACTTGACGCTCCTTTTTCCACATGTATATCACATCTGTTGAAGTGTAACCAACTGAAAATATAGATATTACAGAGCATTGGTTGTCTTCTCTTTATAACATCACGGCATCTCTCACAGGTGAGGTAGCAGTATACTAACTATATGTAATAAACATGCAAGTCATCCTCTCCGTTCTTTGGCGGTTTAATTATTTGAGTTACAAAGTAAGAATTTCGTTTTTACTCATATTTTTTCAATTTTGTGGCTTGAATCATTGTTGCATAACATAGTTTAATTAATAACAACAAGTTGCATCCTTACCTCGACTTGATATGTAATACATAATAACTATTGTATTGAACTTGGAGCTGGGTGGGTATTAATATTATACTTATTACATATTCCAGAAATAGAGGTTGGCCAGTAAAGAATATTATAAATTAATAAATTTTGCCAACATTTAAATTTTACTTGAGTTTTTAAGCATAAATTTTGACTCCACTCGCTGCCAACCTACTCCACCTTCACAACACAAGCATATTACGTACTGTGAGGGGGTGTATTTAGATCTGTATCAAATTCAGTAAGATCTTCATTAAAAAAAACTTACATGATCCAAATTTCAAAGGACATCTTTGTATATCCATTGGAAAATCTTCTAGGTTCATAGGACATCCAGCTTTGATTGTTAATCTGCAAAGAAAAAATAAAATATTTAGATCGCTTAGGTAGGTAGGTAGGTACATTTAAAAAAAATCTTCTAGGTTCATAGGACATCCAGCTTTGATTGTTAATCTGCAAAGAAAAAATAAAATATTTTGATCGCTTAGGTAGGTAGGTAGGTACATTTAAAAAAAATATCTTAAACTTATTTACAACTTTCTTTAAGTTTTTTAAGGCCAATTTTCACCACAAGATAATTGAAAAAAAAAAACACAATATGTAGTTAACTTCCAAATGACTTTATTAACTTCGCGTACTAGTATTCGGAGACTCTCGTCTCCATCATCAGGCGATTAGTAAAAAAGTGTAAAAAAGTAAATTAGTAAAAAACTTTTTTACTAATCGCCTGATGATGGAGACGAGAGTCTCCGAATACTAGTACGCGAAGTTAATAAAGTCATTTGGAAGTTAACTACGTATTGTGTTTTTTTTTTTTCAATTATCTTGAAATGGACTTCCAACAAGTACCTTCGGTCGACAACATTAATGTTTCTTAATTTTCACCACATTTAAAAAGAATATTTATAAACTTTATTATGTAATTGAAACAAGTGTTTCTTTCTACTACCTATAGATTATTGATTCTGAGAGAGACGTCTTTCGACTTATCAGGTCATTATCAATCTGACTTATCAGGTCATTATCAGATTGATGATAATGACCTGATAAGTCAGATAAGTCGAAAGTCGTCTCTCTCGGAATCAATAATCTATAGTAGAAAGAAACACTTATTTCAATTACATAATTATGGAATTCTACTACGTGTGCACCGACACAATTAATAATTTATAAACTTTCTTTCAGGTTTTTAAGGGCAGTCTTCACCACTAATCCGAGCTATACCTGTAGGCCTAGTCAAAACACATTTAAGCGTTACGTTTTCGTTCAAACAAGACGAGGTTGCGAGAACGCATCAATTTTCGGAGCTACTTGTGTATTTTAGCTCCGAAAATTGACGCGTTCTCGCAACGTCGTCCGCGTTTGAACGACAACGAAACGAAAACGTAACGCTTAAATGTGTTTTGACTAGGCCCACTGTAGATACAATTACATAATACTTAATGAACATCTGCTTAAAAATCACTGACTTGTATGGTATATATAGATTAGTTATGCAGTACCTACCTACTAATTTTCTCAGAAAACATGTTTCAAAAATAACAATAATAATAGTATGCCATTTTACTCCATATCTTTAAGATGATAAAGGTCTCCTTCCTAGCTATATTTAAGTACTGCACATCCTATATACCCTTAAAAGCCATAAAAGGAACCCTAAAATATTTAATATCCCATGGAGCACCCGATAAAGAATTGGTCTCCCACTCTTCTCCTTAAGTTTTCGAGTGTCCTGTAAAAGGCAGGTGTTCGAAAAAATTAAGACATTGTACATCTTAAATTCAGCGATGAAGTTTGCCACTCATCCTGAATGTCTTGATTTTATATTGGCACGAAGAGGACAGCTTGCATGTTTCTTACATGCAGCTGGTCTGCTGGCTACCCCACTTGTGGTATATGCCGTGATGGTATAGTAGTAGTAGTAGTAAAATATTTTAAAAAAAGTCAATGTCCTTCAAAACATGCAGCAACAATGTGTTAGGCCACAAATTTTGTTTGGTCGCATTACCAATTTTTCCTTTGAATGTTAACAATACATAATATTACACACGCGTACAGGTTTTAATGTTGCAGTGACAGGAAAATGTTTCAAAAAAAAATTTCTCAATTAGAAAAAATATAAATTTCAAATAGGAGTAGGGTAATTCCATACCTACCGGTCCAGAAATAAATAAAATGGTTGCTCGACCATCTCAGAAAAAATTGATTTTTTTTGTGCTATCACCCCAACATGTTGGTAGTTCAAAATGATAATTATTTTAATTTTATTGGTTTTGGTTTTTGTGTGGTGGCCATATTTGTTTTACAAGGCGGAGACATTTTCGCAGTTTAAAGGGTTTGCGAAAACTTGAATATCTCAGGTCTTATTTATTTTATCAACATAAAAATAAAAGTAATTTGTTAATAAGAATATAAGCTTTAAGGTTGTAATAAAACATTTTCACCTAAATATAATTCTAAGGGATGAAATTTCAGTCTACATTCTTAACTCTTTTTTGCAAAAACTCCCATTTTCACGGAAAGATTTTGGACGAAGGGAAAGTGTCCACTCATCAAAACTTTTTTGACAAACAACTATGTACTAGTTGTGTTGATAAACTAAATTTCAAGTCTCAGACTTGACCCCCCTTTTCACAAAAAAATTTCAAAATTTGGAAATTCTCAAAATTTTCCATTTTCCGAGCTCAATATCTCTGGTGGGGGACTAGGTAAAAATTTGAAATGTCACCCCATAATAGACCTGTACCATAGTATTATGTGGCAAAAATTTGGAGTTTGAGATTTTACTACGAGCAGAGATATGGCAATCACAAAATGTCCAAAAATTAGTACTTCAACGGGCATACCGCATCGGCATATATAGAATATAAAATTGTTTACTAATAGTAAATCAATGTATATTAGATAATATTTACAAAATAGAAATCTAATGAGTGCTACAGACGCATGCTGAAGATTCATTGGTCGGAACACGTCGAAAACGTAGATTTGTTAACCAGGGTAGGTGAAAAAAGGCAACTCCTTAAGAATCAGCCAACAACGAGCTAACTGGCCACAACATCAGGCACCCAGGACTGCTCATCGCTATCGTGGAAGGTAGGACCGAAGGCACAAATGGCAGAGGCCGACCGAGAGACGCGTATATAGGCCAACTGAAGAGGGGCATGAACTGTTTCTCGTACGTAGAGCTGAAAAAACTGGCTGAGAATAGGGAGGAATAGAGAAGAAAATCCAAACTCGTTGCAGACCAATCCAATGGATTGTAACTCATTATATGGAAATCTAAGTAGTATAATACCATGTTATATAATTAAATATCTTTATTTTGTGTGGGGGCGGGGTACTAAAACTCAGGGAGAACTAGCAGTCTGAATCATATTTTAACCTGTTGGATCTTGTTTGAGCAGGCACAGTCATTTATTAGCATGAAGGCTGTGTACTCTCCCAGCCTAGGTTAGTTTTCTGTTAGCAGCCAAAGACGAAGATTGTCTTTGTACTCTTTGTGTCATAGTTTTGAAACATGGAATGTGAAGAAGGCAGAAATCTTTTGAGTTATAAACAGTGCTATTGTTATCATCTGCAAGTACCATGAAGTCAAGTATTTTGTTAAGTACAACCATCTGTTTGAAAATTCTTGTTGTGACCCACTAAAGATCCATAAAAAACTATAATTAAAGGTCTCAGAGAAATCAAAATTTAACATTTACCTAAGGAAAAAAATCACTTAATTAATCTTATTCCTCGAAAATCTTTATGTGCTACCTGCTATAATCGACTTTTTGTAATAAGAGATAATGGCATCAATAATGACTTGAGGCAAGTACATATGTGATTTTATTCCTCTGACGACTGTGATGACATACTTGTGTCAAAAACTGCCTCATTATACCTCCAGAAAGAAGACATAGTTGCATGCATATATGAAGAGCAATGGTACCTTGGAGTTATTGAGGAAATAAGCATCGAAAACAATGACCTGAAAGTTTACTTTTATGAGCTAGCTAGGCCACGAACCTCGTTCAAAGTTTCAAGAGGTGACAAGACCTGGGTACCTATGAATAACATTCTGAGAAAGCTCGCACCAATGGAATTTACAACTGTGACTGGCCGCTTTCACACTATCACCCCTCAATTGTGCGAGGCGATCTCTAAGCTCTTTGTTGTACACCAAAATTGTATTAGCTAGCAGAAAGAAGTTTGCTTTTAAATTAATGTGTGTATAACAGTAAGCCTTGAGACTTCAAGTTATTTTGTGTAAAATGTCTTTTTTGCCAAGAACCATGTCACATATTAATCGACTTAAATACGTTATATTCACCCACTGAATTGTGCATTATTTTGATTCAGGCTGCCAGTTCTCCCAGAATTTTAACCCCCCCACCCCCACAAACAATCAAGATATTTAATTATATAACATGGTATTTTACTATTTGGAATTGTATTTTGTAAATATTATCTAATATACATTGATTTACTATTAGTAAACAATTTTATATTCTATATATGCCGATGCGGTATGCCCGTTGAAGTACTAATTTTTGGACATTTTGTGATTGCCATATCTCTGCTCGTAGTAGAATCTCAAACTCCAAATTTTTGCCACATAATACTATGGTACAGGTCTATTATGGGGTGACATTTCAAATTTTTACCTAGTCCCCCACCAGAGATATTGAGCTCGGAAAATGGAAAATTTTGAGAATTTCCAAATTTTGAAATTTTTTTGTGAAAAGGGGGGTCAAGTCTGAGACTTGAAATTTTGTTTGTCAACACAACTAGTACCTAGTTGTTTGTCAAAAAAGTTTTGATGAGTGGACTCTTTCCCTTCGTCCAAAATCTTTCCGTGAAAACGGGAGTTTTTGCAAAAAAGAGTTAAGAATGTAGACTGAAATTACATCCCTTAGAATTATATTTAGGTGAAAATATTTTATTACAACCTTAAAGCTTATATTCTTATTAACAAATTACTTTTATTTTTATGTTGATAAAATAAATAGAACCTGAGATATTCAAGTTTTCGCAAACCCTTTAAACTGCGAAAATGTCTCCGCCTTGTAAAACAAATATGGCCGCCACACAAAAACTAAAACCAATAAAATTAAAATAATTATCATTTTGAACTACCAACATGTTGGGGTGATAGCACAAAAAAAATCAATTTTTTCTGAGATGGTCGAGCAACCAGTGCTGGACCAGGTGATTTGGACTTACCCAGTATTAACAAACTCAGGTGTTAACAAAACACAGAAAGATCCTTCACCATTCTATCATTGTTCATTAAACAAATAATCGGTTGTGTAAATAATTCGTAACCTAGGATTTTTGTTTCGTTATTATTCTTTCAAGTGGTATATTTTTATAGTAAAAATAGCCGATACAAAGTATGAATAGAATAAAAAACCGAATTTCTCAGAAACTTGACGGGCTGTTTATCCACAAATAAAATTCAATGACAGGTCAGTGGGAAATTTGAAATTCGAATTACAACCATGATCAACAGAACGTTCGACCGTGTTCAAAATTTGAAATAGATAACGATATTATTGGTAAACTTTGTTTTAAGGGTTAACAGAATAGTATCCGGCTTTGTCCCAAATATGAAAAATGTTCAAACGATGTTTGAATTTCTATTCACATTCAATTGATATTCTTACATAATTCGTTTGTAGTCGATCGACTAGTACGTGTTTGTCTAGGGGGGCTGGTGAAAAAATATATTTTCATGCAAATCAGACCCCAAAGGTTCAATTAAAGTGCTTACGTATATAAAAAAAAACTACTTAAATAATATAATCTCTAACAGGAAAAACAGGAAAAAGTAGAACAAAAAAAAAAACGCCTCAAGGCCTTGCTTGCAAATTTGATTGCTTCAATTTCAAGTGATGAACGATTTTGTGAAATAGATACATTCAAGTAAACAAACAAAAGGAATGAAAATTATATTTATGTAGCTATGGCTTATAGCTATAGCTATTCGATAAAGTAGAATGGGAACAACTTTTTAACACCCTCAACCAGATAGGAATGAGTTATAAGGATAGAAGAGCAATCTGGAGCTTATACAAGAACGAATTGGCTGTGATTAAAAGCGGAGAGAGCTGTGCAGAAGCAAGGGTCGAACAAGGCGTAAGACAAGGATGCTCAATGTCGCCAGCTCTCTTTAACTGCTATATACAGCGAGCCATTGATGAACTGAGAGAAGAAATGAAGAACTGGACAGGAGTAAAAATAAATGGGAAAAAGGTCGATATGATAAGATATGCTGACGACATAGCACTGCTCGCAGACTCCGAGATGGAGCTGAACGAAGCTTTAGGAAAATTGGAAAGTATACTGTTGTCAAAGTACAACATGAAAATAAATAAAGAAAAAACAAAATGTATGGTCGTTGGAAGAGAGGAAGCGACTGCGAACATTGCATTAAATGGAGTGAGCATCAAACAAGTAAGTGAATTCGTGTACCTGGGCAGCAGAATAAACCAGGATGGACGCTCCAAAGCAGAAATTGTAAGCAGAATAAACCAGGCAAGGATTGCCTTCAACAAAAAATCGAAGATATTGGAATCCCCAAATATCGACTTAAGCGTAAGGAAGAACCTTACTAAAGCCTTTGTATGGAGCATTCTGCTTTATGGTTGTGAGACATGGACCATCAGCAAGAGTGAAAGCGGACGGTTGGCGGCCTTTGAGATGTGGTGCTACAGACGCATGCTTAAGATCCATTGGTCGGAGCACGTCGAAAACGAAGAAGTCTTAACCAGGGTAGGCGAAAAAAGGCAACTCCTTAAGAGAATCAGCCAACAACGAGCTAACTGGATTGGCCACAACATCAGGCACCCAGGACTACTCATCGCCATCGCGGAGGGTAAGACCGAGGGAACAAATGGCAGAGGCCGACCAAGAGACGCATATATGGACCAACTGAAGAGGGACATGAACTGTGGCTCATACGTAGAGCTTAAAAGACTGGCTGAGAATAGGGAGGAATGGAGAAGAAAAACCAAACTCGTTGCAGACCAATCCAATGGATTGTAACTAAATATATATAGCTATGGCTATTTCTAGACAATGTTGCCATCATCATTGTGCTGCGTGGGTAGGTACTACCAGGCTACAGTGTGTATAATACAGTGCTACTGGCTGGAGGAGTAGTAAATAGTATATAGGGTGTATGATGAGGCTTACAATATAATCCCATCATGTTTTGATCTATCACGTACTCTAATATCTACCATAACATCTCTATTAGGGATCTTTCATTGCGTCCACAGAGCTATAACTATAATATAGAAATGGTTATGTAATGTGGACACAATACACCGTTCTGATCACTATGTACCTGTTAGGTGTTTTAGAGTGTTCTTGGGAATGGCGTGAAAAGAGATATGATTCATAGACTTGAAATCAATAATGTGTGATGAAAAATTGTCAATATTGAGAATTTTGAGCGTATTCAGAATTTGAATACGTTTTTGACGTGTAAGATATTTATCACCATTTATAAATATATATTTTATATCACATTTTTGGGAATAGCTTCACAAAAAGGTTTGGTTTCCCTATCGCTTGCCGATATCATACAAGAAAATAAAAATTCATTGATAAAATAGTTTATTTATTTCCTATAATGTAATCAGTGGTTTATAAAATGTTAATAGGTTTCAAAGAAATAATACTAATGTTTTTTATATTTACTTGATTTTTAGTAGGAAAAAACATATGTTTTTAATTTCAATTTGGAATTCTACTACGAAAACACCGACACAGTTCATTTTCCTTTCAGGAGTCAACTCTATAAATAACAGTATTTCTATGGCATAGAATTTACCCAAAGCTTTCACTCTTGAGAGAAAATATCCACTAAATGGGCATCAAATTAAACACGACCAAATGCCGACTGTAAATCATAACAAGATAACATCAGTAGGTACAACTGAACTGTTCTCTTATCGTTATTATTCTGTAAAAATGTCGACATCAAATAATAATAAAATGTAATGCCAAGTGTTAAAGTGTAACAGTTGATACAAACATCGCTAACTTAGCAAAATTACATTTTTTCCATTCCAAAGTAGGTTTAGGAGAAAACTTCAAAATATCTTTCAAAAACCAGTCGCTAATATCCATACCATCACGGTAATATTTTTTTTTAAAAGATATATCTGGGTTTTGTTTGTTATAAACCCAAATACAACTTTATACACCTTTCACAGTATACCACTAAAAGCTTGTGTTGGAAAGGAGAGTTTGCCGACACCTGGTATCCCACGGATCCCTCCCACAAATGACCCCTCCAAAAAAATATTTTTTCCCATAAATGAAGTGGTCAGTAAGCTAACAGCATAAAACAAATCTGTAAGTCATCCTCTCTGTGATAGCGAAATGAATTATATTCAGAATGGTACACCTCATTGTTGATTTGAATAATAAATGTTAATAAATTTATGTTTTATTCGTGGCGTTTTCGAATATTTGCATTTTACAAGAAGCATTTTAAAAATTGGTGAATAGAATAGGAGATTTTTTTGTCGAGACTCAAGGGAGCAAATATTTTTTCCTTTATTTTATTCTTCATATCAAAAAATTATCGACATTATAGATAAAGTCTCCAAGCTGAAATGGTAAGGCGAGAGGATTACAGGTAGATTTCTAGAATTCTTGAATGGAGGCCGAGGGGTGACAAAAGAAGTGTTGGAAGACCCCATAAAAGATGGGTTGACGATATTGTCCAGGTGATGGGAAAACAGTGGTGTCGTTTTGCTCAAGATCGAAAAGCGTGAAAAAGTTTTGAAGGGGTCTATATCCAGCAGTAGAGAGCAAAAGGTATATGAATGGTTCAAGGTATCAAAATATATATATATATATTTTTTTTTATATATTTTCATTGATGCTGCCCAACTAGGTATAACCTGTTCTAGGGCAAACATTTCACAAACATATCAAACATACTGAAACATATATACAATCACAAAAAGCATTCATCTCCTATATTAACACAATCACATTCATAACAAGAAAAACACTGCTGCAAACTGTCCATACATGAAACAACACACAAACAAACCATTTCTCCATATAAAACCAGAAAAAAAACAACACATCCCTCAACCACACACATCACGAATCCCACACCACATACCAACACAAGTATATCACCCCACATAAAACACAAAACAAATCATATGAATGGGAACGAAGCAAATGAGGAGGGTAGGGAGGAGGGTGTTAGTCTCGAGTTCCGTCCTCTCTGCCTACATTGCAAGGGATGCGACATGAGAATCATTGTACTGAGTAGTGTAGAAATTCGAAAACTTACAGAAAAGAGTGGGAGCTCTAACCTATGGACTCAATGAGTGATGTTTTGTTATATACCTCAAGATTATCTGACATTATTTTTAACATTTTTCAAAAGAATATTATAAAATTTCCAATATCGTCCAGTCAATCTCTTTCAAAGCTTTTGTCCTCTCTATTCATCTTTTCTCTTGTCTCTTTTCTTTCACATTATCTAGGTCCGTAATCGTCTTCGATCTGGTGGCTTAAGGAGACGGGTGATCATAATTCACAATCGATTGATTGAAATGACTACAATATTACCATGAAAATAATTTCATTATAATAATTAAAGATACATAGTTACATACATGTCTGTAAATAATTAATGCTTGAATACTTACTACAATTAGCGCGATTGAACACTCATGAATCAATACAATTTAGTTTTGATATTGATTAAAGACCAATAATATTTCATTCTTTTATTTTATTTTTATTTATAACTTCTTTCAGAACAAACAGTCATCACAGATAATAATAACAATGCAAAATTAAACAAAACAAAGACCAAATAAGTTCACCTATGTACCTATATTACCCAAATACAAATTAGAACATTCAAAATATTACAAATGTCACACTAATGAATTGAACCGAATTGTGTAGAACATACATAAAATATTACACTTTTATGCAAATTTTTGAGTGTTCTGTAAAAGGCAGTATTCGTAAAATATCCCTTGTAAGACATGGTAATTTTTAATTCAGCGATGAGATATGTCACCCATTCTTAATGTCTTAAGCTTTAGTAAGCACAAATAGGTTGATTTGCATGTTTTTACATGTGGTTAGTCCGCTGACTACCCCACTTCTGGAAAATGCCGCGATGGTATGAATGACTGAAAATTATTTAAGAATAATTTGTAGTGATTTGTGACTAAAATATGAATAAATATTCTACATACTCGCATAAGCTAGGTAGGTAGGAAAATCTTTTAATAAACTGTAATACACATGCAGGAGATTGTTTCCATGTTAATCGTTTCGATTATCCTTTATAATTTGTTCAATGAGTCAATCGGTGTTGCCAACTCGGATTTTGAAAAAAACGTAGCTCAGACTGAAAAAGCACGTAGATTAAGAAAAAAATAAGATTCCCGAATTTTGAAATATTGATAAATTTTTCAAAAGTGAGGCAACCTTTTTATTTTTAGGTTTCAGTTTCCTAAAATTCATTTATTAGAATTTTGTCATTTACATAAAATTTTATACTTATATGATTTTTACCCCCCCCTTTCCCTTCATTTTTCAAATTTCCAAAATGGTATAGGAATTTGAAATATTCACGATCTTCTTAATCAAGTTCAGGATTATTAAAAAAAAAATACATTTTACAACTACAAATCGTAGATTAGAGAAAAAAGTGCACAGATTCGGAACCGTAGTTCGTAGATAACCGAATGGGACCAAAAGTATGTAGATCTACGTAAAAATACGTAGACTTCACAACACTGAATTCAATATCGCTATGATAGTGTGTGTTTTATTTTATTCTATACTTTCTTTTTAAATACACAATGTCATAATTATTTTTATGTATATTATTTTTAATAGAGACCGCGATTGTAATTTTCCATCGCATTCATTCGCATGATGAAGTAATATATAAAAAATGAAAAGGAAAATCTCAACATCTCATTTTATAAAGTTACCTATACAAAGAACATATTAAATAGGAGCGGTTCTAGAATTGTGAAATGAATGTTATTGTACCTACCTACGTGTTTATATTTATTTTAATTTTACCGATTACCTATACAGAAACCAACTATACTGTCACTATATTGTATAAGTGGGGTAACTAGCAGACCAGCCACATGTAAAAAACATGCAAGCTGTTCTTTCCGTGCCAACTAAAAAATAAGACATTCAGGATGGGTGGCGTATCTCATTGCTGAATTAAATATGTCAAATGTATTTTTTAGAACACATGTCTTTTACAGGACACTCCAAAACTAACGGAAAAGTGTGGAAGACCTATTCTTTGGTGGATATGTTCCATGGCTTATTTTATACTTGCCAAAATATTTATAAAAATATTGGCGCTTTTCTACTGTGATAGAGAGTTTTGCTGTGAATTATTTCCTTTCCCTATTAGGAAAACGATTACGGAATCTTACGAATGCAAAGGTTACAAAAAAGTAGGAACCTTTCCAGCAGGGTTACTCTTTACACAATCTAAATGCGATCTTAATCTTGTCTTGATCTTAAATAAATATGATGTGATTTTATATGTAGCATCTAGCAACGATTCTAGCGTTTTTCGACATTTCAGTTAGATATTTCGTTAATATAGCAAAGCGGAAACTGGCATTATTTTCGTAGTCATCATTAATTTGGTTAGAAATCACAAAAACTTCATGTGGATCGGATCCGAAGGTAAATCGGTGTGTGAAAAATATTGTTTATCTAATATTTTCTGCCGGTCAAATAATAATTCTGCTGCTCAAATAATAATTCTGCTGCTCAAATAATAATTCTGCTGCTCAAATAACAATTCTGCTGGTCAATTAATTATTTTGTTGTGCGATTATTTATTAAGCTGTTAAAATTTGTTAATTTGCTGATATAACCAAGTTTGTTTGTAAAACAAGTGTTGCGATTATTTTTTATTTATTGCCGATGAAAACATTGTTTGCTGCGCAAATGACTTATATGCTGATTTTTTCTTGCCGAACGAATGGATTAATAGCCGATCAAATAATTAGTTCCCAATAAAGATTAGACTATTGTAAAAAAATACGTGCATACCAATCTAGCGGCAGCGGTAATGCGGTATTTTTGACTATAGTCCCTTCAAGACAAGGATTAAGATCGTATTGAAATTGTGTCAGGAGTAACCCTGCAGGTTTTATAAAAATAGCTCAATATTCTAGCTACTAAATAAATTTTCAATGTTTAAATTTCGAACAAAAACTTTAAAATTTGCATAACTGTAATTTTAATTTTTTTAGAACTAAGTTTCTGTAACAGAAATTTCCGAATGTATGTTGTAAGTAGGTACCTTACATCGATCCTGTATGGTTGAATACTTGCAGTAGTAGATTGTAGAATGTCGCTGACATAAGCAAGTGCTCGAGTTTATAGCAGGGCCGTTTTAATTTCTTGACTGGAGTGGTATTAAGTGGAAGAATGAAGGCATTGACTACGGGAGAAGCCAACAGCACCAGAACCTACATAGTTTAATATTTCACAGCCACACAAAACTATGGAGATGGAGGAAATTAATATCCATAGACTGATATTAATATACAACTCACATTATCTAACTAATATCTATCTTGTATATTGACTTGCTTTGATTTGTTCTTTCATCCGAGATAACTAAAAAAATCTTATTACAGTCGGTTTGAATAGTCTACCCTGAGGAGTTCCCGGTAAAGAACAGGCCTCTCACTCTTTTATATAAGTTTTCGAGTGTCCTGTAAAAAGCAGGTATTCGTAAAATCTCACGTAAAGGAAGATAAAATCAAATCTACAATGCAGCGACAGTTTTAATTTTTTATTGGCACTGAAAGAATAGTCTGCATGTTTATTACATGCAGTTAGTTTGCTGGTTTTCCCATTTGTGGGCTATGCCGTGATGGTACAGTAGTTGTTGTAGTCCAATAATCTGTCCATTACTATCAGTTAAAATCCTATATATAATATTATACAAGCATTGTTGTCAGTTAAAAACCTATACATTGGAATTTAACTGACCGTAATGTATAAGATTTTAACTGACAGCAATGTTTGTTTAATATATAGGTTTTTAACTGACAGTAATGTTTGTACAATATATAGTATTTTAAATGAAAGTAATACTCGATTTGTTTACACGGTTCAAAAGGCTAACGATATTTTGGTTTTCTGACGATATTCGCCTCGTGAGAAAGTCACTGAGATTGCGTTATGAGATCCAATGTAAATTGATAAGTTAATTGAGTCCTCGATTATCTCATTTTATTCAATGAATATGCTATTTCCGACTTCTATGCGGTAGTAACCCGTTACGAATTGTTTTTTCATACTGAAATATTATTTTTAAAATTCTAGGAGGGAGGGGAGAGCTGACAACTAATACCCACACGAACAAAAAAATACTAAGAGGCAAACATAAGATATTGTATTCTTACCTGGACGAATATAGAACTCTTCCATCCTGGTGAAGTCTCACAAACTTGTTGGGAGTGGTGATAGTATGTAGATAACTCTGTTTTCCATTATAAAAATATGTGTCTGGCTTCCAGATCTTCTTTAACATGGAAATGCTGAGAGCCAGGGTATCGTTGACTCCTGCGTAGTAAGCCAGTCTTCTATCCACCCAAGATTGACGGAAGTAGCAATCCATGGAATATGTCTAAGGGAAAAACAGGATGTTGATGAAATTATTGAATCATAATGTTTTAATTTTATGAATTTACTTTTTATATTTATTAACTCTCTACTTGAAATCCTAGAATTACTATGGGTTCCGCATAATATTCTTATCCAAGGTGTTTACAAATATTTATTCTTTTTAGAGGGTATGTTTTACGAAGTTATATTTACAATAATTTTTGTTTTAGGTTATACACCTACATATATAAAATTAACAAATGAAATTTTCGTACGAGGTTAAGAAAAAACAACGCCACATTGTTTAGTGATTCTTAAATTTCGAATCTTTTGGTATATTACCTATTAGGCAACGAAATGTACAGAAAAGCACACCACGCGAAATGGTTAGGTTGTAGATTTATGTAAGTTCAATCTGGAGACTTGATAAATAAGGCGACGCGACGTTGTCTTCCTAAGCTTTACATGAAAGTTTCATGTATTATATTATTTAATTATTTACGGTACATAATGTATGCGATATTATTTCTTACACACATTAAGTATTATTATTTGAATACATTTTAACAAGGCGGCTCAATGTCACACTGATTAATACAAAACAATATAAAGTTGATTAATCCCTAGTGTCTGTACTTATTAACAGATCAAAGACTAGTCACATCATATCAATCTTATAATATTATATAGGTAGATATAGCTTATTATACACTAATCAACATTCATATACATAGTAATTACAGTAATCAATATAGGTACCTAAATCGAGACAGAAAAAATGTATTACAGTATTGCTTGCTTACATTTTATTTATATAGGTATTTTTTTAATTAGTATCTAATATAAAATTAGTGATCGACTTATGAAGTCATAATTTAAACCATATACAACACAACCAACTGTTTTTTCTCAATCTTCCAATAAAATTTGCATTGTATAAAATCTTAGCTCTAAGAATATATTATTGTTATACCTACCAACACTGAGAAAAATACAACGAATCGTTGGTAAATTTACCAATAATTTGTTTGCGAAAAGTTAATATCATAGAATCGTACTAATGAATCGTTTGTACTATCTCTGGTCCTAATCTGGTAGTACGTACCAATGATTCGTTGTGAAATTTCGTTAGTATTTTTCTCAGTGTACTAAGACATAGTATTTAAGTAACAATATGGCATGTAGTAAATTTTTAGTTTGACAATGACTTCATAATAATATGTCGAAACCTGAACACTAATTATATAAATAAAATATAGTAAAACTTCAAACAATTTTGTTAATGTTACATGAAATAAAATGGAGTTTTACAAAATAAATTTCAACTCAATAAATAACTTTTTTTTTCTGTTATATATGCCCTATGCATTTTGATTGATCTAAACAGACTTTATGATAAAAAATACTTATCAAAAACTAACTTTTATTACACACTTTATATTTTTATTTACGTAGAAAATATTGTTTCGTCTCTTAATGAAACAATATCAATACTATATTTTCAATCAATATTGTCTACGTAAATATTTTTTTTAAAATTATTCAATATGGAGACACAAAGAGTAGTAACGGAATACATTGAAAAAATAAAAATAATCTTTCATTTGTATTTTTTTTTTTTTTTTTTTTTTTTTTTTTTTTTTTTTTTCTTACGCGGCGGCAGAATTGCCATCCACACTTCTCAGCATTATACAACCAGATAAGTCTCCATATGATCAGTCATGGTCACACAAAAACTTAACAGTCTAATGCCGGGAAAAATTCACCAATCCAGATATACAGGATATCAAAGGATTAGGCTCAGAACGCGGGTTCAAAATACCAGCATTGTGCCTGAAATATCTGTGTTCAAAAACTTTTTTACAATATTACAAGTGTTTATTATAATAGATTTTTGAATTTTAATGTACAAATTAACCGGTAAATCTAATTTTTGTAAATTATTTATTAAAGATTTCGGAGTTACCCCTGTAGCTGACATGACTAAAGGTATTATATAAACGGACCTAGAATGCCAAATATTTTTTATTTCTCCTGCTAGTTCTGTATATTTACGTATTTTTTCTGCGACGGTTGTTTGTATATTATGTGTATTTGTTAGGATTATTATTTGTTTATTGTTTGTATTTAACTGATTGTTGTTGTAAACTGTTTGTTTCTCGTATGGATAATAAAGTAAATGTAAGTAAAATAAACGGATTAGGTCAACTGGAAAATTTTCTACAAACACAGATGTTGATTTGGATAAACGTTAAGCTATTTTCACATGCGTAGGCAGATGCAAAAAATGAACACGATAAAATTAGTTTTCAATTATTTTTCTAGCGAATAGCATATTTATATAAACTGTGATGGGTGATTTTTTACAATGAAGGTGTTTTTTTATTTGGTCGTATTTACGTAAATAAAGAGAAGCAACACAACATAAATTACACAGTAACATAGAAATAAAAAGGTTACTTACTCATGACGCGATCTAAATATGTACGATCTAAATCTTGTCTTGATTTTAACCCTACAATGTGTGAAGTGACTATACTCAAACATACGTGATGCCAATCCCATGGTAGCTGAGGATATTGTGTGATATTTAAAAAAAAAATAACAAATAAATCATATAATTTTTTTGTTTGTTTTTTAAATGTATTTATTTATTACATGAATACAACATTCAATACAATGATACAGTCGCGTCAAATCCATTATAACAGATTTGTCGGCGCGTTCCTTTTCATAATAACAATATACATACACAAATAATTTAAACCTAACCAAAAGCAGCAAACATATATTTAACAATTTATTATTGTGTTAAATTTATTTCAATTATACACTTAAAATAATTTAATTTTTAATATCGCCCAAAAACATAATTTTGTCAGATGACTGATACATTTTTTTGACGAAACTAGTATACACCTGGTACATTTTTGAGCTTATGTCACATAATAATGCAACCATAATAATTATTCACGTCAATGTTGGAAACGACTTTTCTTGAATATAGTCACTTCACGCATCGTAGGATTAAAATCAAGACAAGATTAAGATCGTATTTAGATTGTGTCATGAGTAACCCTGCCGTACAACAATAATTATAGGAAAAAAAGATAAATTAATTTCACTACTCCTATAATGTTAATTTAATACATTTTATGGTCACTCTGAAATATGTAAATATTGTGAAAATCAAACAAATCTAAAAACGTGGGAGGTTCAACATTATGAATTTGCATGTCAAAAGATTAAAATTAAATTCATGAGCTCAAAACAATATGCATTTAAGTACACAAGTAAATAAGCCAATTAAATATAAAACTATTCTTTTATTCAATATAAATAAGAATTATTATGATTGGCTAAAAAGTGACTTACAATTTGAGCTCAGTGTTGTATTGTCGCATTATTTTTTACTTAAAAATATATAACATAACACAACGTGCAGAGATCTTCACACAAATCGAGGTAGTCCCAAACCAAGATATGAATCTTGTATTACGGGTACCAATGCGACGACACACATATACAATGCACTAAACACATAAACATGTAACACCCAGACCCAGGACAATTTGAAAAAAATCATTCTTCTTTTTGCCCTGGCCGGGAATCGATCCCTGTGGCGCAAAGGCAAGAGCGTTTCCTTTGCGCCACACCGGACGTCAAATGAACTTTTTTATAAACGTGTCAAAGGCTCACGCCGTATCTTAATAAAAAATAAAATTTATTGCAGAAATTGTTGTTTTTAAAAACAATTTTTCATACGCTATTATAATTCTCTTTTAATTTACTTTGCACATCATTACAGCTTTTGGCCAATACGATGTGCAAAGAGTTATGTAAATTATGTGTTACTATTAGATTAACCAAAATATGAGCACCAATAAAATTCATTCACTAACAACCCAAACTAACAAAATGACAGCTTGTCATTGTAAAATTCACATTTTATTACAAACCCTTCATAAATATTTGACACACACGTGGTTTCATTGAAATTATTTGTCAGCTTGTTATCGAGATAGCATATAAGTTTCTATGTACATAATAGAATAATGAATTAGTTATAATCGAATAAGTTTGGCAACAAATTGAACTAGGTATGTTGTGCCTGTATCTATTTTTGAATCTTTTGTTTTCATTTGGATTAATGAAAATTGCTGAATTTTGGAAATTTATTTTAGAGTATAACGAATTGGTTGGAAACCATCCCAATGCAGCTATAAACGCGCTCGAAGTCTATCGATGTTATTTTTACAATTAACCATTGTATGAGGTTACATATTATATAAATTCAACACACGAAACTACCATATAAAACTAAGAAAAGACAACGTCATCTTATTTGGCACTTCCTAATTTGGTAGTCTCGTCCACATTTTGGAAGTCCTGTCCTGGGTACTACCAAATAAGGTGATTTGTCTATGTCTTTTCTAAGTCTTATATGGTAGTTTCGTGTGTTGAATGAATCGCTCTCAGCCTATTTATTTTTTATTTTATCTTTACTCCAGATTTCAAGGTGGGGTGTGCAGACCTCTCAAGTCTTCATCAAATCATAATTCTCACAATATAATACAAATTATAGAAAAATTAATACATATCACAGTAAAAAATTCAAATAGGTAGGTGCTATACATTGATGTTCTTAGAAATTGACATCTTACCATATCTACTTCTGATATAGGCCCCATACTTCTTACCACTATGTCCACTTCGATAATGGCAGGAGGACCTGAAACAAAAGAAGAGAAATTTATAAAATTCAGGCATTCAGAATAGATAAATGCTACATCACTGCAAATTAAATTTATTACCATTGGGGAAATTTTATAATTATTTATATTCTGAATGTTCTGTATAATTTAATTTAAATGTTTTATTCTATTACTATTTTTGTTTTGTTCAAATTACTATTATTTTTGTTACATCTTAATGTTTATTTTTATAAATTTGTACCAATTCATTTATTACTTATTATTTTTTATTATTGTTGTCTGTGAAATTGTTTCTTTTTTTTACTTTGTTATATGTTTAACGTGTAAAAGGCTCACGCCTTGTACAAATGATAAATAAATAAAATATATAAATATTTGATGAAAAATTGTTATTATTTTGAAAACAAGGTTCTTTCAACCAACGATGCAACGATTTAAAAGATCTTTTTTAAAGTACGCTGTTTCTACAATATTAATATTATATGACAATGAATAGCATAGATCCATAGACAGTAGAGATGTGTAAATAGTTCACTAAGTCCATAATAGAGGACATCTAGTATGTTTATTACATACGGCTGGTCTAATGGCTACCCCACTTGTGGGATATGCCGTGATGATATACCTATTAGTAGTAGTACATAATGATCGGACTGGTTTATTTTTTCCTAGTTTATCCTTAGAAAGGAGGATATCTGTAAAGAAAGGAGAATATATTTTTTTGAGACAATTTCTATTGTAGGACCCTAAAGGGAAAATACAAATACTCCATGCCTCTATTGATACAAACTTTCTCTTTGAAAGGCATCCATATGTCTATAACAATTTAAAGTATATAAGCAGTAAACGTTGGTAGTACCAATTGAATATGCAATATTCTTTAAAAGGTTTAAAAATTCCTCCTAGATATATGCAACGTTTGTATCTTCCTCGGGGAATATGTGAGGGTTTTAGAGACAAAGGCAACTCGATCCATTTTTCACAAATATTTAACTGTGAAAGTAGAAATGTTTAATAAATGTTATGAAAATTCATCTCTATTCTCGGGAAAAACGGTTCAAAAAACTGAATAAGAAGTAAATAGGTACGCTTTAGTACATTTGAATCAATCACAGGTCTTATTCTCAATTTTTCCAATTTGACAGTATTGCAAAATTAGTTAACAACATTAATAGTATCTAGCCAACTGTTATTTGACATAAGTAAGATGCAAATTCACTTCGATTCACACTGTTGAGATGCAAAAACGCTTCGATCCAAAATTTATATTATTATAAAAATATATTTTTTAAATCAAAACATAACATAAAATATTATAGGAAGTTCCGGAATCAAGGAGCCTTTGCATCTAAACTCCTTATTTAAAGTGGCAAAAGAAACGAGAATAATACTTTTCATAGATATTTACCTATATAGAATTCCGTTGATGATCAACGCAGCCAGGAATGTATGGGTATTACATACAAACAAACAGACAGAGATTCATAATGGTTTTAGTATTTCATATCGAATATTTTTTCATAGTTTTTATGATCAGTGCTTTTAAAGCTTTTTATTATGAAGCAATTAATTTAATTTTTTACGATGCATTTGTTCATTATATAAAATTTTTCATAATTTCATGCACACGATATAATGAATTTATTGCTATATTACGCTCTTTTCTAACTAAGTCGGTTAGACATGTGAAAAATAACTTTGTTGAGAAAATTTTATGGCAAACAACTGAAAATCATTTTTATGATTTTCTCATTATGTTAAGTTGATCGACTGGCGGTTTTTGATGGAAGTTCATTTTAATAAGTATTTAAATTGACTATGATTTTTTGCGTTAAAAATTGCTTTTACGTGCGTGAATTAACGCCGATAGCCAATTCATATAGTCTGAAGCAAAATTTCCAGACATACCTACTAATAGAATCTTTATATTTCTAATTTTACAGCTACCTACCTTCAATATACGTTATTCCTTAATGTTGATTTTTTAGAGATAATGTTCATGAAAGAAAAATGAGAAAACTATACATAATGTCTACAAGAAAACTATATTTAGATAATGTTTTTAAATAAATTGTTTCAAACCCAAATGGTTTTGTTGATCTAGACAAGCATGTAATCTAATTAAAATTTTCAAACAGATATTTATCGTGTAAATTTAACACACGAAATATAAGGCTTAGAAAAGACAACGTCACCTCATTCGGTAGTGCCCCGGACGGGACATGAACTCGCAACCCATCTTGTCGCGAGATGTGATTTCTCCAATTAAGCTACCGGGCTACTTGCCAGAGTGTTCGATATTCTCTCTTATAAATCCAATGACAGCTTCATGTGTAGGTATTGTTCTGGGATATCTATAGCATGGGTACCACATGCTGGATACTTCCGACAAGATGGGTTGCGGGTTCATGTCCCGTCCGAGGCACTTCCAAATGAGGTGACGTTGTCTTTTCTAAGCCTTATAAATATGGTAGTTTCGTGTGTTGAATTTACATGTGTGACCTCGATAAAAATACCATCGATAAAGATATCTATCAGTTATAGTATTATCGATATCATGATTGTAAAATAATAAGAATGCATTACGTAAAGCTGAGATTTACAAGTTATTCCGCATTCCATTTTCAACGTATCTCACACAAAGTGTTGTACCTACTGTGAAAATCCCAAAGGTGAAAATACTTGTTATATTGAAGAATATCTATGCAAAGAAGAAGGAATATGTTTCTTCCAATAGTATGCATCGGTTGTAAATATGCTATATTATATTATTATGTACTTTAAAAATATCAGATACATAAACTCTTAGACAGTGAAGGGAATATACTTTTTATATTTTGCGATTTTTTTATGAATTTAGCGAGCAAGGAATATTTGGATTTAGTATTTTTTTATATAAAAAGATATATCTGGGTTTTGTTATAAACCCAAATACAACCTTATACACCTTTCACAGTAAGCTAAAAGCTTGTGTCGTGAAAGGGGAGTTTGCCGGCACCTGGGATCGAACCCCGGACCTCATGTATATAAGGCCGAGACTCTACCTCCAGGCTACCGACGAACTCGTTAAAGAGGGATGAAAGAACAACAAATGCTGTGGAGGTGCGATCGCTGAGTATATTTGGTAAAACGCTGCGTGATAGAGTGAGGAATGAGGATATTAGGAAAATGAGCGGATGAAGCAGAAGTGTTGAGGAAAAATTGCCTGTAAATATGTAAGTTGCGATGGCGATTGATCTGCAACGAGCATGTATTTTCTTCTCATTTCCTCCCTTTTTTCAGCTAGTTTCTTTAATTCTATTCATGTCCTTCATCACTTGATCCATGTAGGTGTCTCTAAAATTGTCTCTGCAATTTTTGCTTTCGGTCATGTCTTTCGCGATGGTGATGAGCAGACCTGGATGCCTGATATCGAGGCTACTATAGTTTGCTCATTGTTGACTGAAATTTTTAAGGAGTTGTCTACTTTCGTCTATCCTGATTAAAGCCTCTAACTTTATAAACATGATATTTAATGAAAAGTTGCCTTTTAAAAGGACCACGAGACTTACGGTAAACGTGTAAAAATATTAGTCAAGTGATAGATATTTGGATAATATCAAAACTTTTTGATAGGAGTATTTCTATGGAAGACATGCCACTGCTGAAAAGTATGTAAATATTGCACCCGTATCTATTTGTCTATTGAAATATTTTTCTGATTTATCAAATACTTTTCATCACGTATATAGGTGTAGGTGGTATTTTATTTACAACGTAGGATCGCAAATGTTTTTATAATCAATCGAAGATGAGGAGAAGGCTCAAATTCAAATAGTTTTTTATGA
Source organism: Athripsodes cinereus (assembly GCA_947579605.1). Taxonomy (NCBI): domain Eukaryota; kingdom Metazoa; phylum Arthropoda; class Insecta; order Trichoptera; family Leptoceridae; genus Athripsodes; species Athripsodes cinereus. The sequence goes on along the minus strand of OX388310.1, from coordinate 28,431,771 downwards.
ATTATTTAACATTCTTAATACGTATTCATTTGTAAAATTTAAATTTATTTTAATTTTTTCCGTACCTTCGAAATTGAGCATTGCTCTATACAACTGTCGATAGAAGTTGAGTTTTGTTATCTTTCAAGGTTTTTTCCCCACAAATATGTACCTATGTGATCTTCAACTGTTTAAATTGAGTTTGTCGGTAGGCTGGAGGTAGAGTCTCGGCCTTGTGAACAAGGGGTCCGGAGTTCGATCCCAGGTGCCGGCAAAATCCCCTTTCACGACACAAGCTTTTAGCTTACTGTGAAAGGTGTATAAGGTTGTATTTGGGTTTATAACAAAAACCCAGATATATCTTTTTAAAAAAAAAAAACAACTTAAATAGTCAAAATATATGTAATTACGTAAAAAATGTATGAATTTTTATTTAAGTGTTTTTTTTTATATTTTAATAACCGGGTAAGTATGTAGGTGTAAACTATAAAGTTTCTCTCTCTCTTTCTCTGACATTGCACCCAATACATATATGAATGAAGCTGCGACCTCTATAAAATAAAATATAATTTAAACTAAATGGTATCGTATTATTCAGTGGGGTATCAAAAAGTAATCATGTAAGTTTTTGAGTTTCTGTCTAAAGGCAAAAAAATTTATATAATTATTTCACACCTTCATTTATTTATTTCTTACTGCACATAATCATTATATTTATTTAAGTGATTATGAATGTCGATTATTGAAAATGTTTTTTATTTCATATTACATTATATAAGAGCACATGAACGTTCGTTATATGCAGTTGGACTACTGGTTATTCAAGTTGTGAGTGATGCCGTGGCGGTATAGATAGATAGAAGTAGGAACATATTTTGTTATCAGAAATCTAGGCATGTCAAAGAAATGTATGTACCTATGTACATCTTCATGCATGACTGCATTTTGTTCTGGAAATATCAGGCAAAAACAGCAAATTGGATTTATTTTTGATGAATTATTATGAAAGTTTGTAATAATTTCATATACGCGAGTGCTAAACTGGAGTTGAAAAGGATTGAAAATTAATTTGTGTTGATGCACTCAGTAGTAGTATTCGTAGTCTAGCGATTAATAACCATCGGAAATAATAAATTTTATTTTTTGGTCACGATATGAATATTTCGATTAAATGCTCATGAAGAACGACTCGATGTTAATATTTATGGAAACAAGAATTCTCGAATTATTTAGCGAAATATCTGTACTTGAATATGAATGAAAAAATGTCAATGATAAAATAACTAATTGAAGTAGGTATTCAAAGATACAATATTCCTAAAAGCGATGAATTTGATAAAATGATAATACTGTATTGCACAATATTGAATTGTATTATCATGTTATTGTTTTTTTTGTTTTTTTTTTTTTTGTTTTTTGAATGTGTTAGTGCATTTCTTTTTTTTATGTTTATAGACTGTTTGTATTATTGATTTGTCATACTTATGTATTATACCTATTGTTAAAGGCAAATGGCCGTTTATTGATCAAATAAATAAATAAATATAGAACGAAAGCAATTACAGACTTGCATGTTTATTGCATATGGTTGGACCGCTGGCTACGTCACCTTCTGAAAATGCTGTGATGCTATGAATGAATGAATGAGAAATAAAAGAATTATAAAATGAGGTGATACAAATAAATAAAATTGTGCAATGGGCAGGTTTATCACGGAAGGGATATTTTCCAACTGACCCAATATAGTAACTAAAAAATGTACATTATTTTAGACAAATTTTAGAATTTATTAAATAATATTCAGACCTTTTGTACCTTTACGATTCAATAAACTCAAATATTGACTGTACAGACCTTTTAGCAAAAATTAACTTTAACATACCAAACAGACGAACGAGACACACCTCGACTTTCTTTTTAAGTAAAAAAAGTACCAATGCTGCACAGAACTCGCCACTACATCGATGCGTTACCACATATAACAATTTGGAGAAGGTGAGGTCCGTGGACATATTCTGTATTCCCAGGAGCCTTTTTAGAAGCCACATTAGAGAGGAATGAAATATTTGTTTAGTTTTTGTTTTTCTTTTCTTTTTTTCTTTCTGTGTTTGTAGTGTACTAGCAATAATAATAATGAACTCAAAGATGGGCTGGTCAAGTACAAAAAATATGTTTAATGGTTATTATGTTATATTTTGTAAAATTTTATTGTATGTTGCCCATTTTTTTAAAATAAATAAATAAAAAAAAATAAACGAAGAAAATAAGAATGTCAACAATTTTTTTATTGTTTTACTGGATTTGGGCACAACGCGCAGATGACAAAACCAACCGATCGGAGAACCATGTTCACACACCATACATTGTGCAAAACATAATCGGAAGAAGTGATAAATTTGTTATTTACTTTATTATAGGTATCTATATTACTTGTTGTACTTTATATTCTCGAGTTGATTGCTTATAGCCGTTTATTGTCAATAAAATTTAAAAAAATCTATTTGATTAAACAATACTTTAAGAGGAAAGAAAAGTATTTAATTTTCAGAAATAATGATGTCAAAAAATTAATAAAACTATGGATGTACATAATATGCTTAGCATCCCTCAGAGTCGCAATTTCATAGAAGGTATTATCGAAATGTTCCGTAAAGCGTCGATAGAATTTAGAATGTTGCATAAATGGATTATGATATTCTGAATATTCATGATGAAATAGCGGTTGATAGATACGACTATATTCTTATTTAGGGACAGTTAAAACTGTTTGCTTTAAACAAATATATTATATTTGATCAATGTTTCTGATAATAAAAACCTTGCTTTATTTTGTGTAGCGTGTCGTAACAGCTATTTACTTGTTTAAGTTGTTTATACTATGCCAACTTTTCCCACAAGTGGGGAAACCAAGAAACCCCTTGCATGTGATATATATTAAACTATCCTCTCTGTGACTAAAAACATATGAATTTTGGAAGAAATAAATTAAGATGTCAAATAAAAAGATTTATTTGACATAAAGGAAGCGAAAGAAGTTCGTAACGATAGATCTATATGGCGTTCCGTTCTCTCTGCCTACCCCTCCTGAGACACGTCGTGAGTGTAGGTATAGATACATAAATAGACAGATAGAAAGATTAAACTTTTTCACATACAAACGTTTTGTAGCGAAATCACTCAATATTGGGTGGAATGCCTAGAGAAAAATAAAATAATATATTTGGAATATTGTGTAAAAGCAAGTTTTCGTTAAAAATATCTTCATTTGAAATTCATTAGATGTGCATTATGGTATGTAAAATACAAATAAGTTCAATTTATATAACTTTACCTCCAAAGTCTGGTCTAACGCTATTGTCGTATCCTCTGAGGAGTCCATCCAGAAGTTCTGATATGTTATTGTGGTCATTCATCTGGGCGGGGACACTGGGCGGGATGGCAGCGCTGAAGGAGGTCAGCATGCATATCAACAGGAGCAGACAGAAATGAGGCGCGGTGAGTGCTGTGATCCTGATACTAGCGCTCATCAGAAAGGCCCTGTGGAAAATAAACATAAATAAATCGATTTCCGCTCTTTTGATAAAAATATTAGAATGTTCAGTGAGCGTACCTAAAGTAAATATTTAAAATGATTTTCAATTAAGAATTTGAATGAGAGATTTTCAACTATTAAGGAATACCTACAGTTTGTTAGAAATATTTTTCCCAATCAATCGGAAGATCTAGAGTTTGAATGTAGCTACTGATCGAATTATTCGCTGATCAAGTATAATATAGTTTATTTTGAAGATAATTAGAGCTTAGTACATAGACAAATTATATCATAGACTAGAACTTTAAACAACAAAATGGTGTCAGGTTCAGTTGAACCTTCGGTCCAAAATATAAATAAAATAAAATATGAAATTAAAAAACAAGTGTTTTCTTCTACTAGATGTGTTTTATTGAGAGATACGTCTTTCGTCTTATAAGGACATAAAACAAAAGACATCTCTCTCAAAACCTAAAGAACATATAGTATAATAAAACATTAATTGTCTTTTTTAAATTTTCTACTACCAACACAGTGAATAAAATAAAATATCATATTAATATTAAACAAGCGTTGGTCCAAGGTTGTGAAATAGCTTATTATTCACAATATTTACAAACGATAATTGGAAGTGAAACAACAATGGTGTATCAATGTCAAATGTCTATTGTGTTGATATTAATTTTGGAGCATGAATTTTGAGAGAATTAGTAGTACGTTTCTGGTCTATAGTAATAATATGTCAGTGGTTGAATAAAGGTTTATTCCAAAACTAAATTTACGTATTTTTTTTTAAATCAAAATACTTACATAATCGCAGTGAAATTTGTAGTTAATTTTTTTTTATAACCAATTTAGCTAATTTTAATATTGTTATTATTTGTTACTTGGCTGCTTGAAATGCAACAGTGCATGAACGTGGTACAGGTTGTGTCGTGGTACAGTATAAAGCTGATATTCTGTACCTAGATCAATCCAAAAATTTTCAGTGAACTATGAAAACAGCTCTACAATGAAATCACGATCTCTGATGGAATATTTATAATATACAATGGTGAGACAAGATACGTATTTGTTTTATAATGATCTGAGATAATGATCAATCTTTCGATAGTGTCACTTAAGAAATTTTCTAAATCATTTGCAGTCTTGGGCTGATGATTACAATTAATCTTGTTAATTTTTTGTTAAGATATATTTTTATTGGAACTACTCGTGTTTTTCATAGTTATATGAGCTACCCATTTCGAAAGTCATTTTTTTCAATCCTATATATTCATTAAATGCAGTAAATTCACTGCCTATTTTGCCTGTGTGAGATGCCGTAATGGTATAGATAGTTTTATTGTTTTGAGTTATTGTAGTTGACAGTTATCAATTCCTTCCTTCATATTATATCAGGCAAATTCGTCTGCATCATCAAGGAATGTATTCAATTCTTCTTTAGTTACTTGATACTTGAATAAGAATTGAATACATCAAGGAATGTATTCAATTCTTCTTTAGAAGTATTTGCGTATTTGAGGAAAATGTAAATAATTTGTTTGGTTCAGAGTCCGGTCTATCAGAATTATACTGTATCTACTAAAGAACATAACAATTAATACGATAATATTGTCTTAACAAATGCAATGTAAAGTTTGTTTTTGGATTTACTGCTAAAACAGAGATTCTCAAGCCCTTTCATCGCTATTGCTTGTATTTAATAATAATAATAATAATAATAATAATAAAACTTTATTGACAGAACATAATAACATAATTGTACAGACACACATAATAAATACAAACAATGTTCTGTCAAATGGCGGGCTTGTTGCAGTGCAACATCTTCCAGCCAACCATTAAAATATTGTAACCGTACGACGTCATTCTGTACAAGTTCTTTAGAATTAAAACAAATTATTTGCAATGGTAAATAATAATAATAAGAATATTTAGTATGCAAGGGAGTAATTGAAACTTTGAATACAATTTACAGTCCATTTGAGAAACACTGATTCTAATAGAACATCTACCACTACAACTAGGTCAGGAGTACGAAACAAGTAAGTATAAATAATATTGTATTTCATAATATTACGACAAGTTGTGTAATTTAAATATTGCAGTGTGTGCGCAATATAATTCATGAAAAATTGTTTCTTTGATGACGTTAAAATTTTTCATAATTTAAATTCAATTTATTGAAAAATATTCATACATTTATGGGCAGTGATATGTTACAACTAGATTCGCAATGTCATACAAATATTCTCTAAAAATGTGTACCCACCCGTCGAGGTACAATACCTGAGTAATATATATTCATCTCTTTTCTTATGTATATATTCATCTCTATCTACCGGCCTTTGTCGTCTGTAATAATCCCCATTCTCATATTGTCTATCTCTTGTTATCTACAAACAATTTATATGTGTGTCGCTTTTTTTCAAACTAAAAATTGCGGCACCAAGGACCGCAACGAGATTTTATTGATGGTACATGTTTGAGATTCATATTGCAAATCTAGGTATAACATATCACTGTTTATGGGTAGTCGAGGTTTATAGTTGCTTATTTACGTTGATCTTCTCTGGTATTCGATGCCTCTAACTGGATATGTTCATGTGACTAATTGCTATTTTTTTTAATGTGGCGAATTGTTCTCTTAACCACTTGACCTAAACTTATGTTTTTTAATTGATCTCTATTATTGATCAATTTTTTATTAACTTATGAATTTTAACTAATTGACTTTTTACTATATTTGACATTTTTATACCACTTTGATTTCTCTTTGTAATGTCTTGACCAAATTTTTTTAACAATTTTGTATCTTATTTTATAATTATAACATGATTAATGTTATATTGTCTGTTAAACTCTCGTTTCTTTAGTCTAATTGTTTTGTGTCTTTTTTGTAACAGATCTTTCCTTTGTTTACATGTTTTGTATGTATACAGAGGTTTAACATGTTAAAGGCTTTGGCCGTAAATATTTGTAAATAAATAAATAAATAAATAACTCCAGAAACATAGTACCAATTTTATCAGAAATCTGGTTTTCAAAATTAATATCAGCACAAAATATGATATTTGCCTTTTTACTCCATGACATTAATATACTATTTCTGTTCACTCCCGCTTACCGTAAGTATTGTACATGGTATCCTTATTTATAACAATAGACTATTTCACATTGATATGAAAATATTTTGGATCCAAGATTCGATTGGACCCAATATTTTGTCTGAGTTTCTAATCTATGACATAATTCGTCTATGTAAATATTATAATATTGTCACATACCTAGTTAAAATAAAAATAATATTTTAATTAGAAAATATGATAGTATTTTTACATTAAATGTTATTCATTATGCTATGCTTCAATATAGACTGGAAAAGTGGTAATTCGACCAAGCAAATTTTGCGGCCAATATAACTTCATATCAATCAGTTTTAAATAAGCGTTGGTTCAAAAAGGTATATTCATAATATCTCCCTCAAGTCCCTTGTTGTAGATGCATTTACAAAAGTATCGTCCCTCTTCTGACTAACAGTCGTATCTGCCTAAATGTAAATTATTCAGGAGAACGTTTTTTGTGTTTTGCCGTGCATATTTTCGTCTCTCCTAGTTATATGGTACAGTGTAAATATATAACATTATTTTATTTGTACCTATTCTCAGAATCATTTTTGTGATGAAATTTTGATAAATTAGTAGATACTTACAACACATTTTCTTTAGAATAATTCGTGAATACGACAACAAATCAGAAGGCTATTCCAGGATAACGGTTACAGTTCCAGGTGTGATCTTCAGTGAAAACATGCAGGGCACATATAAATACACATTGGTGACCATAACTCGATTTCGCCAAAAATGTCAGATATGACAATTAGACAGAAGAGGGACGGTATGATTCCGTTGTTGATTAAAAATGTTGATTTCGAATAGATACATATATTGATGGTCCATATACTCGTATTAGAAACGTTATTAGTATTGAAACAGCGTATTATTAATTTTTGAACATAGTTTTCGGAGAAAGTTTTCACTGCGTTCCCAGTTTATCAACTCAATGACTAAGAGTACCTACATTATTTTTGTTTTGAAATATTTTGACGAAAAATAAATCTCGAAGATATAGGTATTTTATTTCTTATTTTTTCTTGATTAAACACAATATTTCACACAACTATTGACTAACTAAAAAAAATATGCGTGAGATATTATACGTAATACACATCACACATGTCAAGTCGATAAAAATAATAAATTAACTGAACGAAAACTATTTTCTTAAAATTTCTAAACATGAGATTCAAAAAGTTTCAAACTTCTTAGAAATTCTCAAAGAAGCCTAAATTCATCGTAAGCTTAATTGAAAATTTATGGCAAAACTTTCATCAACAAAAAATCTGCCTATGTTCACTATAAGTTATATTTTAACAAAAATTTATTGAAAATATGTTTTGGTTAAATTAACCGATGTCCTTGGAACGGTTTAAGTACTGTGAAACGGCGCCAAAAATCAAATCATCCATCATCATAAAGACAATCGGGATGCATGATATACTTCATCGCTGATCTGAATATGTTAAATATATTACATAATGTATCATATTGTGGTGTTTTACAAATACTTATACTACTATACTATACTATACCCTCACGCCGTATCCCAAGTGGGGTAGGCAGAGAGAACGGAACGCCAAACAGATCTATCTTTAAACACTTCCTTCGCTTCCTCCACATTCATACAGTTTCTCATACAATACATAAAAAAGTGGAAATAAATAGTTATTGTGGTATGAATTAGTTTCAATGGTTTTCTATATCTGTTTTAGTTCACAGCTAGATATAATTAGGATTGAATAGTGAGAAATTTCTCCTGAAACTGAATTAACAACAATATAATTAATTCAAAGCTTCCATCTGTACGGACGTCAACAGTGCAGTGTGATGGACAATCAAGGAGAAGCTCCCTCGTAGGTTCCAACTTTACTGTGTTCTTTGAATCATGACAAATGTATTCATTTATAAGAAATTGGATTTAATAAAGTCTGTCTTAAGATTTACTTCTTAGCATAGTAAGCAGGATTAATATCATTTGTTATGTTTTCATTAACTTTTATTTTTAATGGATACTATTATATCCTGCCCATCAGGAATAGAAAGAAACAAAATAATGTACCTTATAACTTTTTTCTTTTTTGCCGCTTAACGGTCTTCTCGAGAGTATAGGGTAAAAACAAACATAATCAATTCAAAGCGATTCTGTGCCAATTAAATCATCATTTTTCACGACACTCCTAACCCTCTGAATTTGTTATAGGAACGGTGTATTGTGAAAGACAGTAATCTAGACTACTGGATACCTTATGGATGGAGAATTTTGCCACCACATTCATACAGTTAGATAATATCATAGGATTCTTAAATGTCTTAAGTAATGGGGAACATGCATGTGTGAGGAATATGAATAAATGTTATCAATTCATATGAATAAATATACACTGATCACGAATATCCTAATAAGAAACGATTAAATAAAAAATTTCATTCATTATTTTCATTTTAAAAATTCATGTTTTCTGTTATTTAATTAGCTCTTTGTGATGTCACTAGGAGCTATGTTGTATTGGCACATATTTCACACTTAGTACTGTTTGTAGCGGCTAATGGTGTCAAACAGTGCTCTGCCACGAGTGGACCTTTTTGCGGCGAAGTACGAAAATTGCTTTTTCAAATGGTGATAAAAACCTTAAAAATGCACATTTATAAATATATAAAAGCACCAAATTTTTTCTAATTATTTGTACTTGAGCTGTTTTTTTTTTGTGAAAGTTCCCCATTATTGAACAGTTGGGTTCAAAGAACACTCCTTCATAGGTATGTAACTTCCTCTTAGGTTGCGTCAAAGAGTAAGTACATAGAGTTCGTCGGTAGCCTGGAGGTAGAGTCTCGGCCTCGTGAACAAGGGGACCGTGGTTCGATCCCAGGTGCCGGCAAATTCCCCTTTCATGACACAAGCTTTTAGCTTACTGTGAAAGGTGTATAAGGTTGCATTTGGGTTTATAACAAAACCCAGATATATCTTTTTTAAAAAAAAATAGGTTGCTATTTTATAAATATTACATCTCTGTTACAGGGATATTTATTTATTCTTAAATATCAATATTCTAAATAAAAGTTAATACATTTTATTGATTTGTAATAAAGTAATAAATACTAGTGCTGTTTTTAAAAATATTCCAATTTCAAATATTCTATTGTTTCACAAAAAAATAATGTTGCCAGATGTCGGATAAAACTATGTTATTTGACAGTTGAGTAGGTACTTACCTATAGAGAATGTCAATCAGTTGATATTAAAATTTGAGATTGTCCCTTCAAATAATAATATTTGCTCTGTATACTGATGTAATACAGGTATCAAGTGTCCACTAAAACAGAACTCAAGGGACATAGACAGATCGAGTGACTTGTTAGCTTACGTAATGTTAACCCTTACAGGACCGTAAAGTTTCCACAAGTAATTATTGAAATATCTATCTCCGATTTTTGGTCGAAATGTATGAATCATACTAAAATAATACGACGGAGTAAAATAAATTATTTTTATAGTCAATGTGGTCGACCGACGGTACTTGGTGGATGTACATGTCAATTCTTCTTTTTTTATAAGATATATCTGGGATTTTATTATAAACCCAAATACAACCTTATACACCTTTCACTATAAGCTTAAAGCTTGTGTCGTGACAGGGGAGTTTGCCGGCACTTGGAATAAAAAAAAAAAACTCGGGATCCATAAATAAAACACTTTTATATGTAATATTTCTTATCTATTATTAGTAATTAAGTACTAATAAGGCTCACCTAACTTTAGTCTGATAATGGGAGCGGAAGATCCTGAAAGCCGGTTCGCAATCAATAAATTCTAATGGTTTTGGAAATAATATTTTCCTTGGTCACTAAAAGGACTCATATCACCATAAATATTGGTAGTTTTATTAACAATATAATTAGACATATAATTAGTTAAGATGTTAACATTATTAACTTTAACAATATTATTTAAGTTGGACAACTTTGTTGTGGCATCGAATATTGTTGTATTGTAAAGTCGAATACAAGAATTTAACGATTATGGGTATGTGTAATAAATATTTGACATAATAATAGACAGGTACTTGTAAAATACGAGGTATGCCATATTCTGAATGTATTGACATTTATTGTCACGGAGAGAACGACTTGCATGTTTATTCAATGTCGTTGATTCGCTGGTTTCCCCACTTTTGGACAATAATGTGATTAAAGTAAAAAAAACTCTTGTATTATAAAATTATTCGATTTCACCATCGTACATTTTTTAATTGTTTAATACTTCGGGACAATCACCACAGATCATAAAAATTATGATGATTCGAAATTTAAAATTTCATATTATGGCCAAAAATAAACAATATGAATTATTGAAATGTTCGAAAATTGAGATTATTACTTTGGGTTAAAATCCTCTTGACCTTAAGGGGTTAAAATATCTCTAGGCAGGTATGGGTATTTTAATATTCTGGTTGTATTATTGCGTAATTGAAAGTGGAAATGATTTTATATATTGTATCAAAACTTGCTGTCAGCTGGAAAACTACACCAATAATATAAAAAAAAAAAGATTTCATTAAAATATTACCCATCTATAGTGTCTTATTTTTTTACTTTGAGTAGTTTAACACGGTTTCGCTCAGTTAATATACATTAAATTGACAAATTAGCACTTGTAGATAGTATAAATACTTTTCTAAGAAATGGCAAAAATTTCAGTAAATTTTTTCAAAATTGGCAACACTGGTAAATAGTCAGTATTATAACCAACGGTATTTGGTGGCATTTCATGTGAAACTTGTTAAAATATAATACTTTTATTCCTACAAACAATTTTGAAAAATAATTGATAATAATTCTTGGAAACCATTTCAAAGAGGATGTCCATTTTTAGCTGTCGTAAATGAAATATTTTTTATAATGTGTACCCAATATCACGTTGTATAATTTCCTGTAAATTGATAACCATATAAAACAAAGTTTACACGTTTTAATACCAAATCCTTTCAGTCTCAAAATAATTGAATAACAAATTTAAATTGGGGGAACAAATTTAGAAAAAGGATTAATTTCCCAACTCGTTAAAATTGAGATTACAATATAATAGGTTCATTACTTTCTACATACACGCAATATGTTTACATTACGCCTTCAAAAAATTTAATCTTAATCGAATCTTTATTGGAAAAGTATTTGAAGGTGTATGTGTGTGTTGTTATTGTTTTAAGAAGGGATTAGCTACAGAGTGAGATGTTCACATATAAAAATAGAACGTTGGAAAGGGATAGGCTTTCGAATAAATTGAAATAATATAAAAAATAAATTCATTACGTTCGTATTTAGAATAATCCGATTACTTGGGTAGGTATGTGTTGGTGGATTCCATTTTCAAATGAATTCTTTCAGAAATGGAATGATGGAAAACAAAATATGCCTACGGTTAATCGGAACGGAATAAACAACGTGAATATCGCTGAGAAATTCAACCGGTTGATAGTTTATAGTTTATAGTTATAGTTTACCAATTGTCCCTAGGCCTCTGTTATGCAGGCACTTGGACTCGTCATACATACATTCACAAAATTCATTACAATTTCAAACACAATCAATGAAAGAACAATCAAAGTAAAACAAAACATCAAATTATATTATTTTTGTAGTCACGGATGTAAAGAGTCCGGATCCACAACGTCAAATGTTAAAATAAATAATTCAAATTATATAAATGAAAACTTATGAAATACTATTCATTCATCATTTCGTCAATGGAATAAAACGATTTATCAACCAGATACGATTTCACCCTTCTTCGGAAGATCAATACATCATCGCACTTGATTGTATCTGGAAGCTTGTTGTAAAGTCTTACACTTAGACACAAAAAGCTACGATCCAACTTAGAGAGCCTGTGTTCTATTGGTCTGATTTTACGTTTTAATCGCGTATTATAGTTATGAAAGTTTTCATTAAGTGGTGTGTTATCTAAATTTTTCTTTGCATAACATATACATTCATAAATGAAAAGTGATGGCACTGTTAGGATTTCTTGCTCTCTGAATACACTTCTGCAAGATTCCCTATATTTCATGCAGAGAAGAGTTCTAATTGCTCTCTTTTGCAAAACAAAAATTCTTTGTGATTCAGAGGCATTTCCCCAGAACAGTATACCATATGACATTATGCTATGAAAATATGAAAAATACACTAGTCTTGCAGCTTCCACACCGCAGGTCTCTCTTATCTTTTTAATAGCATAAATTGCTGAACAAAGTTTTGGAGCGAGATTTTTAATGTGTGAGCTCCATTGCAACGTTTTGTCGACAGTGACACCTAGAAATTTACATTCATCTTTAATCGCAATATTTCTATCACTCAAAATGGAAGTGACCGGGTCGTCTTGCACTGATCGTTTCAGAGAAAAGCGAATCGCACCAGTTTTCGTCGTATTCAAGATAAGATTGTTGTCGCAAAACCAGCCCTCCACCTTATTTAAAGCATCAATAGTGTTTATTTTTGTGTCATTTTTGTCCTTGCTGTCCTTTATTAATAACGATGTATCATCTGCAAACATAATAATCTTTTCATCTCGAATTAAGGAAAGTGGCAAATCATTTATATATATAAGAAATAATAATGGACCAAGAATTGATCCTTGAGGAACACCATAGTTTATGTTCTTATAAGAAAACTTTATATTATCCAATTCTGTTAGTTGTTTTCTTTCATTAAGATATGATTTAAAAAAGTCCCTTTCAATATTTGTGATTCCATAATATTCTAACTTACAAATCAGGATCTCATGGTCAACACAATCAAAGGCTTTCGATAAGTCACAAAAGATACCATATGTGTCATGCTTTTCATCAAGTGATTCTAGTATTGTATGGATTAAACATGCTATTCCATCAGCTGTGCTTTTGTTCTTTTGGAAGCCAAATTGTTGTGGATGGAACAAATTGTTTCGTTCAAAAAAGTGGAGAACCTGGTTAGCAACAATCTTTTCAAACAATTTACTAAGCACAGGAAGTATCGAGATAGGCCTGAAGTTACCTGGATTTTTTTTATCACCATTTTTATGTATGGGTATGACCCTTGCCAGTTTTAATAAATCTGGGAAAATCCCCTGTTTTAGACATAAATTTACAATATCTGCAATATTAGAAGCTAGTCCATTAATAATACATTTCAATAATTTTGTTGAGATACCCCATAAATCCACAGAGTCTTTTGCTTTAATTTGTTTACACGCATTAACAATATCACTCTCTGACACCAAATTGAATGAAAAAACATTTTTGCAAGTATTCACATTTTCCAAATAACTTCTAGCCCTCTCCACTGAGGCGCTTAACCCATTCGTAAGAGACATAGATACATTTACAAAATAGTCATTGAAGTAGTCAGCAGTTTGAGCATTATTGTCGCAATCTGACTTGTCACTACTGAATTTATTTTCTTTACCAGTTTCTTGCTTAATAATATTCCAAGTAGTTTTAATAATATTTTCAGATGTTTTTATTTTTTTACTATGAAATAATCTTTTTGCCTCACCACACACCCTTTTAAATACCTTACTATATCTAGAAACGTGCAGTTTCATCTTTTGTGAATTGTCACGCTCTTTTAATTTATATAAATCAAAAAGTTTTTTTCTTGAAGTTAAAATACCAGGAGTTATCCAAGAACATGATGTCTTATTACTTTTACATTTTACTCTTTTAATTGGTGCATGACTGTTCAAATTCGTCATAACATCTGAAAAAAAAGTCACAAACGCCGCATCCGCGGTTACATTATTTAAATTATATTTATATTCTTTCATAGATTCTAGAAAATCATTTATATTTTGTTCATTGTAAAACCTTTTATATTTGAATTCATCTTTCACCATGCTTTCGCACTTTTTACGATCTATCCTCGCACTAATTAATTGTCCACTGTGATCAGATTTTACAAAGTTTACAGTTTTAGTATAGTCAAATTCGAGGTCAGTAAATATATTGTCAATACAAGTAGATGATGTTTTTGTTATTCTTGTAGCATTGAATATGCTACGCGTCAATACGCGATAAAAATACTAATAAGAAAAACATCATGAAACTTTAAGTTCCTAATGATTTTGCTTCGGTACCGTTTAAGATCGTTTAGAGTGTTTAGACCATGCGTGTCTAAACTTTGACCATACGAAGGCCACATTGAAAAAAAAAAATATACCTACTGGGCCGCACATAAATATTTTTTCAACAAATGGAAATAAAATTTACTATATACCAGACCTATATGTAATTCTATTAAAATAAAATATTTTCTTTTTATTAGGTATATTTATTTTATTTGAATTAGATATATATGTATAAAATTATAAATGAACATATGTATAAAAATGTATTTATTATAGGCTACATATATACCTATGTTAAATTAATGTGATGGATGGATTTGCTTTTGTTGAACGAGCAAATCGATATTGGGTTCAATATTTTGCAAAAATGAATAATATTGCAAACATTAATTTTTTTAGTAGAAATAAGCAAATTTAAATATTTTCATAATTTGCGTTTGGGCCGCACTTAAGACAAGCATGGTTTAGACCTGACGTCGGCAACATATGGCACGAGTGCCAGGCTTGGCACGCGATGGGGTTCTGAATGGCACTCTACAAAGTAATCAGGGACAAGGTTCGCATTAAAAAAAAATAATTTATGTTAGAATTTTATGTTATTTTTTTAATAAATATGTTTAAAAGATAAATTTGGTATAAAATTCTTCTCCTCTAGAACCCCATTATATAATTTAGAATTAAGGCGGCACCCTGAATCATATTGGTAGAGTGGCTTGGCACACTACAGCTAAAAGGTTGCCGACCCCTGGTTTAGACCATCTCGAGGGCGAAATCCTTTATATGGTTTTAAATGAGCTGTTATTGAATATTTCAGATTGATTAAAAAAAAATTACATGTTCGATGATACCTACAGGAGTATTCATGTTCAATTTATGTAGTGGATCCATTGGCGACTCCTCTTATAGAAGATGTCGAAATAAAATAATGATCACAGTAATCTTTATAAAATTGTGTAGGTATATTTTTGATTAAAAAATACTAGACTTAATTCAATCAATTAAATAAAATATGATATAAAAAATCCACTTTATTTTTTTGATTTGGATGATTAAAAACTAAACACGACCTCTATTGTAATAAATATTGTCGAACGACGGTACTTAGTGAAAGTTGATGATGCCAATGTATTGGTGAAAGCGCTAGGCGTAATTATGGCATACTTTGTATACATTTATCCGAAACAAAAAACAGTGTTCTTTTTATATTTTATATTATTAAAATGTTGTTTCACAATGTCAACATTGAAACATTCAATTCAAAATACACATATATTTATTACTTTGTTGTTTTTGTTGGTGTGGGTGCGTGAGCGTGTGTATTGTGTCATAGGCTTGTGTAGTTGAATGGAGTGGGGGAGGTAGTCAAAGCAAAGTTAAGAATGTTAAAGCTCTGAGACAAAGTTAAAATCTGATTCGGTTTGCCTTGGTACGGGCTCATGCCCAATTAGATAAATTTTTATAACATCTTATGTTTTAAATACTGCTAAATGAACAAATAAATAAAATAAATTACGACTCGTTCATAAAATTTATATCTAAATTTATATCCGAGTTTTTTTTTCTAAAACCGTGACATTAGTTCTTATACTTTGCTCCACTAACATGAAAAGGTTGAATTAATGAATCGTTTTGTTTCCTTATAACTTCTTATTGGTGTTTAGCTGTGATTTAAAACAATGGATATCTGATTCCAGTGGAACAAATCTGCACGATATTCAAATATTAAACTTCTTTCTTAAATTAATATTCGAGCCACTGCAGTTATGTTTAATCAATATTCTTGGTAACGATTAATGTTCCTTTTTTAAAATTCAAGATTGGTTGAAAGAAATGTTGATGGATATCGATAAATTTGCTCACTAAAAATAGGTACATTAAATTTACTGCTATACCATACCATCACGGCATAAATACCACAAGTGGGGTAGACACTTCAACCGATTCAAGAACAGTTTAAAAGCAGAGGTTCCCAAACTTTTTTTCTCGTGGACCATTTTCAAAATTTTGCTGATTCCGGTGGACCCCCCGTCGCTAAATTTTCGAGATGGTATAAGGAGTTGAAATATTTCAAAACTCCATCATTTAGTATCTGGTACTTTTACCGAATACCGAATATCCGATACTTTAACTATGGATTCGTGGACCCCCACTTACAACTCGTGAACCCCCATTTTTAAATCACGCCAACGTAGACCCCCGTCGAGTCTCCCGTGAACCCCTGGGGTCCACCTGGACCACTTTGGGAATCACTGGTTCAAAGCATAATTTCTCCAAATCAACCAATATGAAAACCTTGAACAGACACAGGTATATTTATTCATGATATTACAGCATCTCCCACAAATAACGGAATAGTTAGAAAAAAATCGATATTTTTTTATAATTCCATAATTTTGTTTTGTTTTAATTAGTGGTTATTTTGACACTGTATTTTATTGTATTTAATAGATTAATTATGATGTGAAACTCAGCCACTCTAGTAAGGCCGTGGCCCAGTTGGGTATTAAGGTGATTTCGTAATGTAATTTTCGCAATGTGATCTATGATATTATACTATAAAATGAACTGTTATTCAATAAATGCTTCCATCTCCGTTATAAAAAGACATACAGCATGGGTGGAATGCCTAAACGCTGAATATTAAAAATTAATGTGTGAAATTTTGTCATATAAATGAAATATTCGATATATTTCAGGTATAAAAACAAGAACTTCTCTTCTAGGGACGCACTAACATCGTTTGTTTTTTAAAATATCGTATTCATTAACATATTCCTTTTTCAAAAGACATGAAATGGAACGCAGCAAAACACAAAGAAGTATCTACTAACTAGTATCAAGTTTATATTGTTGTTTTAACACCAATCACAGTTATTGAACTAAGATATTCTTTATTCAAATTAAATCGAATATTCTTCACACTTTTTAAAAATATGATCAAAACTTCCGTGTTTCGGTTCTGTTAGTTGGCACACAAACAACTCAAACTAGACCTATTAAAACTGAACTAGAGGAATATTTTTCAGGCGAAGTCTATCACTATAATGTTGATATTATTTTAATGAATGTTTGTATTCCTGCCTGTCTGCAAAATTGTTCAACTAACTTTTAGTTTGTGGAAATGTAATTTTAATAGTTCCCATGAAATTATTGATTTCGATATAAGCACCAAAAATATTCAAAATAGGTAGGCCCACATTTCATTTGTATTCATAATACATTTTATACATTTTAAACATTTTTATAATTTATTACATTTATTTGCATTTTTTACACTTTTACTATCTATCTATCTATCTATACCATCACGGCATATCCCACAAGTGGGGTAGCCAGCAGATCAGCTGCATGTAAGAAACATGCAAACTGTCCTCTTCGTGCCAATATAAAATCAAGACATTCAGGATGGGTGGCAAACCTCATCGCTGAATTTAAGATGTAAAATGTTACACTTTTACATTTTAACATTTTACACATTTTCACATTTTTTAACATTTATATGTGTTTTATTATTTTAAGTCTCAAATTTATGTTTATTAGATTGGTAAAAAGGGGATCTTAATTGGTTTGTTCATTGTTGTCTTTTAATGTCTATACTAATTGTGATGAATTAATGATCAGAATTATGGATGTTAAAATAAAAAGTTGGTGTTTTACTTAATTAAATAATAATATAATTGAAAGAATCGTTTAAATATGTACATTACTACACATACGAAAATTGACAGACAGAAAAAATATAACAACACAATATTCAAAACTGGTCCATTTTCAAACTACTTATAAATTTAAATAAACTATTACACTTCTATTAAATGATTTGATTTAGGTAGGTACCTATCTACAGAGGTACCTCCTTACTAAATTGATATAAATTTAACAAATTGTTTCAACTGTCTGATCCTTACTGAATAAATAAAATAAAGTAAAAAAAATAGAAAAAATATACGTGAATTTTTTGATGTTATATCGTTATTATACTAAAAAGTTCGTAGTTATGTACCGAGTGAATTATTTTTGAAATGTTAATTTAGATGTGGAAAAAGCGTAAATAATTACAGGGTGCTAGAGCAGTGTAGGTACCTACTTATCCAAATTGTAGGGCGTCTTAAAGTGTGGAGTGTCTTAAAGTTTTATGATACAAAGTTAGTAAAATGATGACGCTACTGCGTTATTAACGTTTGTAAATGAAATAGCACCGCGAACTAGAAACACGCTTGCAACGACATAGTGGCAGCGTCATTTCCGTTAGATTTTCATAGACTAAAAGTTTTTTTTTTTTTTTTAAAAAGATATATCTGGGTTTTGTTATAAACCCAAATACAACCTTATACACCTTTCACATTAAGCTGAAAGCTTGTGTCGTGAAAGGGGAGTTTGCCGGCACCTGGGAACGAACCACGGACCCACTGCTCACGAGGCCGAGACTCTACCTCCAGGCTACCGACGAACTTTAAAATGAGAATTAGTATACATATGTTTTAAAAAATTATTCTCTTTATTTCTTTTTTATCAGAGATACAAATAGAAAGTTAACAAAATAGACATAAAGAAGTAAACATTGCATATATTGACTTTGCTAGAACAACCCGCCAAGTTGGTGTGTCTCCAGCAAACACACATTAACGAAAACAAAAGAACGAGAAAGAAAGAAAACATTAAGTAGGTACTTAAATAAAAGCGGTGTACATAAACCGGAAGTCCAGTATGTATAAATAAGTACCAATCACGTCAAACAGTTACATTAAACCGTAAATAAGTAACAACTATCGCAACACTACACATAAAGTAACTTATTCACCACTTCTACTAAGTACTACTATACCATCAAGGCATATCCCACAAGTGGGGTAGCCACTAGACCAGCTGCATGTTGGAAACATGCAAGCTGTCCTCTCCGTGCTAATATAAAATCAAGACATTCAGGATGGGTGGCAAAACTCATGCTGAATTTAAGATGCAAAATGTCTTAATTTTTTCCAACACCTGCCTTTTACAAGACACTCGAAAAATTACGGAGAAGAGTGGGAGACTTTTTCAACACGTGAAGAAAAAACAATTTCTAAAAATGCTAAATTTGTAGGCAACACTCCAATGAGTCGCACAAAGACACCCTCACCGTCCACGCAATGTGAGTTTTACAACATCAAATTTAAATAGTTTTTATTAATATTAGCACATTAAATATACCTATACATGCACTAAACACAATTGCAGTGTAACGTACTTTGAACTTTGGACTCTGCAACTTTTGAATTTTACAAGTTAAGCAAGCAACGTTGATTGAGTAGCAATACTATTTTTATCAATATAGGTTAGCTTCCTATGTGGAATGGGGATCATTATAGTTGTGACCTTGGGTTGCACTGCCACGCTGCATGTTTGACTGTTTGTGTTCGAAATTGTAATAAGGACAATTATTAGAATATATCTTTGAATTAAATAAATATCCGTGTCGTTATGAAAAGATCCTACTTTGTAAACGAAAATACAGTTTTACAATGACAATCATACTACTTTTATGATTATCTATTCAACCCTCAAAATTAAGCAGAGCTCGTGCTTGTTCAAATATAGTAATTTGCTCCGCAAGTGATGGTGCATAATGGAGATTATAATTGATGATTAATATTGTGACTACTTCATTTGCACAAAACGTGATCAAGTGCATTATAATTTACTAATGAAACACATATACACGTAAGTACATTATATTATTCATCATATACCTATATACTAATAAACTATTTAATATGTTTCAAAAATGCTCCATTTTGTGGAAATACCACCATTAAAGAATCATACCACCTCCCTAACATACTTCCGCCCTCTCCTGAGTTCCCAAATCATAAGAAATTTTGTTCCACAGCATGTAAAGTGTTTAATGATATTCTATGTAGTGTTGTGGAATTCTCAAGAAATAATTTTCGGAGAATTTTTTTTATATTTTATTTAACAGTATAATAACAATAAATACTTTATTCAATCAATCAATAACAATGTACAAATGTTGAGACAATTTATCACCAATATGGCTACAATTAATTATGGAAACAAAAAAATGTTAGGTACCTATATAGAAAAAAGTGTTAATAACTGATGAAAAATCTTGATGTTTGACACATTAAATGTTGACATATTAAAGTTAAAAAAAAATTTGCAGGTACGTACATTGAAAACAGTGTTAACCTCTGATTTGGGTCTTAATCAGCCCCACAAATTTTTGGATCAATCAGGTTGGCTGCGAAGTGTACTGGGCGAAAGGTCATAATACCACTAAGAAAAATTATGGAGAGAAATTTCTCTTCCATCAGAGGAGAAATTTCTCGTTCTCGAGAAATTTCTTTGGAGAATTTTCTCTTCTCACATCACTTATTCTATGCATGTTTAGTGGTGTTAGGATAAACATATTCACTTTTATTTATACTTATTATAATCAAATGTTTAGAATATTTACTATTTTTTTATTGTCCAGCTGTATTTGGGCACAATTGCAGATGATAAAAGCTATTTGAAATATGAGATCCCAAAAAATGACTTCTATGGTTTGCAACAAGTGTATCTCGATTGGTGTACCTTATATCTTGATAGTGTGAATGACGGAATAAGTTAACGTTGTCCATAGACTCGAGCCAATTCGTAAGCGTTGGGACGCCTTTTTCGCTTCTTACTGGAATTATAATTGGAGGAACTGTAGAATGTTCTCATACACAAACCAGCTATTTCATAAAATATTAAAAAAAAGAATCAATTGAAATTATCTACGCAACCATAAGTTTAAATGTTTTATTTTTTTGTCAATTTTAATTAACAGGGTAGCAAGTAGTAAACCAAATTCCAATTATATCTTGCGGTACCAAAAATATCGCGCTTGAATAATGTTAAAAACAAACTATTATTTTATTATGTATTTAAAATTGATTAAAGGACGCCGGCTAATTACTAACGAACTCACCGATGAGGCACATAGTGGAAAGCTTCAAGCCACGAAAAGTAAAGTTTTGGTTAGTTGGAAGATATCGCACCTTTGCGATAAACTTGACTCTTTGTATATCGATTGTATTCGATTTGAATGTTTATTATAAAATTGCTTGTAATCAACGTACAGTAAACAATGAATGAATGAAAAAATAAAGCAAGGAAATTAAAGTTTACCTGAAATCCCTACTCGAATTTCGTATGTAATCTAATGATTTATTTTCATAAATTCTATAAAATATTTTATAATATCAATCAATTGTTATTGCGTTGACATCACTGGTAGTGGTAACCCTTTTTGTGGAAAATACTGTGATGGTTTAGATGTGTAAATACCAAAATATTCATTCATTCATACCATAACGGCACTTCCCACAAGCTGGGTAGCTAGTAGACTAACTAAATACGTAATAAACATGCAAGTCGTGCTCTCCATGCCAATTAAAGTTAAAACATTCAGGATGAAAACATAAAAAAAGCCGCCGTTTGCAGTATTTTTCACAAAACGGTGGGAAATAAAATGTCTAAAAAATTATTATGATTAAATACTAATAAAATTTATTTGAAAACAAAAGTTCTATGTAATGTTAAGGGGTCAGAAGCGATTTAGTACATTCCACATTTTCAGCAAACATGCTTTGGTAATGCAAAATATTACGTTTTTGCAAGCAAATGAACTTTTTCTGTGCATTCATGTGAAATATCTCACATTTAAATTAATATCAAGCGTTGGATGTGCTGAGTTAATGTTGAAGATATCAAAAAATGTCTATGAGATTTAGTTACTTTGAAATGGTTGAAAATCGATATTAGATACCTAGGTATTTTGTGACAGGTTACTTATTCTGTATAATAACTTGTTGTAAATCTTGTAGGTCGATTGCTTGATGGCAGAGTATTAGACACAAAATCGAGAGATCTCGGGATCGATTTCACCCACTGTTGATTTCTCTCACCTTCACAGTATAACCATATTGCTTAATGTGAGGGTATCTGGAGTATTTTTGGGTTTATTTCGAATCCAGATTCATCAATTTTTATGGCTAGAAAGCCCCACATTGGGCGCCAACAAATTTGGCGTTAATTTTTGGGTAGAGCATAAGACATAAAAGTAGTGGAGAATATTCCATACAGATTTCAAATATCCCAGGGCTTGGATTGATATTTCTTCATTGAATAAAAAAATCAATTTCTTATGATGAGCTTGATTAAACTCTTATCTACATATCATTTTTTAAATGTTTTCATATAAATTTATTAGACTTAAAATAATTCAAATATTACTTCAAAAAATTAAAATAGTTCAAGTATTACTTCAAAGAAATTGAAGTATATTCAAGTTTTGCTTCAAAAAAAATAAAAATTTCAATGTTTCTGTTAATAAGGTTGATATGGAGGGTCTGTGCATGATGATAAAAAAATTATCCAGAATATTTTTAAAATAATTTAGTAAAGATAATATTAATAATAATAATTAAAATTCTTAAATTGTGTAATTTTGCGCTGTGTTCGGTGACCAGCTACAGTCATTTTTATACACGTGTTCACCATCCTTCAGGAATGTCACGTACGCGTTTACGATCTGCTCGCTATTCACACATAATAATACATCGTATTTAGGGGTGTGTGTCTGTTTGTATGTTCATTATAATTTCGATGTAAACGCTCTTGTAGGTAGGTATAATATCGAGTGGGATATGGAATACTGCCTGCATGAGCGTATATACCTACAGGCATACACCCTCATGATTATTGTAATTAGTACGTAAGTTATATTTAGGTATTTTTAGTTAGGTGGTGTTTAGGATAGGTTGGTTTTCTTTGGGGAAGTTTTGTTAATCATTGGGGAATTTAAATTGAACATTGATTATGTTGTGAAAATGGACACTTTTTTATTTTAAATATATTATGAACTATGTGTACATGCGTGTGCGCGAAATATGCTGGTAGAGACCGAGCAAAATACCCGGGCATACGAGCTGGTACGCCGTATGCTGGCCGCGGTTATTGTTTTGAAAGACAATAGCGGCCTAACGGGACAGTTTTGCCAAGCCGACACTAGGACGCGGGGGTGCAGAAGGGTAAGCGAGGGGTGAGGTACTACCCCTCGTGGTCGAGTAGCCAGCGACAGGCTACGGAACACTATCCACCAGACTGTCGTGAAGGCCGGTTCTCTTCCCGCCAGGCGCTACAGAGGCAAGACGACCCCGCCGGGCCGTCCACGGAGTTCCACGTGGGCAGTTTCCCGCCACGGCTCTGGATGGTGCAGACATCCTTTGAGGCGGCAGCCGCCGGCCTCGGGGCAACACCATCCTGAGGGCTATATGCCAGGGTGCCTTCATTGGAAGGACTGCGCCTGCCCGCAATGGCCGCGGGCAGGACGATCTTCAGGCTCAAGGGCCGAGACGGGTGAGAAACCAGCGGGAGTGATTTGTGTTTTTTTTTTTTATTTTTGTTCTTCGTAAAGACAATTTTAATTAAATAATTAACAGTGCACGGACTATTTTTGTATATTGTTTTAGAGACATTTGTTAAAAAGGGGTTTATTTAGATAGGTATAAGTAACTATAATTAATTTTTATTTTATTTTTTTAAATAATAATTTTTAATGTTTGTTTTTTATTTTAAATAAATAATGTTTAATTGAATAACTGTGTTTTACATCATCTGCCTTCACATCATAGTAATGTGCCATAGTCAAATTCAATATTCTCTTAATTTAAATTATAATTATTATTATGTATAACTCTGAAGACAACCCTCCAAACATATATGGTAAGTATCTAACAGGATTGAGTAATTATATTTTATTTAATTGCTCTCTCTTCTCTTTGTTTTTCCCTCTTCGCCTCCGTTCCAGCTGAGGAAGGCCTTGTCAATTTTGGCGCCTCAACAAATGGGGCAACTTAGTGAAAAAATACATCCCCAAAAGGATGTATAATCACTAGAAACGGACCCACGACTTATATCCCTGAGAGACGAGGAAGTTGGAATGGAACAAGAGTTTTAAATTGTAAATTTTTTAAATATTTTTTTTAATGGCATATTACTTTGATTTGATTGGCGGTGATGTGAAATGATTTTGGAACGATTTATTGACCGATATTGTATTGCATTTTATTTTGATTAGGTATTGTTGTCTTTATCTGTGGGATGGATAAATTAGTTTTCGTGTCACCGGGACGATATGTTATCAAAAGTTTCACTCAAACATTCAGTGGTTGGCTGGATGAGGAACCGGAAGTATTCCTTAAAGCATGTGAGGAATACTGGCGTATGTCCGATGAAGGCGAAGTACCACATACAGTACTTCGTAATTTGCGAGCTAACGCGAGGAAAGCGTTTAACAGCGAATTTTTCAAAAGCCCGTGTAAATGGTCTTCATTCAAGAAGTGGATTATTTACAATTTTGGCATTCGTAATGTCCATGGTAAAATAATCGGGGAACTATATAGCGGAATACAGAGTTATTCCGAAAAGGGCTGTGATTTTGTATATTTCAAGCGGAGACTAGTAGAGCGGCTTGAGAAAGGCGGCTATCATAATCATATTGATAGATCGCGAATAGCGTCATTCATTGTAACACTAATGACGCCGTTTTATAGAGAGGCACTTCTTGGTGTAGAAGTACACTCTTTGCAAGAGTTGGAGAACCGTGTTCTTCATATTGATTTCCCCGAGGTGTACTCCGTGATTACACCACCGATAGCTACCTGTGAGGCCGCTACGGAAGACGTATCTCGGTCAGAGGTACCGGAATATCAGCCTGATAACATATCGGACCAAATCGTCGATGGGTGCGAAATTGAGGTACCTGTGGAGGAGAAAACTCGCACAGAGGATCCAATAGTGGTGGAAGAGCCAGAAGAAGGCACCATTCAAGAGGAGGAAAATAAACCTTCTCACGCGCGCGAGTTTGTTTGGTTGTGTATATTAGTGGGGAGTGAGCTCGCACTAATATTATTTTGTTTTCTATGCAGACAGGGCTTCTGTATAGTATTGAATTTGTTTAATAAACTACGTCGCCGCGAAAAAGAGTTAAATGAAGACATAAATACTGAAATAAAATCCATCCAGCAAATCAAATACAACAATACATGTTATGTGGTTTATAATCTGTTCAGTAATGTGTTTATTGATACAGATTATAGGTGTCTGAAAGCCAGACAAAAGTTTTGGTTATTTCGCTAAAAAAATAACCTGGCGCCTAACTGGGAATGTTAATTGATTATGGTTATAATTTTATAGGTATTGAGGTGGGTAGGTACTTAAGAATAAATTGGTACTGTGTAGTAATGAAAAATGTGCGGGAAAATGGCTTAAATTTGCTATTTTTAATGTGTATGATAATAATAATTTGATGAAATGGTGATAATTTAATGTGTAATGTATAAATAGGGGGTGTTTTATAATGTATAGGTATATGGGTTGTTATAATGTTTTAGTTTTGGGAAATTAGTGTGATTAATTATAGTGATTTGCGAACTGAAGAGAGTTGCGCAAGATAGGGAATAAATGTATTGTGAAATGGCGCGAATTTGGATGCGCGGGAAATCGAAACACGAGGTATGCAAGGACCACGTGGCTTGTGGTAGTGTAGAAAAAAAGCGCGCGTTTTTGAGGAAAACGCGGGAATTTGAATGCGCAGGAGTGAGTAGGTATGTACGGTGATTCGTGAAAAGGTTCGTTTGCAATGCGAGAAAGAGAAAGACGGTGTAAGCGAGAGGTATGTTGGCGAGGCGGTATGTAGAAAGGGAGAATGTTCCGTTGGGAGAGTTTGTAAAAAGGGCATGTGTATTCTGGCAGCCTTGTACGGGACGTGTAGTTCCCGGCATTGCATAGGTGCCAGAGGTACAATGCGGGTTGTGAAAGGAGGAGATGCGAGGATTTCAGAGGGACGAAAGGGTGTACCAGCTGAGAGCTGGTAGCCTGACCACCTTGAAATAAGGGGTCGGAGTCCCCGGTGATCTGAAAGTCTGAGGTGGATCTGCAAGAAGATGCAGAGATAGTTCGGATCATGCGAATGGGCTGATCGGAGAGGTAAGATAGGGAGGTTATGGAGTGTGCCAAGACTGCCTGGAGAACGCCATGAGGTATCTGTATTGCGAGTGAGTGAAACGTACAATTACGTACATACCTATCTGTAATGTTTTGTTTTTGATTGCGCAATGGTTTTTTCTTGTAAATTAGATTTGAAATTAAAATGTGGAATTATATAAAAATGAAATGGGTTGCTAAATGAATTTGTTAATGTATTTATATTTATAATTGTTGGAAGTACCTACCTTACCTATGATATACCTAGACGGGCGTATGTTAAATTGGTTTTGATTAATTGTTTTGTTTAATTATGTGTGGATAACGAGAGATGATATAGTTTCTTATGGATAATTTTTTCATCAAAAAGCAGGGACGATTGATATGGAGGGTCTGTGCATGATGATAAAAAAATTATCCAGAATATTTTTAAAATAATTTAGTAAAGATAATATTAATAATAATAATTAAAATTCTTAAATTGTGTAATTTTGCGCTGTGTTCGGTGACCAGCTACAGTCATTTTTATACACGTGTTCACCATCCTTCAGGAATGTCACGTACGCGTTTACGATCTGCTCGCTATTCACACATAATAATACATCGTATTTAGGGGTGTGTGTCTGTTTGTATGTTCATTATAATTTCGATGTAAACGCTCTTGTAGGTAGGTATAATATCGAGTGGGATATGGAATACTGCCTGCATGAGCGTATATACCTACAGGCATACACCCTCATGATTATTGTAATTAGTACGTAAGTTATATTTAGGTATTTTTAGTTAGGTGGTGTTTAGGATAGGTTGGTTTTCTTTGGGGAAGTTTTGTTAATCATTGGGGAATTTAAATTGAACATTGATTATGTTGTGAAAATGGACACTTTTTTATTTTAAATATATTATGAACTATGTGTACATGCGTGTGCGCGAAATATGCTGGTAGAGACCGAGCAAAATACCCGGGCATACGAGCTGGTACGCCGTATGCTGGCCGCGGTTATTGTTTTGAAAGACAATAGCGGCCTAACGGGACAGTTTTGCCAAGCCGACACTAGGACGCGGGGGTGCAGAAGGGTAAGCGAGGGGTGAGGTACTACCCCTCGTGGTCGAGTAGCCAGCGACAGGCTACGGAACACTATCCACCAGACTGTCGTGAAGGCCGGTTCTCTTCCCGCCAGGCGCTACAGAGGCAAGACGACCCCGCCGGGCCGTCCACGGAGTTCCACGTGGGCAGTTTCCCGCCACGGCTCTGGATGGTGCAGACATCCTTTGAGGCGGCAGCCGCCGGCCTCGGGGCAACACCATCCTGAGGGCTATATGCCAGGGTGCCTTCATTGGAAGGACTGCGCCTGCCCGCAATGGCCGCGGGCAGGACGATCTTCAGGCTCAAGGGCCGAGACGGGTGAGAAACCAGCGGGAGTGATTTGTGTTTTTTTTTTTTATTTTTGTTCTTCGTAAAGACAATTTTAATTAAATAATTAACAGTGCACGGACTATTTTTGTATATTGTTTTAGAGACATTTGTTAAAAAGGGGTTTATTTAGATAGGTATAAGTAACTATAATTAATTTTTATTTTATTTTTTTAAATAATAATTTTTAATGTTTGTTTTTTATTTTAAATAAATAATGTTTAATTGAATAACTGTGTTTTACATCATCTGCCTTCACATCATAGTAATGTGCCATAGTCAAATTCAATATTCTCTTAATTTAAATTATAATTATTATTATGTATAACTCTGAAGACAACCCTCCAAACATATATGGTAAGTATCTAACAGGATTGAGTAATTATATTTTATTTAATTGCTCTCTCTTCTCTTTGTTTTTCCCTCTTCGCCTCCGTTCCAGCTGAGGAAGGCCTTGTCAAGGTTTCACTATTAATATTATTATTGTTTTTTCTTAAATGATATTAATACTTGCCGACCTCATCCGTTGGAAAATAGCCGAATATCGATATTGAGTACCTACCAAGAAAATATTAAGTCTAGTCAACAACAAGATTAATTTATTATCAAAATAGTATTCCTATCCACGGTGATATTATCTGCTATTGTATGAGGAATACATATCTTTATACATACTGAATATTATTTACTAACAAGGAATGGATTGCACACATTTTATCTAGGTAGGGTTTATACCACAAGACTAAAACCCTTGTGGTATAATATGCCAGGCAAGGGGGTACCTGATCTGATCTAGTTACATGTTTGATTATTATGTTGTCTGTACAGATGCCATCCTGTGATGTAAAATGGTAATAGTATTACAGATGTGCTGACTTTACATAATATTGGAAACTGTGAACAATTATAATTATTATATCTATATACCAAATATGTTAAATATACTTTACAAATATATTTTACGAATAATTTGAATAAATTCCAGAAATGAATGTGGATTCCACGGGAAAGACATAAAGTTAATTTTCAAAGGACTGCAATGTAAATTTAATCGAAGGATTGGTGCATCTTGAACAACTTTATCGCTACAACGTGATTTATTCCAATTAATCTTATTTAAGTTTGTCTATCTAGTAAATGGTCTCGTTAGTGAATTTTATACTTTAGCAGTTTGCAGAACAGGAGAGATTTGCTTTGTTTTTTTTTCAGGTGATGTACGAGATGTCTACCTATCCTATTCTATTCTGTATATAAACAGTAAAGGTGATTTGTATGGAGCGGAGTAAATAAATCTCTCGGGTGATTGTGTAATCAATGTCTTTGTACTGGATGTTCAACTATATTTTTTCGACTCGTTATTTTGACTGTGCATTTTGAAATGACTACTGTATTTATTTATACAGAATATCAACGAAGTATTGAAATTATGAATTCGTGTTGATTGTCTTATGGTAGTATCAAAAATATTATTTGGGATAGGATATAAAAAAAATGTTTTGCTGGATGACATTTTCTATGGCTATCATTTAAACGATCAGCATAATATTGATGTTATGTTCAGCAGAAAAATGTATTCTTCCGACAAATATTTCATGTTGATATGCTACTAATGCCCAGCGAGAATATTATATTTCTATTGCAAATAATATGATATTGTAAAACTCTAAATTTAATCGACCAGCAAAATTATTATTTGACCGGCATAATGATTATTTCTCCAGCAAAATAAATAAATGAGCAGCAAACCGTGAGCTGATTTTAATTAAACTTGTGAAAGCTAAATTTTTAATCTTGTTCAAATAATAAATCTTTGTATGTAGCATCTTTTAATGTGATTTTATATGTAGCATCTGAATGAATGACACTAGCGTTTTTCGACATTTCAGTTAGATATTTCGTTAATATAGCAAAGCGGAAACTGGAATTATTTTCGTAGTCATCATTAATTTGGTAAGAAATCACAAAAACTTCATGTGGATCCGAAGGTAAATCGGTGTGTGAAAAATATTGTTTATCTAATATTTTCTGCCGGTCAAATAATAAATCTGCTGCTCAAATAATAATTCTGCTGCTCAAATAACAATTCTGCTGGTCAATTAATTATTTTGTTGTGCGAGTATTTATCAAGCTGTTAAATTTTTTTAATTTGCCGATATAACCAAGTTTGTTTGTAAAACAAGTGTTGCGCTTATTTTTTATTTATTGCTGATGAAAACATTGTTTGCTGTGCAAATGACTTAAATGCTGTTTTTTTCTTGCCGAACGAATGGATTAATAGCCGAACAAATAATTAGTTCCCTTTTCCATGTGCCTGATTCGTAACGTGGAGGGTGTCATAGAAATTCTATGTCACATTGAATCTATGGGCATGATTGGAAAAACTACATTTTGGGGAAACACGCGACTTTCCACGAATTATCCAAGAAAAAGTAGCATGCAAGATATATAGTTTCTTTCAATAAAATTTTCCGTGGACATCTCATCGTACCTAAAGTTATTTCATCGGTAGATGCGGCTCGATTAGACGAACAATTTGGTATCAATATCTCATTTTAGAAAAAAAATGACACATAGGAGGTTCCATAGATCCACCGCGGATATATTATTTCTATCCAATATTAAGCGATTTTATCCAAGTTCTATTCGTGCTTAAGATTAAATAAAATGGTCTTATTTACTTAGAGTACAAAATAATAATAATAATACA
The DNA here is from genome assembly GCA_947579605.1 of Athripsodes cinereus. Lineage (NCBI taxonomy): Eukaryota > Metazoa > Arthropoda > Insecta > Trichoptera > Leptoceridae > Athripsodes > Athripsodes cinereus. Next base: position 28,400,907 of record OX388310.1, on the reverse strand, counting down.
AGAAGAAACTCCAATTCTTGTAACTGTATAGGATTACGGGCTCTATTTACAAAATTGTTTATATGCTTAAGGCTGTAGCCTGTATATACCTAAATAGACATAAGACACTTTATGTACCTATCAAATTTAATGTTAGAGAACATTATTATGTACCTATATACATAGAAAATAATAATCAAGATTCTTATTTATTTACTGTGTTGTATATAATATTTAAATTAAAATAGTATATAATGTGCCTCATCGCTGTTTGTTTGCTCAGCTATTCATCTTTACGAAATGCTGTGTTATATTATTAAATAACGTAGGTACAATTATAATTATTGCTATTATATTATAATTTGTAGCAAACTTAAAACTGCCATGGAAATCTTACGCTGCAAATTTAATGTCTCATTAATTCACAATTTATAAAAATGTATTGAAAAACTTATAAACTTTTTTTGTCAATTAAGTATTTTCACCGCTAAATATTTTTTATTTCGTTTATTTATTTATTCATTCTTTACTGTACATTGATCACAATAACTACAACTTTATAGGGAAATGCATTCAAAGAAGATATTATCAATATACAGAGGGTGAATTTATCACAATGGCGCGATCTCTTCCAACTGACCCAAATTTTCTCAATTTAGAATGCCTACTTATGTATTTAACAAAAACTGTATTATTTTGCCTACTAACAAATAAAGAGACTAAATTAATAAAAATAAAACACTTATATTTAGTACATCCATATTGACATTATTAATCGCTCTTGAAAGCCGGTTCAAAGTCAATGTGTAAGTAGGTACTAAATAATTTAAACTGTCTTATTTAAGTATATAAATTTAAAATGAAATTGCACTAAATACCGTCGGTTGACAATATTGATTAAATTAACATACTATCAACTTTATTTGATTCTTGGGCACTGGCCACCAATCCTACTACTGTACTACTGTAAGAATACGGCATATATCCCACAAGTGGTAGAGCCAGTGTATTAATGTATTAACTGCAAATATTATTATAATTATTATTATCATCCTCCCCGTAATAATATTATAATAAGACAATCAGGATGGGTGGCATGCCTCATCGCTGAATTATTGTCAATATTAATTTATTGTCTTATACGTAAGGTTTAAGAACATCTGCCTTTTATGGACACTCGAAAAGTTACAGGAAATACTCTAAAGGATTTATACTATGTATTGGTATACAATTAGTAGAATTTCATGCTTGTTTCGATTAATCCTTATGGATTTGTACAATCTGACGCATTCTGTAAGTGAAGTATCTATAGAAAAATATTTAGTAATACCTATGAACATACACGAAATTATCTTAGACACCCAAAATAAGACTATGAAAAATCTATCTACAGTATATATTTCAGATTTTCCATTAACTTCTTTCACAATAATGCAAAGTAGGTAATCTTAATCTTAAACAGTTTTCTTCCCCATTCAAGTATTCTATACTACGATAATTTTTAATTTAAAAACCTTTTCCTTACAAATGCAGGATGCTAGTGCTACACAATACATCCTTCAGTATGCGCTTCACCATATCATCTTATTATCATAATACTTAATAATAATATAGTATATATCATAAGTATCATACTCTTTGAAGCGTCGCGTCGCGTCGCATCACGCTCATCTTATAATGCATCCTTAAATCTATCCAATACACCGTAGTGTTGTTATTAACTTTCTAAACGTAGGTATTACATACGTGAGCACGTTGTCTTCGCTATATTTTAAGTATGAAGGATGCTCTTGTACAATAATATAATGAAGTGATCATCATTATCATCGATACCATCACGCAGTTTTTCTTTCGGGGTTGGCAAAGAGTATCGAACACCATTTTTATTCCTATGATTGCAAATACTTTTCGCATCCGTTATTGTCATACAATTCCTCATGCATGTTCTCGTATTCAATGTGCTAACACCTGTCCGTTCTGTTGGATCTGTTTTTTTTTGTTTTTTTTTTGCATTTCGTGGTTGCATATTCAAAAAGAGGTAAGTGCGAACATTTCTATTTACGCATACTCTTTAAAAACTGTTCATTAGGGCATTAAAATTGTTGTTCGGACTTTTTATTGGCATGTGACATTATTCTTTAAGTATTGAATTTTATTTTAATATTTGATACTAAGAATCACTTTATTAAATGGTTATAATGTCATTGTGAGCAATTTATTCCAGAAATGTCAAAACATTTATAAATTCACATACACCTTTTTGAATATGCAACGACGATCTATGTAATCTTCGGTCGGCGACGTCTCGAGCACCATTCCTCTCAGCCAGTAACGAAGTGATCCAGTTTAAAAAATCGCTTCAAATCTTTAGATATTCTGACTTGTCAGTTATATCCTTACTGGAAAAGAAAAAGATGATAAACCACATACCAATTAGTATTTGTCTAGAAAAATAATCAGAAAAAAAGTCAACATATAAAATGAAAACTATGATGTTTTTTTTATTATCTGGTATTTTAAGTTACAAAGGTATGTACTTCATAACATTTAGAATGTGCACTTTTCAAAATTTTTTCAATGTCAATATGCCTTTCTGCTCTACCTCTTTCTTTCTCAGTGATAAATAATAATATAGAAGCCTGTTAGATAATTTTTATAAAGATGCCAATATAGCTAGAAGTATGTCTACTGACACCATCAGATATCACTATATCCACATGAGTTGCTGTACCCATAGTGGGCAGTGGTGTGACTCTCCCATTATAGTTTCAATACTCTGGATTGGTTTGTTGCAAAACTATTCAAATTCTCTACTACTCTTGCTCTATGTGGAATTCTTTGACTCTTCCTATGACCTGCAGCTCATATTTTTACACAAATCTTTCTTTAATATAGTATTAACTTTGCTTTTTATTATTATTCATGTGTTTTATAACCTAACTTCGAATTTAAAGACTTTTTAATTCAGTTAAATTTTGAAACACCAGATGTCTTTATGTACAATATTTACAATAGCATGTGGCAGCTATTATTTGTATTTTGTAAATTATCTTGACAAACATCACATCGTTCATCAATAGCGTGGCAAATAAAAAAAATCCCTGAGGAATTTTGAAAATTGTTGTTTTGATTTTACAATTTCGGACTTTATTTTTAATGAAATCGTGGAAGTTAAACGAATTTCAGAAATTAAAGTGACGTGACGTACGGCTTGAAAGAGGTTTGCGTATTTCATATTCTTTTTTAAACCTATGTAAATGCTTATGCGTTTACAGCTCTCGAATAGAATTATAATATATTTGATAAACAATATGGTCTTGTTTTGATTTTTAAATTTTAAAAATGTATCAGAAGTCGGACTAAACACAAAAACAATTTTTTCCTGCCAATCATTAGGGTATATTTTGGTTTCTTGTATTACCGCTTACAATTTTTTTTGATTATGCATTGCATATATGTTCATATGGAAGAGACGCCACTGCAATGTGTGGAAGGTTTTAGTAGTAACGATAGTATATAATATTATTATGAAAGAGGAATGCATTATGAGGTCAGAGAGGTTTGTTGGGCTAAGCTGGCCTATTGTGGATGATAGCAGAGACCGTTGGAAAACATCCGTTGCAGCCTGAGGGAGTTACAACTCTTCCGGTATAGGTATCCAAAATAATAATATGTATATCTTATATCAACTCTTCATAAAGTGTGAAACACGTGTTGACTTCGCCACAATATTATGTTGGGATGTAATTTAAAGTTATGTCATTCAAAATATGTGAGATTTGGCAACGCTAAATTTTTCAAATTATTTTTTGCAAATAAATATATACCTATGTAATATATTCTGTCCTGTTATAGAATTGTTTTGTTTTTTTATGCCAATTTGATGACGGTTTATTGTTGTAATGATTTTTGACTGCTTTGTAAGATCATGTTTGTAATTACGATATATCATAGGAGCATATTACATATGTCCAATGTTCAGCAATCAGGTTAAATATCTGTCAAGCGGGCAGAAGTATACTTTAATGAACGACTTTTGCTCATTTTCGAGAACACAAATTGTAAATCGAAAAAAAACTGTTTAAATTGTTTAAAAAGTGTATATTCCTAAAAAATAAAATTATTATTTGAACACTTTGCAGGACTAAAAAAAAGTGATTTGGTACTGATACAATTTTCAATCGTCTTTGTATCAGTTTTTTTACATAGAGTTACGCTACAATTATGTAGGTAGGTAATATGTACCAACAATATACCTATACCAAATTTTTCAAAAGTCTCTTTACTTATTGGTATGAGGTTAAAAAATATGCTCCTACTCAAACAAAATAAACTTCGATTCAGTCAATAAAAAAATAAGACATTCAGGATGGATGACATGCCTCATCGCTGAATTACAGATGCTGATTGTCTTATACGTGAATATCTGCCTTTTTCAGGGCACTCGAAAAGTTACAGGAAAAAGTGGGATACCTATTTTTCACGGGGGTTAAAATTTAGCAAATATAGAAACCTTTTTAAGAGAAATTTATTAGCATGCACATTTTCGGTTGGTAACAACGGTAGACAAACGAATTTCAAAAATTCATTAGAATTTTTTTACTCATTTTTTCATGTTGACAATCATTTACATATTTTTGTTGAAAAGACCCACGTACGTAGACGGGTGTGATGAATTATGTTAGTAAAGTAATAATATATGTGCATAAAATTATTATTTTTATGTAGATATTATGTGTCCCACCGTAAAGGTTGGTCACATTATCATTATCATGGGGTAAATATCTTTTAAGATTATGAAGATGCTACTTTTAGAGATGTAACTACATATTATATAAATGTAAGAACGTAGAATTTTTGGATGGATTATATGACAAAATGTAAATGTTATGGTTTGAAATATAAATACCTTTTCACAAATACCACTTCTATTATTTTTGTACAAGATTATTTTCGACTTTGACTAAATCATTATTATTGCTATCTCGAAAGAAGTATGCAAGGATATATCTACCCATATGTCGTTCCGTTCTCTCTGTCCACCCCACTTTGGACACGGCGTGAGGGTATAGTATAGATATATCGTAAAATTCGCATTCTGTGCTTTAACTAGAATCTTTAATTTACACTATTATGGACTGATTTTCGTATCCAATATAATAAATTAAATTTTATTGGCATTAAAATATGTATTATACAACTATAACTATGTTTAGAGAAAATACAAAAAGAAGGGCTTATCGCAAATGAGATCCTTCTTATTTGCGATAAGCCCGCCAAAGTTAGTACAGAAATAAAAATATTGAAAATGACCTAACAGAAAAAAGTAATTGAGTTTATTGCAGTATTGGCTTTATAGTACAATTCGTGCAATTTTTTTTTTTAAACAGTAAGAATTCACTCGCAAGGCTAAAAAGGCCATTTTATATGAATCATAATAGGATCGTATTGGGAATTGTAAAACGATTTAACGGAAACATTTCACCAAATATGAATTGTAGATGAATTGCTCAATGTGGCCCCCAGAGTTCGTGCTCAAAAAAATAATAATATTGCATTCCGTTCGTATGTGCGATCGGTGTATGAGTTGATGGTACGTCTTGAAATCTAGATGATTCTATGAATGATTTCACATCTCTAAATAAAGTTTCACATTTAGATGTGTGTCTGTGTGTAAGGATGTTTGTAGATAGCTCAGTAATAGTGTTTATATGTGAGCAGTACCTAGTGTCTCATATAAGGTGAAAATGTAAATTTCCACACCAACCTGAATAATAAAGAAAAATGAAAAACGTGTGAATGTGTTAATACATAACCATTATAACGTTAGGGCTGCAAAATTACACTACTCTAATATCGTCACAAAACATTATAATGTTATTCATCCTAATAATATTCTAATTTTTTAATTTGTTAATTTTTCCCGGCATTAGACTGTTAAGTTTTTGTGTGACCATGACTGACCATATGGAGACTTGTCCGGTTGTGTAATGCTGAGAAGTGTGGATGGCAATTCTGCCGCCGCGTAAAATAAATTCGAATATTACTATTTATTTATCAATATTGTACATGGCGTGAGCCTTTTACAAGTTAAACGTATTATGACAAAGAAAAATCAATTTGACAGACTAAAATAATAAAATGTAAAATGGTTCAAATTTATAAAAATAAACATTAAGATGTTACAAAATTAGTTGTCACGTTGAACAAAACAACAATAGTTATAAAATAAAACAATTATATTAAATTATATAGAGATTGGATAAAATTGAGATTATGATGAATATAAATAATAAAAGATAAACGATAAATAATATTAGGATATGTCTTGTTAAGGACAGGTGTTTGTGAAAATAAAGAAATTTTACATTTTTAACTCAGCGACAGCGTTTGCCAACCGTCCATAACTTATTTTTTGTTGGCACAGGGAGGACAGCTTGCATGTTTATTACGTGCAGCTGGTATATGCCGGCTACACCAGTTGTCAAATATACCGTAATAGTATAGACGTAGTAGTAATATTTTTATAATCTTGTCCATGTGGATCAAATTCTAAGGGATGACCTCATGTTGAGTAAGAGAAATTATCGTTCATTCACGAGGAACTGAACAGATTGCCGTTCCGTTCTCTCTGTCTACTCTTAAAGGGATGCAGTGTGAGATTTTATATAGATAGATTGATCTATTGATAGTTTAGTAGTTAAATAATGAAAAGAGTGATATAACTATTGTCCCGTGAAAATATTTATAACTACTATAAAATATAGCAATGAGATATTTCTACAAAAAAAAAAAAAAATTATATGATATTTATTTATTCATTATTTTTGCACATTATCACTATATAAGAGTGTTAACAAAACAAAATAAAATTAAAAAAAAAACTAGGACGATATGCAGTGGCGAGATTATCACTATAAACTGATTTCTTCCATCTTACCACGACATATTGACATAAACCTAGTTAAAACAAATTTACTTACAAAAAATATATACAAAAAATCACTACACAACAAAAGAAAAAAAACAAAATATAAAATTATATTTGATTTATATTTAAGTTTCACTAAGAAAGGTTCGACATGCAATGTTTTGATAACTCTTTATTACCCGGTTCAACAATGACAAAAACTTTTGATTTGAATCATTCTTTTTCTAATACTAAAAGTCTCTGAATTTTTGTATTATCTTTCATTCTGGTAACACCATCCAAAACGAATAATATGTCAGTAAAAGGTAAATATGATTGTGACAAATACGACGGAACAAGAGCATACAACGCACCTTAAATTATGGAAGAATATGTTATATTACATATAATCATGTATACCTACATACTTTTGTTTGTGTTTGGTTAGAAAACATTTAAAAAATAATGTGATAATAATATTTTGAAAAAAAAGCAATGGCATAAACCTATTCGTCGAACACTGTTTGAAATTTGAATTTCAAATAACGTTCTAAATACAATTTCTTTATCCAATCATATTTTTAATTTAGATCAGATCATTCAATACCTTTTGCAATTAGGTCTTTTTAAACTTTTTATTTAACCATGAAGTTTAAGGTCATTAATATTTCATTTTGTAGAATTCGTTACATCTTTATTATTGTATATATCTCTTTTAAGTTGTAATTGGGATGATAACGTTCTCTCAAATTATTAATCAAAATACTCGTATACGGTATTACTCGAGTATTCGATGTTTTATCAAATCAAATTAAATTCGCAATCTATCGGGACGATGTAGGGTCTTTCAAACTATTCACGTTCATCAAACGGTCGGTCATGGAGTACTTTATCACTCAAAATTTGACATATGTCTCCTAATCCCTTTTCATATCATTTCTTCTTCTTTTTACCCTTTCCCTTTCACTATTGTGTAGGTGTAATAAATTGTATTTTTATTGACTTTTTCGTGGAATCGTATTGGTTGTAAGAGATCCCAGTATTGCCATAAGGATAAACTCGTCCACTGTGGAATCGATAATTGAAATTACAGTTTTTTTTTATCTTTCTATACCAACACGGCATTGACTTTTATTTATATCTACTACACACACTTTATTTTTATTGCTTAGTATAAATTTTATTTTAAAAAAGAAGTTTGTCATAGAGGATACATACATGTAGATAAACAGACTCAAAAATTTATGTGATGATGTACAATACGCTTGAAAAGTGTGGCGCTGGGTGTGGGTTCCACCAGATTATTTTTTCGTTCTTCCAACAAATGTGGGGCGCTAAGGAGTATGATTTTATTGTGTAAGGTCAATATGGTCTTAGATTTCACATCACATCTTTTTAATAGAAAGAAGAACAAAAACAGTTGAAAAAGGCGAGAATAACAATAAAAGCGGTCATATTTTGAAAACTTGTACCTATAATGTCCATTATGCGCAGTTAGTTCTCTGGCTACCCCGTTTGTGGGTGGTGGTGTGATGATATAATGATTCACGAAACCGAAATTAAAAAAGAAAATGATAAAAACCATGGCTCTGTCAAATGTTTGGCGCAAACACACACCATACGTATTTTAACCATTTTCTAATCAATTTATCGTTTCTAGAAAAAAAAACTACGCACTCATGTTCATGACTTCTATAATTTGAAATTATGTGAAAAACACATGGTTTCAAGCTATACTTTTTTGTGATTAAGTAATACAACTTACCGGACCATCAAAACTCTCCCATACAAATTTGTTCGAAATTTAAACTATTGTGTTAGTTCGTGGAGCACACCGACAGAGGACATGCGTTTCGCTTTTTGAGTATATTAAGATCTACAAGGTTTTAACAATATAATATATTTCAAGTCTAAAATCAATTTATTGATGTCATTTATATGTAATTTGTAGAGCACACTGATAGAGGGCATACGTTTCACTTTCCAAGGGTATTAAGATCCACAAGGTTTTAAATATATTTTAAGTATAAAAGCATATTATTCTAATTCAATTTATTGATGTCATTAGTATGTATTTTGTTTTTCCATTAAGTTGCCATACTCGCGGTGTGAGACTGGGAAAATAATAATTATATTATAGAAAATATGGATAGTACCTACCTTCTCTTTATCTGGCAACACTGAAACGTTTTTACCAACGTCTTGCTTCTTTGGAATACCTTTTTAAAATTAGAACGCGAAAGCGCGGGAGTGGAAAAAATCATAAATGATATTATTATGAAAAGTAATGGTGAAAGTGTCCCTGTCTATTTTTATAAAGTTCTTTGACAAAGATAATCAGATTTTGATGGTGTGAATTTTTTACATCTAATATATAAAATTCTCGTGTCACGGTGTTTGTTATCATACTTCTCAGAAACAGCTGGACCGATTTTAATGAAATTTTGTGTGTTTATCGTGTAGGTCTGAGAATCAGCCAACATCAATAAACATACCCCTAAAAGTTATGGGTGATACACCCCGAATTTTTTATTTTTTGGGCTATTTTTTTATGGTGAGGCATTAAAAAATACATACAGCCCTAAATTTTCACCCTTCTATCATCAACCCCTATTTTTTAATAGCGATATTTGTAATCTAGAAATATTGTAGGTATATGGCAAAACAACGTTGCCGGGTCAGCTAGTTATTTAATAAAAATCTTAGTTTTAAGGAAATTTCGATAAACCTACTGTATTTCTATTTATTCATATAGAAAAGTAATATATTAACTTGTGCGACGGTTTTTCACTGTTTAATAAATTATCACTTATAAAGTTTAACAAGTCCGCGACCGGTTTCGACATGTCAGTGTCTTACGACATGTAAAAAGTATTCAATCTGCAATTTTGAAAATATCGATTATTTATTTATTTGTATCAGACGTGCAATTGTTTCCATCATATTTATTATGAGCTTAATTCACTTCATTTGTATTAATAAATAAATAAATTTGTGCGTAAATGTGACGTCACAACTTCGAACAATTCAAATTTCGAATAGTATTGTAACTAGCGCTTGGCTATGGATTTTCATAAGTATTCAAAAATCAGCTGCGTTGCCAACCAAGTGAAGACCGCAGTTTATTTTAGGATTATAAATTTGACGATTTAAAATAAATATTAAATTAACCAAGTTAGAAGTAAGCCCCCAGAGACAATAAACTTTCATATAGACTACAAATTCAAAGGAATACCTAATTGGTAATACGGCCACTGAAATTTTGTGACCAAAATAATTTCATATCAATCAGTTTTAAACGAGCCTTAATTAAAAATATGTTCATATCTCCGTTAAGTTTCTCATTGTAGATGCATTTATAAAAGTATATTACTATTGATCTGGAATATAATGATGGTCCACGTATTAGATGTGCGCCTTTTTATAACAATCATTTATGTACAAACGTGTTTGCCATTTCATGGTGGAATGAAACGAGGATAATACATATTTTATTATTATATATAAATTTGTATGTATTTAATACAAAATTATTAGCTATCTCACTTGACAAATCTTATTCAGTTCACATATATTATAAGCAGCAGATTTCTTTAGCATACTACGTGCCTCGGGACCCATACAAACCGAACTCCATATAATCCTTCAATATAAGAAGGGAAAGGGATGTACATTGAAGTTATAAACATTTAAATAATTAGAATTTGCCAAGTATAACTCTCTTGCTGATAGATAAATTTTCACATCTCATCTATTTTTGAAGGATTAACTATGTAACAGTTACGAGAAATTTTGAATGTTTTAAAGTATTATTTAGTTCTTCGACGACGACAATTCGGAGCATTCTCCGAAGAAATATTCGAATGAATGCCTGCATTACGTCTCATGGACGGGTAACATGGATGGAAAGATTTAAGATTTTTGCTTGATGCTTGATGATTAACGTTCGCATCCAGCTGTCTGTACGCCGCCAATGGCAATGGTTTGTTGAAATTGATCGAGATTTATGTATATGCAATCAAGTAACAGAAGTGTAGGTATTTAACACAAACACTTCACAAGCGAGTGATCGGGGGTTCGATTTTCACATTATTTTTGAGAAAATATGTGAACTATACTAAAATATATCCTCACGCCATGTCCAAGTGAGGTAGGTAGAAAGAACGAAACGCCATATAGATCTATCCCTTACATTCTTCTCCCGCTTCTTTTAAATTAATACAATAATTTTTTTGTACACGCACGTCAATTTTTTGATCAAACCATTTGGTTCTCGGACGTCCACGTTTCTCACACCTCTTCTTTCAGATAGGTAGATCCTCTTTGGCATCCTTTCCTCGTTCGATAAAAATATATAAACATTAAAAAATAACTTCAATTCATTCAGATTCGTCTTAAATTCGTTTTTTTTCACATTATATCGTGTACATTACTATCTTCATACATAACGCATCTGGTGTGAGGTAAGATACATACATACATACAAATAATATCTAATTATTATAGAAAGATTTTACTTACACGAATGAAGTAGGAGATTTTGCCAAGGGAATAAGAATTATATGAGCACCTATATTATATGTCTATTTTCTAATGTACTATGTAACAACAAAACATTTACATATCTGGGTGAATTTATTTACTTACTGATTCGCATAATATAATATACATTGACGTGCCGTAGTGATCTATAAAAAATCTATGAAATGAATAATTTCCGAAGTATTAATTTCATTTAAATTAAAAATATTGTAGTTTTTTTTTAATTTGGTGTGTGGATGAATAAAAATGATTAGTCCTCAAAATTCGCATATTTCAACTCGTATGTAACAAGTATAGAATTATATTATTCCACACCAAAAACCAACATGTAAAAGTAAAAATGAAGCTTATATAAGGATAATCAAAATGAAGCATAAATAAAAGAATGTGGACCTACTTAGAATTTAACTTAACACCAATCAATTTTAAGTTTATTTATTTATTTATTTTACATGGTACACAACAGATGAAAGACATATAAATATAAACATGTAAGCGACAAAAACATTCCAATAGTCTTACATCCAAACAGTGCACACTTCAGCAATAACACACAAGACAATTATAGAAAATCTTAAGTTACAAAATATACAACATTTAAAAAAGTACAAGAAAATCTAACTTTAATATTAAAGTTTAACCTAACTATTCGGTTTCTCTCCATTGACTGATTTAAAAAAAAAGATATATCTGGGTTTGCTATAAACCCAAATGCAACCTTATATACCTTTCACACTAAGCTAAAAGCTTGTACCGTGAAAGGGGAGTTTGCCGGCACCTGGGATCGAAATTTGATTTTTTTTATCAAGAAAACTAGCTAGGTTCATTGATAGTGTTACAGCTGAATCGCCATGTATGCTTCGCAACAATTTAAAGCCTTATATCTATGACAATTATTCTATATTTCATTAACGGTGTTTGACGTAAAAAATTAAATATAATATTTTAATTAGTCTCGTACTATTGGATTCGCTGGAAGAAATCGTGCTTTCGCAATAAACCCATCCTCAGTATATTGATTGTATTATTGATTTAAGTGGTTTTTTTTGTGAACTTGTTTGTTATCAATGTAGAGTAAACAATAAGTACACAAATAAAAAAAGTATCCGTGGCGCACTCTGGAGAGAATCGGTCTTCCACGTTTTTAATATATTGGTAAATAAGTAAAAAAATTACAATAAATTGATTGTTCGTTAAAAAGAGATTAATTACTAGGGAGGATTGGAACATTAAAAAAATATCGTAAATATTTATTACGACATCTGCCAATTAATAAGGATTTATATCTCAGTTATAAAAAACGATTTAGCACTTCTTTAATTAAAATATCTATTTTTTATTTAAGTATGTCATTAATCTAAAAATAGTGTAATTTATCTGAAAGAGGGGGTGTGAGTAAGCACGGACGTCCGAGAACAAGGTGGTTTCACCATGTGGATCAAATTCTCAAGGACGGTCGTGTGTTGAGTAAGAGAAATTGGTGAGCATATATGAGAAATCGGATGAATGTGGAGGAAGCGAAAGAAGTGTGTGAGGATATATTATATATGCTATTTCGTTTTTTCTGCCTTCCCCACTTGGGACACGGTGTGAGGTTTTCATACTAAATGACTAAATGATTTGACGCACATAATTATGATGCACTATTCTTATTATTTTTTTAAAATTGTTTTGATTATTGTATTCAAGTGTATCTACATGTAAAAGTTGTATATTTTTTTGGTATTACCCCAGAACAGACGTTATTCTAGTGGGGCAATATATTCCATAATGTTGATATTTTTTTTATTAATACAAATTTACTGTTTTTTGGAATAAATAAATAAAAAAAATATACACGCATGTATCTCATCGCTGAATTGAAGATGATAAATATTGATATTATTATTTCACATCTCATTTATTTCACATCTCATTTATTTCACATCTCATTTATTTAACAAAACAATATAAGATTCTACATTTTGAACACAATATAAGATTAACAATAAAATTTAAATATAACATTAAATAACAAAAACCATAAAATATTAAAATATTTTTTTATTCAAAATGTAGAACCCCAACATTATTCGAGTTGATTCTTCCATGATGTTCTATGAAATAGTACAATCATGGGAGATCAATTATTACAGAGCTACAGGGACAAAAACCTTCTTATTATCCTGGTGGACGATATTATTATTATTATCATCTCATATTTGATGTTGAATGAATTCTGCCTTTTAAAGGCCACACGAGGCCAACTTACGAATGAAAGTGGGAGTGCGTCAAAGAGTCAACGGTAAAATAATTATTGTCTATATTAACAATATTTACATTTTTTTGTAAATCTGCAAAGACGCAAACAAAGTTCAGCGTTAGCAACTACTCTCATTGCTGCATTATTACTTTTAATGCACACTTCAAACAAAGTACATAGTAAAGCCCTTAACTGTAATAGTTAAAAAGAACTGTACAGAAATAATAATAATAATAAAAGTCGTTAAGTATATCAAAACTTAATGAAACATAAACAAAGTGAAGAGGATGGACAAAGGTGCCGATAACTAGTGGTAGATACATACATATTGAATGGTGTTATGGAACAATTATGCAACCCGCAAAATTGAAATTTTACATTTTTTGTTGGCCGAGTTGAAAACTTAGTATTTAATCGGTATTTATTTTGTAAAACTTATTAAATCTATTTATTATTAGTAAAAATAAAATTACATTTTTATGTGTAATTTAATTAATTGAAAGTGTAAATTAACTTTCTGATTTGAACTTTTGAAATATACCTACCTAGATATTTTTGAGTGAGATATATGAGTTTCATAAAATCACTCTTTTATGTCCAGCGAAACATGTTTTATGTTTATGACGTCATAGTGAACCTGTAAGTACCTACCTAGTTTATTCAACAGTCGGTTCAGTACGATTCGAGAGTGCAAAATCGGCATATCCTCTGATGTTATACATCGCTTTCATGATCGCATTGCGGTTAAAATTTCATGAATCTATATTCATTTTTTTTTACAAATTTAACGCTAATAAATTAACCATCTTTATTATCTTAATTAAAACAGTATTCCACATCTATGAGGTACCTATATTAATTATTTTTATTTGGAAAGGTTACACTTGCAAGTTGAATTGATTGGTCGTGTATGTGTTAACTCGAAATCAATAAAAACAGTTGTAACTTTTCAAACATGTCAATAAAAATATTCATTAATATCCATGATTGAAAATAATGTTTGTTAAAACATTGTGGAGTCACACCATTCAATCGATTTTAAGACAAAATAATGCTAATGGTCTCGTTAAAAGTTTCAAACTCAGAAGGAATTAAACGAATGGAATATTGAATAAAAAAATGACTCAAAAATCATTCTGCGAGTTGGCTGACACGTGTTTTTATTAATTATTTCAAATTTCACTTTGTTTTAATTAATAATGACATATTTTACAGAGAATGCCAGTGGGCTGGCAGAAGGCAGACATCGTGGCTGCGCAATATACGATATTGAACTGGAATGAGAGGTGTGGAGGAGTTGTTCCAGACAGTGCAGGACCTAGAAGCCATTGAAAGAGTAATCGCTAAAGTCGGGGGGACCTAAAAGGGCACATACAGAAGAAAATACAGAGAAAACAATGCCTGATTGACCTATTTGAAAATTCATATGTGACAATTATCTAAGTTCCTTTATAAAAAAGTGTCTTTAATCAGAAATCTTGCATGTTTGTTACATGCAGCTAGTCTGCTGGCTTCCCCACTTGTGGGATATACCATGATGGTATAGTAGTAGTAGTAATAGTTAGTAGGAGTAACAAAATTGAATTACTTTACAGCACTAATAAGAGGTTCAAACATGACTCTTTATCTTTGTTGAAAACATATGGTTTAAAGATTGAACATTATTTACTGAAATATGATGAAAAATATATAAACTTATTGGGTTTATCAACGGAGTGCACCACATCAACGCTACTAAGGAGGAACCGCTGCTGTGTGTACTTTGTGTGCATGTATTCAGATTCAGGTATCCACATATTATAGTCAGGTGAAACGCATCTGCAGTAATTGACCACAACGTATGTAGTGTCACATGCATCGCGGACTAACAACAGCCACAATTTGTCAACGGCTTAAAATGGATTAACCACACACATATATTCACACACGCACGGGATATCGCTGCCCTCATTAATTTATTTAATTGTCTCACATTGAATTTGTAAAATAGATCAGCTTCGGCAGCGCAGTGATTAAGAGAATGCCGAGGATGAGTATAAATATCTATATAGTGATAATCTCGCCACTGCACATCATCACATTTTTTCTTGTGTATATTGCTATATTTATTTGTTATATGAATGATGATGTGCAAGAAGAATAAAATAAATAAATAAAAATAAATCATTTGAAATGTTTCGGATATCCCCTAGAAAACATTTTAGTTAACTGTTGCTACTTCTGTGCTGTATCCAATGCATCTTTTGTAGACATTAGATTAATTGATTCAAACATACCAATATTTTTAAAGTGTGTATTTTATAATGCCCATTATTGTGGGTGGGATCTGCTCATAAGATAAGCTGTTTGAGTAATGCCGAATTCTCACATATTAAAACCTCCCTGTCTTCACCACCAGATGCAAACCTACTTTTTGGCATACCAAATTTACCTTTGCCCCATACCTACCTACTGTGGTGAGACTAACTTGTTTCGCTCATCTGTCTTTATTTCTCTGATTACGTGCTTGATGTATTTTTCAAGAAGTGTCCAACTTTAGGAGACTTTATCGATCATGCTGATGATGCTGTCCAGGAAATTTTTTTGACAAGTTTCTTTTTTCCCTTGAATTTGAGTTGAGTCTCAGCAATGAGCAGCAATCAGATATCTTTATTTTCATACATAAGACAAGAGAAATAAAATAAAAAGGTTTGTCAATCAAACCTTACTTTTATTTAATCTACAATTGATAATGGATGAGCATGTATCTACGGTAGAAAATTAATGTACCTACGAAAGATGTAATATTTTTATCGCAACAAATACATTCAAATTATTTCAATTTCAAACAAAAGGGTTAAATCGAGAGATGTGTTCGACCAATAAATCTTGCCAAGGAGAACTATCAAACTATAGATGATAGGTGCTTCATAATACAACAATATGTTAAATTCCAATTCAAAGTTATCAGGTATGAATAATTACAATATAGACTGCGCCATTATCATAAGCAAACACGGTGTGACGGACATTGCGTCTACTTACATTATTGTACTAATACAATGGACCGTCAATTCAAGTTATGTTCTGGTCGGTTTGGCTGATCTAAGCTCTTCGGATAGAACTAATATTGTGTTGCGGCCGGTCATAAGATTTCTATAACAGTAGGTACCTACAAAATCATGCATCGTAAGATTATGTTTGATACCTTAAAGATGTGATATGTAATATTTAGTAGGCACGATTAAGGTCTCGGGTTTAAATCTATCTACTATACCATGACGGCATATTCCACAAGAGGGGTAGCGTAGAGACCGACCGTATATATATATATATATATGGACAATTTGTAAAGCGCCGTTTACTCATAACATGACCTCAAGGGCGCCGTATATAAAAAATGTAGGTCACTTTCTCTGAGCTTATAACTTCGTATTCTTATAATATTCGTATTCGCCAAAAAATATGCGAATGTTTTGCGAATATTATTTTGGTAATAAAGTATCGGATATTCGGTAAAAGTACCGGATACTTACCCGGTACATTGAAGAAAAAGGTACTGCAAGAAAATATTCTTTAATGAAACCGAGGAGTTTGAAATATTTTAAATTCCTATACCATTTTGAAAATTCGGCAACGGGGGGTAGAAATTATAATGTTTGAGCAATTGTAGAAATTTCAGCAAGTAAATATTTGCTATTCGCATTCGCGAATGTCGGCAACAAATATTCGCATTCGCATTCGCGAATATCCAAAATCACACATTCGTTACATCACTAATTTATATACAAAATAGTAGAGAATATTTAAAATACCTCATTAAATTAAGGATCAAATAAAAACATACCTTGTCCTAAAAAAGAGTTACTATTCCACGTGGTTTCTTTTATTTTTGCATAGGAATTAATATCTTATTACCAGGGTAGAATGCATATTTTTGGTGAAAAATGCACAGTCTAGTTATTGTTAAATGTCTATGATATATACATATATCCCTGTTGTTTGTCATTTAATTATCCTGATATCAAATATTTGTACAATATGTACTTACTACGTATGTATGATTATTTATTGAAGACAATCACGGTGTAGGATTCCAGAAATCTCCAGAATTTTCGATATTCAACCGACGACCTTTAAAAGGTAGAGGATGAAAATACAAAAAAGAGGAATAGATATGTGACAGCTAATAGGAGGCAATGGAGAAACGGCTGGCAAAAAGCACAATGATACAATAATAATAGGGCCTCATTTACCCACTCTTCTTTTGTCGAGTATTAAATATAAAATTTTACGAAATTCAAAGTGGTATCATTCACTACGGCTTGATTTCCTCAACAGCTTATTATTTTGCTTCTTAGAATACATACATTGCTGTCACAAAATGTAATCAAGAATACTTTTATAATTCAAAATAATCGTACCTGTAATAATAATATTTATTGATTCAGGTCGTTGCTGTAACAGTGGAATGATCATATTTGCAATATTTCAATGCTTTTGAAATTAAATAGAATTAAAAATATTTAAACAAATACGTCACTCAAAGTATTATATTCACTGTGTTGTTCACTAAGTTATGCGATTTTTCCATGGTTCCGTGGAGCATCCGGCAAAGAATTGGTGTCCCGCTCTTTTCCGTAAGTTTTCGAGTGTCAAAAGACAAAGATTTTACATCTTAAATTCAGCAATGACGTTAAACACTCATCCTCCTCATTTTTTTGTTGGCGCGGAGAGGGCGGCTTCCATGTGAGATATGCCGTGACAGCATATCTAGTAGTAGTAGTATATAGTAGTAGTAGTAGTAGTAATTTTAAACTACACAGGAATTAATGATAATAATTGGCATTCAGTAGAAATTGCATTTTAAGAATATAAATAAATATGTATGAACATGATCAATAATGTGTACGAGATGTTTATGTGTGTTTTTATTATCATTTCATACGCCACTGCTTTCCGCCCATACTCCTACACCCGAATAACATCTTTGAACATCCCCTATCGCCTTTGAAAAGGGAAACCCTTTGCAGATTCAATAAAAGTATTAAAAATCCGTTGGTTGTAAACACGATATTACCATTACTATGAAAGGAATATGAGTAAGAGGCAATACGTTCACAATAATAATATTTAAATACGGGAAGATTTCACCAATCTTTGACAAAATAGAAAAATTACATCTGAATTTGAAAATTTATTGGGTTATTTGGAAGAAGTCGAACTACTGCAACAAATATACCCACTCTACAATACAACACGTGTAATTTTTATTTATTTTATTCTTCACTGTACCTACATTGTTCACAAAATTTCAAATCAATACAAAGTATCACACAATAATCAGTTTTTTTAAGTTCATTTTCCTTTTTTCTCTTTAGAATCGGCACTAGTTTTTTAGAATCGTATTCAAACGGACGGAACATTCAAATTATAGGCTGCAAAAAATATGCAAATCACTCACTGGGCGAATAAATCGTCCCTCTTCTGACTAACTGTTGTATCTGACATTTTTGGCGAAATCGAGTAATGATCACCAATGTGTATTTATACAACATGTGCCCTGCATGTTCTCACTGAAGATCACACCTGTAACTGTAACCGTTATCCTGAAATAGCCTTCTGATTTGTTGTCGTATCTACGAAATATTCTAAATAAAATGTGTTGTATCTACAAATTCCTCAAAATTTCATCACAAAAATGATTCTGAGATATATATATATATACAAATAAAATAATGTACCTAGTATATTAACACTGAATCATATAACTAGGAGAGACGAAAATATGCCCGACAAAACACAAAAAATGCTCTCCTGAACAATTTACAATTAAACATATTTGATATCAATAAAACACTGTTTTACTTTTCACTATTGATTTATTTATTGAGTTCTCTTGAAAATGTCAAGCTAATTTGACGAAAGCGCTTGCGTATTAATAAATCAATAGTGAAAAGTAAAACAGTGTTTTATTGATATCAAATATGTTTAAAATGTCTTTTCACAATGTGAACACACAAACTCTAGATCAATTTACAATTAGGCAGATACGACTGTTAGTCAGAAGAGGGACGAAATGTGAGCGACGACATGTTACTAAGGAAAACGAACACTTCTGCAGTTTCAGTGACCACATTATTATTTTGTTGACAGCATTGTAGCGAACAAAGTAATAAAAGAATGGCAGATAGACGAGCCGCATTTAAATGCATGACAACGCCTTTATAAAGTAAAAAATATTGAGAAAACAAAGTTGGTCGGCGGCAATAGTATTTTCGATCAGGAATTACGGGCTAGAACACCGCTGCCGGCTTATTCCAACTCTACGATACAAGTGAATAGTTTTATGTGAGAATGTATTTACTTTTAAAAATTAAAGGAGTTTTTTTAAAAAAAATAATAAAGAGCATAAAAATACACACAAGTTTAAAAATTAAATTGGCGTATTTCCCTTTCTCTCTTCAATCGAGAATCAAATAGGTTCACAGTCGATCAGTTAGTGTTTTTCGTTGCTCGTTTAGTATTTTAAGTTACTCACATAAGGGTGCTCATATTCGTAATTCGGTAATTATTATTACTATTTATTATTTTATTCTTCACTGTACATTGATTATAATATAACATAATAAAACAGTGTCATAAAAATAACAGTTATACAATTCAATGTACAGAGGTCGAGTTTATCGCTAAAATGCAATGTCTTCCAACTAACTCGGTAATGTTTTTGTTTTTTTTTTTAATATTACTCCGTAACTTAGATTTTTGTCGCACAAACTGTATCGGAGTCACTTCATTGGAAGTCGATCATTTGTTTTTTTTGGTCGCCAATTATTATTGCATGTTAGATAAAAATGGCTTTAAACTAGATGATAAACAAATTTTCATTATTTTCAACGGATTTTAACATCTGTAATATTAACTTTAAAATACAAAATGTCAGTTTTATTAAAAACTTTTCGCTATGATTTAATTTAAATAATTAATAAGTAATGAGAAAGTTTCACAATAGTAAAAAGAGTTATCTTTAAAATCTGTTAAAAAAGATAAGAAAAATTGGAGGAGGAAACTTTTATTGAAATAAAAAAAACAATTATTTATCTAAAGCTCGATCCAAGAGACACGTGAATGTGAGTTGAGTGTTAAAAAAATTTAAACTTTCAATCAGTTTTCATTAAAATCGTAATTTTTTTGGTAATATATCATTTATTTTCCAGGTAACATGTTTTACATTTTTCAGTGAGGCATACGAGAATCTTTGGAAATAAAAAAAGTTTTCTAAAAACTACTGAAAATGAACACCTGGCGAAAAATAACCTGAATAACTGAAAAAGCACGAGTTAAAAAATGTTATCTATGGGTCATTTGATCAACCCCAAAGTTTCAATACTAGGGGTTTGTAAAAACTTTATTAAACTGTTACACGTATTTTCGAGAAAAGAAAAGCATCCTCCAATATTACAATATTGGCATTTATCGAAAGTTTTCAGTTATTTTATTTTATTGCATGTACGTAGGTCATCCATTCGTTTACGACTTACACAACATAACAAACGTACATATGGACAATTTAGCACAGATCGAGCTAGTCCCAAATCAATATTATTATTCTTGTATTATGGATACCAACCCGATGACACAAATATACAATTCACCAAACACGTAACACTCAGACCCAGAACAATTTGAAAAAGATCATTTTTAATTTTATCCTGGCCAGGAATTGAGCCAGAGTCCACGTGATTCAAAGGCCTCCGCGCCATACTGGCCGCCAAATGGAATGATCAGAGACTTTCTTAAACTTGAAGTTTCATTTTATATCAATGTATTTTCTCTTTTTTTATTTTCCTTTATAGGCATTTCTACAGGTTTTTACAATAATATAATACAAAACAAATAGGTATAGCATTAACCCAATTATAGAATGAAGCCATTGAGATAACAAATATTATATAATGCAGATTTTATTTTAAATGCGCATATTTTACATGACTAGACTAGCAAAATGTTATTCCGTATCAAGATTATTAAAATAACAAGGTTGAAATAACTTTTATTTCTCGGATATTGCAGGAGTCCAAGGACTCCTATTTATCCGTTTAGGTGACGATTTATTAAAATTTTAATTCTCTCTAGCTCAATACCACTATGCCAGTGTTGGCATCTCCGATCCTACCACGTCAGTGGGCGGGGGACTCGGCTGACGTAGCAGATCCCATCTTGAGACCCACACATCCACGAATGTCTTAAAGTGTGAAGCGTTTGTGGCATTTAAAAACACTTCCCCAAACCAGCTGGGTCAATACTAGATCAAGATTATTAGACGGGCACCTTTTTAAAATACAATGTTTCATAGATTAATATCAGATTTGGTTTGATGACGATAATAACAGTATTTGAACTCTCCGCCATCAGTCACTGCGAGATATTTATTGCTAAATGATTTTCATTTCAATATTGTGAAATTGGATGAAATTTCGACAAAATATAATGAAAGGTAATTTGACGATCATTCTAATATATCTATGTTACTTTGTAGATGATATTTAATATATGCGTATACCTATATTGTTAACGAAATATATCAGTGTTATACAAGTGATAAGAATTTAAGGTTTGCCCTTTGTCCCCACCAAGTCTAAGATAAATAGATGTGGATCATGACCTACAGTGTTTTCTAAATGTCTACCCCTTATTCTATTTCGTAAGGACACACACTTGATCCTCATATAAGATGAAGGTCAGTGTTTCCAATTTATCCATACATCTTATAATAAAGTTGGTACGTAGAAAAATTATTTATCAAACGCATTTTCTACATTCATTTATACTATCATGACATTTGCCACAAGTGGGGTAGTCAATAGACTAGTTGCATGCATAACACATAACTTGTCGTGGTAATAATAAACATGAAAAAAAATACACAAAGATAGTAAAAAATGTTGGCTAAACAATGAAACACATCGACTAAAACGTTTACTATACAAATATCCCAAATGCATTTTGATATTATCTTTAATGCATGATGTCTTGTTTGTTTTAAAATTGTTTTTGCTTGTAAGTACCTATTTTTTTAAAATCTTTATGAATCTTAATGTTACTCATGTCAAATGTTTTCTTGCAGTTAGAGGGTATCTTTTACCGGATTATTTTTGTTCCCGGGAAACGGGAAATTCATTATTATATTATTATAAATATTCAAATTACAACAAATTTGGTATAAAAACTCTCATAACTTGTTGACCCTTGCAAACATTTTGATTTGATAAAAAAAAGTCAATTTTTTGTTACCAACATAAGTAATTTGCTTAAAAAAAACTAAATAGCTGACTGACGAGATTTATTTAGGTACTCTATGTTATATCAAAATAAAAATTGTTTACAAAATATATAAACTTTTAATTTTTGATCATCCTATCAAGCAAAAAAATGTTATGGATTTTGGCAAAGCTTTTTAAAGATTTTTGACTTTAAAAAATGAGAAATTTCAACAAAAAAAGATTTTTTATATCGGTTAATATCCATGAATAAAACAAAAAAAATGACAGTTGGCTGCACTAATATTTTTAAGAACTATCTAACTTTTCGAAATATGTAAAAAAAAAACATGAAAAATTGTAGGATTCTTATACATTGTCGGCCAAACACACCTCCGATTTCGAATTATATTTAGAATAATTATGCTTCTTTCAAACGAATACATTGAAGCTATAATTAAGTTTTTTTTATAAAGTATAACACTTATATTGGTAATTAATATTATTTTTCATATTTTCATATCAAAATATTCGTCAGCTTCAACAAGTTTATCACGACTATTACAGTTAACTAAACAAAGATTTCGGTATCGGTATGGCAATCTGCATGACTAATAATTTGTATTCGGGAAAGGATTCGTTTTTTTCCCGGGAAACGGGAAATAAAAATTATCCCGCCCGGGAATTCCCGGGAGTAACCCTCTACTTGCAGTGTTCTTGTTCGCAGTGTTCTTGTTTGTGTTTGTTCTTGTTTTGTGTATTTATGTTACTTTGTTAATAGTGAACGGAATGTAATCTTTTAAATCATTAACAAACACTTTATCATATAATAAAAAAATATCTATATAATGTGCTAATTCTATGCAATTAAATGTAGATATAAGTATTATTATAAAATATTTAATTAGTTTTTGGAGTATAGATTTAAGATTTTCTCTATTTTTAGAAAGTAACACACTAGATTCTCAGTTTATAGGTATACCTATATATTTAAATTTGTTTTTCCATCACATCAATATTGTTTATGTTATCAGGTTTATTATTTCATAAAGCTCTCAAGTTAAGTTAGCTTTCAGTAAATAATACTACAAATAGATTCGTGGGGTAATTGACGATAAGTGGTGAGCTTAATTGCTGGATTAAGTTTCTTGTCTTATTTATAAGGAATGATCAAATAGGTCTTAAGACGTGTTCTTCTTCTAATCTTTATTATTTCATTCAATGTTATAGAAAAAATATTTAAAGTAACTGTATCTGAAAAAAAAATCAACTGTTTAAAGTTGGTTGAGTTTCATTTTTTGCTGTTAATTTATTTAAGTAACTGAAAAAATATCAACTGTTTAAAGTTGGTTGAGTTTCATTTTTTTGCTGTTAATTTATTTAAGTAACTATATCTAAAAAAATATCAACTGTTTAAAGTTGGTTCAGTTTCATTTTTTGCTGTTAATTTATTTTAGTAACTATATCTGAAAAAAAAAACATTAACCGTTTAAAATTGGTTGAGTTTAATTTTTTGCTGTTAATTTATTTAAGTAACTGAATCTGAAAAAAATATCAACTGTTTAAAGTTATTTCAGTTTCATTTTTTGCTGTTAATTTATTTTAAAACATTTGAAATTGAAAGAAAATAGTTCAAAACTCAATCTTTTTACAAATTCAGCGAAAGATGATAATAACATCTTGGAATAAAATATATTTAAATAGTGGTTAAATTATTACTAGGTATATTGAAATTAATTCACTATAAACTTTTCTACAATGTTAAATATATTCAAGAAAACTCATGTAAAATAATATTTTACCTACTTTCAAAAGAAATTTTCTCTTTCAATGTAAAATACATACTTGTTATTTTCTTTTATTTCCATTCAAGATTTCTTATAATAAATATGTTAAAAATGTATATTTTTTTCTCATTTTATATGAATAGCTTAAAGTATGTTTCAATGTGATTTCACAATATCGCAGAAGGCTTTCATGTCTCAATTGTAAAGGAACTAACATTTGATATTTAATAAATCGCCGTTTTATTTTTATAAACATTTCATCATTTTCACATATTATTCTGTATGAAAATATATGTCGCTCTGAACGAAATCATCGGAAAACTTTGGTTTCAATATTCCAATTTTATGCTGAATATACGCCACCCAAAATGTTTTGTCTAATAAATATAAAATACATTTCCATATAAACACCCATAAATAAATAATTAAGATTTGACTTACTTGCTTTTCTATAGACATGATAAGCTTTTGAAATAATTGGGAGTGGTATAATTTTTGTCAGACATAAAGTCGAAACAACGTTATTCCTCGTTTCTGGGTGACGTACCACTTAGTCAGATATGGCAGTTAAAGATCAGTTATTTCACAATTGTGATTGATGGTAAAAATTCATAATTCTCATACACATTGATACCTCTATGACGTTCTCCAAAGGTGCAGTAGCCAACAGAACAACCGAATGTAAATAAGCTTATCCATGCCAATAAAATTTATTCAAGATGGGTGGTATATTTCTTTGCTGAAGTATGTGTAGATGTTAAATATCTTTAATGTGATGTTTTAGGAACAAGTGCTTTTTACAGGACACTCGAAAACTAACAGAAAAAAGTGAAATACTTGTTCTTTACCGGGGACTCCACGGGATTGCTGAAAAAAGATCTACATTGGCTGAGGGTCCTAGAGAGAGTGGAGTTTAAATTGTGTCTCACTGTCCACAAGGCCTTATGCGGCACGGCACCCACAAGTCTAACCGAACTCTGTTCCGTTGACGAAACTCCGAGACGACCGCTGCGCTCGGCCTCTTCTGCTGTCAACAAACTCGTGAAACCCAATATGGCGAACACCTCCAAATTTGCAGAAAGGAGCTTCAGAGCCGCCGCGCCATCCGCCTGGAACAGACTGCCCACAGATCTGAGGGTGAATCAGTCCACAACCACATTTAGAACCAAGTTGAAAACACTACTGTTCGGGAGAGGGAGAAGTCACGGCGCCCTTGAGATGGTCACGGATCATTAAACGGCGCCACATATAAATAGTCCGATTATTATTATTATTAAACGCCAAGCTTTGATATGTTTATCATGGATTCAATATACCAACTTACTATCTTAATATCGGTCACGTACTAATGAAATCGCTTTTGGAAATCCTACTCGTACCTTATTATAATAAAAAATTAAAAAGGTATACACCAAGGGTGGCCAACCCGTGGCCTGCGGAGTGCCTACGTGCGGCCCGCAAAGCATATACACACTTTTTTTAATAATAGTCGGTACAAGTACCTGTTACTTTTTTGAAAGAGGTATTTTGAGAAAATATTCTAAAAGAAAACCGAGGAGTTTTTAAACATTTGAAATTCCTTTACCATTTTGAAAATTTAGCGACGGGGGGTAGAAATTTTAAGGTAAAGTAAAATGATCAAATGTTCCACATATGGAGTATATTGTTGTGCGGCCCGGTAGGAAATCTCATCCTGAAATTTGGCCCGGCTGCTGAAAAGGTTGGCCACCCATGGTATACACTATACAGTCATACTTTTTTTTATAAAACTTTATAAATGTGTTCTTGTTTTAGAAACACTTAAGCGTTTACATATATATACATATAATTCGAATTATGTAATGTATCCTAATTTAGTTTATACAAGCCTCATGGATATCAAGTAATATATAATTATTTAAACGTGATTATTGGCTCAAGGCTGGCTTTTCTAAAAGGTTAGGTATGGGGTGGAAATGAGAATGATTTTATGCTGATTGAGCTGACTACGACAAACGTTCATATTGTTGTTATAGGAACAAGGAACGATATCGCTAGTTCTTTGGATAAACTAACAATCTTTAATGTTTTATCCTATATTGTTTATCAAAAATGAAAATAATACAAAAGATATTGACATAAAATTTGTGCCATGAAAAAAAAATTCAATCGAACCTCAATTTTTATTTTTGAAATATCAAAGCTTGTAGATATTAATATTTCTAGCTAATTCTTATATGTGTGTTAATAATTATTATAGTTGATATCCGACCCTCCGCACAAGCATTTGGTTGCTTATGGAGGGAGCATTTTACTATGTGTAATATTATTTTGTTATTGTAATATCAATATATACTGTGTAAAAAAAAATTGAACAGTTCAATACATTTTCATTATAAGTATTCTTAAAAAATCTTATTACACGTAGCTACGTCAGGCAGGCGTTTTCTGGAACATGAAAAAATCGTGGATATGATTGTATTATTTTGAATGTACTTAAACGTAGCAAATTTCCTGCATTGAACTCAACCAGCTGTTGCAAATTCTATATTAGATATATTTGACAAAGATAACAATACATGCATTGTGTGATCTCTCTGTAATAGGCAACAATATGTATATTACATAGAATGAAAATGATATCGAAAGATGCTTTGCTTACAATTATATCAGTAGGTATCTTTTATTAGACCTGTCAAAACACATGTCAAAAAATGGACTGTCAGATACCCCAGTCTGCACATTTTCCAACACCTTCCACATCTTTTGTAATTGAATTGAAGTCACATCCATGAAGGGTCATTGCTGGACTGCGAGAAGGTGAGGTTTCTCGCACCGAGACAAATTGTGAGTTACATGACGCATGTAGGTCTTGAGAGTGAGATATGATACAGAATGATATCAAAATAGACTCAGGGACACAAGAGATGCAATGTGCCTTGACCTTTATGTAATAAAAAATATAAGATATTCAGTAAGTTGCAATACATCACAGAGGTATTTATCTCAATTCCTCTTTTAGAGAAATATGGTCGGTGGTTTCACGTGGCTAAATAATTTTTTATTCGGAAGTACCGTAGTAAACATTTCGTATAGAGAACAGTATGCCAGGTAATGATTGACAACGAAGTGTTAGAGCAAGTTGACGAATGTGTGTACTTAGGTAGTTTGTTCACGAGAGATGGGAAGTGTGAAAGCGATATTGAAAGGAGAAAAGTTGCTGGCAAAAAGGTAAATGGTGCAATCCGACCAATAATTGCAAATAGAAACATATCCACCACAGCTAAAAGGTTGGTGCACTCTGCTATCTTAGTGCCAACACTTATGTATGCAGGTGAGACGTGGACATGGTTAAAGAAGGATGAAAGTGGCATAAATGCAGTGGAAATGAGATCGTTGAGAAGGATGTGTGGTAAAAGTCTGAGAGATCGTGTGCGTAACAGTGATATACGAAAGGAATGTGGAATGAAAGTTGGTGTAATAACAAGGATGAATGTAAATAAATTAAGATGGTTTGGGCACGTGGAAAGAATGAATGAGGACAGAATGACTAAGAAGATATATTTGGCTGAGAGGAATGGTGCTCGGAGACGTGGACGTCCGAGGATTAAATGGCAAGATCATTTAAATCAAATCCTACAGGACGGTCACGTGTTGAGCACATTGAACAGGAGAGCATGCATGAGGAATTGTATGACAGTGACGGAAGCGAAAGATGTTTGCAAAGATAGAAGGAAGTGGCGCTCGATCCTTTCTGCCTACCTCGCGAGGGAAGCGGCGTGATGGTATGTATGTATGTATGTATATAAATAGCGTAATTTATTTCACCACTCTTTGCAACAATATTCAAACAAAACAACACTTTATAAACATTTTAATCATAATCCTTAATTTGTTCTATTACGAAAAAAAATCATTTTAATTTTCGACGAAAATCGGTAATTCGGTTGGGGGAGATAAATATCATCATCTGTGTCGGTCCCTCAATCCTCCTCGATCGTGGGGGAGATCAATATAAGGACTTCAATTTCAACGTTCAAAATTCTATCACTTTTCTTTGCCCATTTTTTCACAAAAAGTTGTTTATATTTATTAATATTTCATTTTAGCGCAGGTAGCTACTAAACAAGGAAATTATTATGCATGCATATGGGTGAAGTTTTACATGGTATAATTAATTTTCTTTCCTTCGGGTTCCACAAACTTTCAGAAAGGTTTACAAAGGCTTTTTAAAAAGCTGGGATATACAAAGTTTGTATAAATTTTATCTTGTGTTTTAGTGATTATGCTGGCACTTTGAATAACTTTGAAATAAAAGAGATGAGCTTTGCAAAAAAATAACAACACCTATTATACTTACTCGTTATGTAAGGGGAAAGAATACATACACTTATTTTATTATATTTTTCTTAATAAAAGCACAAAACAGATAATAATTAGTGATGTAACGAATGAGCGATTTTGGAAATTCGCGAATGCGAATGCGAATAGCGAATATTGACTTGCTTACATTTCTACAATTGCTCAAACATTAAAATTTCTACCCCCCGTTGCCGAATTTTCAAAATGGTTATAGGAATTTAAAGTATTTCAAAACTCTTCGGTTTTCTTAAAGAATATTTTCTTTCAGTGTGAGAAAGCGCGGACGTCCAAGAACTACGTGGCTTAACCACGTGGATCAAATTCTCAAGGACGGTCGCGTGTTAAGTAAGAGGAATCGGCGTGCATGTATGAGAAACTGGATGAATGTAGAGGAAGCGAAAGAAGTATGTAAGGATAGAGCGACATGGCGTTCCGTTCTCTCTGCCTACCCCACCTGGGACACGGCGTGAGGGTATAGATAGATAGATAGATATTTTCTTTCAGTACCTTTTTCTAAAATGTACCGGGTAAGTATCCGGTACTTTTGCCGAATTACCCGCATATTTTTTTGCGAATACGAATACGAATATTCAATATTTAATACACTAATAATAATTACAAATTTAAGTTCAGATAAAAATGTTTTCTTTTTTTAATATCGATCACATACCTTTTACAACACATCCGAAAACTTTCTTATAAGAGTGCGAGACGAATTCTTTGCTGGGTGTTCCACCAAATTATATATACACGGAATAAGTATATTATCTATAATATGTACTACTTTCCAAAATAATTGATATATTTTGAAATGTTCTATCAAACACTCTCGTTACAAACACTATATCTAGTCACTATATTCTTGTTATAAATTTCCCGGAGTCCATTTTGTTTATTTTGTCAACATTTTATGTTTCGCATTGAAAGTTTTATATTAAATACAATATTTAATTAATTTATAAGTAAGTAATGCTTGTAATATTATAAGTCCATGTAAATCCTCACTTGTTATATTTCAACATGTTTTTGAATTAATATTTAATTTATTTTAATAAATTTAAATAGATTGATGAAATACACAACCCTTCGTTCAAAATAACAATATTTCACAAACTCTTATACTGACAAATAAGAAAAATTAAATTTATTAAGCTATGTTTATACCCTGTAGTTTTTCAACAAAGAAAAAGTTTCCCTCTACTCTTTTCTATTACATATAAGATATCTTAATTTCAGCAATGAGGTTCACCACCCATCTTGTATGTCTTGTTTTGTTATGCCACGGAGAGGTGGAGAGGCCAGCCTGCATGCTCCTACAGAAAGTTCATTGGCTAACCCATTGTGAAATTATATATATAATGAGTTACAATCCATTGGATTGGTCTGCAACGAGTTTGGTTTTTCTTCTCCATTCGTCTCTATTCTCCGCCAGTCTTTTCAGCTCTACGTATGAGCCACAGTTCATATCACTCTTCAGTTGGTCCGTGAAATTATTGTTATAAATTATTCCATAAGAGTGTGCAGTAAACAACAAATCGTAAGTCAAAGTTTAATTTATCGACCGAAGGTTCTTGGTGGAAGTTCATTTTAATAATTTATTATTAAAACAAGATAGGTATATAAGTATTCCACTGCCACACATGTTATATAGCTATTCCACAATAGAGTAACTTTACTTTTCCCTGAAGATGAGAGCGGAAGCTCTAGAAAGGCGGCTCACAAAATTAATAGTCTTCTTCTTCTTCGTGTTGTAGATCATCGATCTGTTAGTTTGGAAGTTGATTGATTCCTCTTCTGATGCTGAAGACCAGATGTCTCTCCATGTTTTTGGTGGTCTTCCTCGGGGCCGTGAACCGACTGGTGTTTTCTTCAATAAAGTAAACAGTGGAATAACTATATAGGTATCTTGTTTTATTAATAAATTATTAAATCGCATATCAATTTTGTGATTCACTTGATTATTTTATATATAACCCTCAAAGATATTATTTATATCACCTTATTCACTATTCTTTCCCGTTACTATAATTAGTATGAACGGTAGTCTTTAGTAGTAATTTATCTTCGTATAATAAAATATGTATGTGTTCATATGTCAGTGAGACACGTATTTATGTATTTTTTTTTATCACAGGTAAGAGTTGTAAGAGCTTTCACTAGAACTTTCAAGCTCTAATAAGTGAAAGATAAAAATAACACAGAAGAATTCATACTCGAATTACTGAGCACCTTAGAGCCAAAAAAAATTTTGGTACTAACTCTGAAATGGCGGACCATGCGAGAGATACGTGCCGTGATTTTGACTTCAGTGGAGTAGAATTACTACAAAAATATTCTTAAGGCAAAATACTTGACATCTTAGAAACTTGTAG
This sequence comes from Athripsodes cinereus, assembly GCA_947579605.1. Classification (NCBI taxonomy): domain Eukaryota; kingdom Metazoa; phylum Arthropoda; class Insecta; order Trichoptera; family Leptoceridae; genus Athripsodes; species Athripsodes cinereus. Next base: position 28,369,495 of record OX388310.1, on the reverse strand, counting down.
GACATGCGGACTTAGTGACTACAAGGAAAAACTTTTTCGCCTTCAAAAACTTCTGTACTTTCTTTGGTAGCCTAATATCCCCTTCAAGTAACCAGCGATACTGCATAGAGAAGAAGGCATATTCCCATTTCTTCCCTTCCCTTTTTGCACCAAATTTTTTGGTGTGTGGCCGCTAAATCTAGAGTGCTCCCTCGGGTCAGCATTTCTCGCTTTAATGCGACATTAAATCCTATTTGTGCATGTGTGTGTCGTTATGGAGATACATATCTCCAGGTACGGCACGAGGTATGTGGCGGGCGCTGCTCTTTTTAAATAAAAAAAATCTTAGAAACTTCAGAAATTAAAAATTGTTAAAATTTAGTATCCAAATATCCTACAGCAGTGTTCCGCAAAGCGTGTGCCGCGGCACACTGGTGTACCGTGGTCATCAGTTGGTGTGCCGCAGAAAAAATGTCAAGGTTTTGTGATAAAATAGCTAACAGCTATAAGAGCGAGGCGCTTTGTTAAATAAACATTTATTACCTATATGTTGTCTATATTTATCGGGAGAAGGAGAAAACACTAAAACACGACTGTTTTTGTGAAATATATAACCTTTTATTCGAGATTTACAACAATATATTATAATGCCGACAACTCTGAGGTAAACAACAAAACCTCGTACACATTCATACGACCGACCGTACCAACGACTAGGTAACGACTACCGACTCCTTTCGCTCGGCCATTCTCAAACCATCCAAGCACTCTCTCTCTCTTACACACCAAACTGTCTTCTTTCATAGAAATATCTAACATATTGTTTTTTTGGCGTACCTCTAAAATTTCTTGATTTGATAGGTGTACCTTGAACTTAAAAAGTTTGCGGAACACTGTCCTACAGCACCAAATAGCCTCACCACTACTTTTGTTCCTGAACCCACCCCTGAACTCGTCACCCCCACCCTCCACACACCCCCTACCAACTGTAGCCACTCCTTCTAAGATTTTAATTATTATGTCTTTTAATATAAAATTTAGTATTGTGTTCTTACTGATGATGACTACGTTGTAGTTGCAAACGTTTTAACAATTGAAACAATTCTCACAGTGGAATTAAACAGTTTTTTTTTTAAATTCAATTTTATAGAGACCCACCTCACACCCGGATATTTCAGGAGTCATAGATTCCTATTTATCAGCACACTGCTTATAGATACAGCTGAAAACTACGAATTTTAGTATAAGTTTATCTATTTTTTTTAATTTTGAGTTCCTTGTACGATTGTGTCATGAACGTGAAACGAATGGGCAACGATATTTTTGACATGTAGAATATTTAAAGTGTTTTATTGGTATTTTTTTGAAGGAGGCAGATGTCATGGCTGCTTAACATAATTATGGCAATGGATCGGAATAACCCAAGTGGAAGAGCTGATCCAAACAGCGCGGGACAGGGAAGCATTTTCCAGAGTGATTGCCATCGTCGGGGGGACCTTATACGGCATTTATTTTGTAAAAAATAGATATTTGAGATGTTATCAATATACAGAGGGCGTGTTTATCACAGAGGCGCGATATATTTCAACTAACGCAAATTTTCATTTTTTTATGAAGAATATTACCGTTAACATCTGTACAACGACCATCAATTTTTGTATTACCGTTTCAAAAAGAACAATAATTATATTTTCATTGCTTACATAATTTACCTGTTACGAAATTGTATCATCATTAACTCATGATGTAGGCACACTAAAAGCATAAGATATAATATTTTATAATATATACCTATTTTGTTCTTGAAAACCTTTTTCATTGGATACAAGAACGACTACGCACAATGTTGTAGCTCTCTTAATTAAATACGTGAAATGAATAAAAGACATTAATCATAAGGATTGTGATATTACTTTTATACAATACTTTGTATGCTATATCATTAATGTCAACTCCCTGTTACCTGCCATCAACCTGAATAACAATTTGCTATCTTCTGTTATTTTTGGCAGCCGCTATTTTCTCTGTAACAGAAATATACCCACTAATGTGACCTCAGTTTCATCATATTCTTTAAATAATATATCTGCTATAGACGCATATATATTAGCAGAAAAATCCAGAAAGAATAGCTTCTACGAAAACTTTCATCCATTGTGCAATTTTCTGAATAATCTATACTACTACCACTACTACTAATACTATCCTATCACGGAATATCCCACAAGTGGAGTTAAGACATTCAAAATGTGTGGCAAACCTCATCGCTGAATTTAAAAAGTTAAAGCCTAGTGAATCCAAGTTCAGCATGTATCGATTGTAGTATATATTTTGATGTTCTTTATAATGTTATTGTCACCTGTTCGGTAGGATTTGTTATTTTTTATCGATTTCAATGGATTTACTACAGTAGCAATGATACCTATAGATGCATGATGTTGTTATTGTATGTATACCCGTATGTACCTACATATGTTGCATTTATGTTGTACAGCTGAATGTAAGATATATATCTTTTTATAATTTGTAATTTTGTAGCAGGCGTGAAATGTAAATTTTTATTTTATTTTGGAATATTGTTTTTTTCTTTGTAAAAGGCATTTGCCATATATTTAATAAATAAATACTTAAATAAAATTGTTTATTTTTTCTAACATATACTTTTTGCAGGACATTCGAAAACTTACGGAAAAGAGTGGGAGACCAATTCCCTGCAAGGTTCTCCTTTGAAAACATGTTTCTGAATAATAAAATTGGTTAATATATTATAAATGGGCAAATATTATATTACAGTTAATTTTGGTGCAGTTCTCTAAAATGTGATAGTTTTTGCTGCAAAATTATTAAAATTTTATTATTTAGGAACAAATATCGTTTAATGATGATGTGCAATAAGAATAAATAAATAATATTTGTTAAAACTAAACAGTAATACAAGAGTTATGATAAATAAGGTTATCGAGTAAACATAGTTTTATTCAGTAAAATAATGAAGAGTTTTCAAAATAGAAAAAAAAACTATGAAATGAAAGATACAAGGTATTTGATTTATCCAATATGAAGTCATAGATACAAAGCTTAAATTTGAATTTAAGTCAATAGACAATATTGTTGATACAAACAAAGGATGAACGGAAACAATATTGCATCAATAAAGGTGGAAATATTGTTCATAAAAGAATCATTTGGAATACCTATCTATTTGATATCGAGTAAAAAAGGGACCAATAGAAATCTAAATCAAAACTCTGTGTACAAAAGTAATATGGAGCCAAAGACTTTAATAGTAGTGACTAGAAGTTCAAAGGCAAAATTGGTCTTGCGGCCAATCAAATAGTAATGCATAAATAATTTCACATTAATTCGTCTCAAACAGCGTTGCTTTAAGATGGTTTCTTTTATGACTTTTTCAGGTATTAAAGATGCACAAAATTACCGTATTGGAGTGAGAAAGATCATTACTATCTTAATAATATGGATTGAAACAGGTAACGTTTCTTGTCGTGTTGTTAGTTTTGGAACATATTTTTCTGTGAAAATTAATAATGCGCTTCTAGTCAATAAAGGTATTTGTATGTAATCCAAAACACTCCAGTTTTTTGACCAACCATGGATAGCTCTATCTGTCTACCTGTTCTGTGATATTTGCACATGAAGTAGGATTTACCGGCAAGAGACCAAGAGGTAGACCAAAGCGCAGATGGTGTGAAGTAGTGAGACAAGACATGCGGAACTGCGATGTTTCCCATGAGGATGCGCTCGATAGAACCAAGTGGAGAAACTAGACAAGAAAGGCAGACTAATGTATTAATGACAGGAAAATAGTTAATGCTGCACCCATTACAGGCATAAATAATATTGTTACCCTCCGAACCACCAACTCCCAGCCCATGCCCACCCAGCACCTCTAAAACATCGAACGAATTACCAGAAGCTAAAACCGTCGGAAGATTCCGCAGACGCAAAAGGGAGAAACCAACCATCGCTTTTGTTTTTTTTTTCTATTGGGATAAGCAAGGAGGTTTCAGAGAGAGGAAAGGTCAAGCATACAAAATCAGAATTTAAAAGATAATATCAGCTTTCACATTAAAGATCAAAGCAGAAAGAAATACAATTAAAAAAAAAAAACATGTTTGATAAAGGAAATAAAATTTATAGAAGTCATGAGTTTCAAATTTAAAGTACGTAAATTAAAATGGATTACTTGCGTATAATTAGAATTAAAAATAGTTACTTTAAACAGAGATAGTTACATTCAGTGAAATGAAAGTAAAAAAGAGGAGGCGAGAGAGAAATAAAATTGTTTAGAATACTTACTAATTTTTTTTATTGTTTAACCGGATTTGGGTGCAGATGACAAAACCAATCAGAAACCTCGATTGGAGAACCATGTCTACACAATGCAACATTGTGTAGTATAGAATCTAATCGGAAGAAGTGAGAAAGGTGTCCCAACGTTGTCCATGGACACCGAAAGTGATCACTTAAGCCAGCCTTGAGCCAATTCGTAAGCGTTGGGACACCTTTCTACACAATGTTGCAATGTTGCATTGTGTAGACATGGTTCTCCAATCGAGGTTTCTGATTGGAAATAAAATTATTCGGCTCAACTATAGTTAATATACCTTTTGAATGAATTTGAACCTTTTTAATCTCCAAAATAAATCATGTTTTTCAAGGCAACTAGTTCTACATATAAACTATGTTGTTTAATGAAATTTAATAGAATTTATTACAATATACGGTTTAAATTTCTCGCTCTAGTTAAAATTATTTCGGAAACTTTTATACACTTATTATATTATTTATATGGCTTGTTGTTTTTTATTTTATTTATTACATTCAAGCAACACCGGATACATGTAATAAAGTCTATAATATATGAGAATTACGTATTGTGAGTACGTAAAACTAATAATATGTTAGCACGTAAAAAAACTTAGCTTTCGCAAATATGAAAGTTAGTTTGGCTTTTGTATCTCATATACAGAAAATAAAAAAATATATTGTAATGAAAAGTCATATAGGACACGAAATTCTTAATATTGGATAGTGCCAAATTAAAGTTCCTAACACAATTTTCTCGACATTGTTATCGAGATTAAGATAATATTCCTAATATTTATCGTATCGTACGTGTTATCTTTTGAAATAATCGATAATTTAGCTAAATCTAGTCCAGCCAGTAAAACGTCGGTCTTAAACGTTTTGTTAATAAAAAGTTTTTTTTATTATTTACTGGTAAAAGCACATAACAGATAACAACTATAAATATGGTTTACAAAAATAGAAAAAGGTCGTTCATAACTCAGCTGTCATCCACAAACATGTACCACAGTTAAGTCAATTATTTAAGTATCACATTTTGATTGAGCAATTTGTTTTTTCTTTCAGTACTTTTCCTTAGGTTGTTCTGAAGTTTTTTGGTCCATTTATTTTATTTTATTCTTGTCTTAAATTTGTTTTTAAAATTTTATTTACAATTAATTTTCCGTGGGCTTTGTCTTTCGAAAAAGGACACTGAAGAGGGAATAGTAGTATAAAAGATTTTGGCCGGCTGGCACTCCAGGCATAGCCCGTGAGGTTAATTATGGTTTGAATATGCTGATAAACTGAAGTCAACAACTCCTGAGATAAAGGGAAGTGAGATAAGTCTTCTTAAATGTAGTATTGTAATTTAACATAACATGCACCAATATTGAATCCTTTTAACTATCGTGCGATAAAGGTTTGTTGAACGTCGATTTTCATAGTAGGTAGATATTTCTCGAATCAGCGATCTATTTCTCGACTTCATCAATTCTATACCAATGATCTCTCTAATGCACTACCACTACTACTCTATACTGAATATATTTTTAAACTACCTCCTGGGAGGAGAGGACACTACTATCGTGTTGGCACAAAACTGGAAATTGTTTTAAACCAGAAAACAAACACTTAGATTATGTAGTTGTGTAATAGAAACAGCTCATTAAACTTAGACATTACATGCTATTATTGCAGGACAATCATTATAAATTTTCAATTATATCGCAAGTACATTTAACAACAAATAAATGGTTTAAATAGTTCTCTAGTTATTAAAATTATTATTTATAGTACTCGAAAGGTATTATCTTATAATCTTTTCCACTTTTCCAAATAGAATTTTCGTGGAAACTAAATTACTTATCGTTTATTTTTTGGAATTTATATTAAATGTATTTTCTTGACTGTAGTCCATATTTAAAACAGATATTTTCTTGCAAGGTGGGTATTTACAAAAAAGTTTTTATTGATAACTAGCTGGCCCGGCGAACTTCGTACCGCCTAAGAATCAATGAACGATTTCATACATACATACATCTTCTTCCCCTTGTCCTAGTTCGGGCGGGGGCCCATTGCCCCTAAGTATCTCCTCCAGAGATAACTGTCCACCGCTGCTTCCAGGACCTCTGGCCACTCCAAACCAAGCCTTTCAACACATGTTCGACACCTGCCCTATCTTCTGCCCTCTCCCACTGACTTTATGAATGATTAATATTATTAATCTCTTTACAAACTCCCGTAATTGTCAAAGTGTGTCATCGAAGGTATAGTGTCAAAAAATATAATTCATTTGGAACTTTCGCAGTTTAGCGGCCCCACCCGTTGTCGAGTACTTTTTTCCATGTAAAAGTAATATTTTCGAAACTTGAGGAAATTGTTGCCATATGGTGAATTATTTTTTGGTCACCAAATTTTTGGAAAATTCTTTTATAGGAAAAAAAAATCGCAACTATGAAACTTGAACGGCCCCACCCGTTGTCGAATTTTAGGAAATTAATTTTCGAAGTGGATTTCTTTGCCGGCAAATTAAAATAATTCTACATATGGCAACAATTTCCTCAAGTTTCAAAAATATTACCTTTTCTATGAAAAAAAAAAGTACCCGACAACGGGTGGGGCCGCTAAACTGCGAAAGTTGCATTCATTTTTTTTACATAGACAATTCACACACATCGAGCTAGTCCCAAACTAAGATGAATCTTGATTATGGGTACTAACGCGACGATACACACATATACAATGCACTATATACATATGTAACACCCAGACCCAGGACAATTTGGGACCAGGGAATCGAACCCGGGACCTCGTGACTCAAAGGAAAGAGCTCCGCGCCACACCGGCCGACATGAACAATTTATGTTGAACAATTATACTTAACTCAGATTTGTTTATAAATTATCTGCAGTACGTAATATAATTATGAAGGTACTATTTTTTTTTCAGGTAGATTTTACCTATTCATTTAAAATTTATAAAAATTCTTTCCATGATTTTTTAAAAATTGAAATATCAGAACTACAGATGTTAAATTGTATGGATAACGATTCTAATTTGAGAATGTATAGAAAAATTATCATATAAATAGGCCAATCTATAAAAAAACTTCATTGTTGATTTTGTATAATTCTCCATACCTATTGCATTTTTTATTGAAATTAAAAATGTATGGCGTAAATAATTTTCTTCGTAATTTTTCTTCTCTGTCTGCAAATTTCACTACACAATCTTGCATCAGAACTACCTACATGAACACATTCTTATTTTCATCTTTAATAGCACAATTTTTGGTTCAATAATAATTTTCCATCTGCAAAAATAAAATACAATTTCAAATATAATCTGTGCACGTCCACATTTATGTGACAGAAGATCTATCGATACATAAATATTAGTCGAATAATTCGGTAGTTACATGGCAATAGGTTGTATCTCGCATTTTTTGCGTTTTCAAGCTCGTTAATGTTGTTGTTGTCCATAAAATGCTCAAAATAGTGTAATATTTGATGTGGCAAAAAGATATGTCTCTTTATAGTCAGAATAAAGAGAGAAAAGACGTAACTTATTGACATGTAGAAAGATTGTTTTCATCAACATGGCAAAAAAACTCAAATATTTTTAAACTGCAAAAAATTATTTAGTGAATGTTACATACATCTTGTAGAAGAAATTATTAAGAGAATGTTACATCTATCTTGTAGAAATAATAATTACCTTCATTTTGATATATAAATGCTCGAAATTTGGCTAAAATATCTCTTTTACAAACTTTGTTTTTGCTCTCCTGTAAAATTATGTTTTAGTGAGATACAACCTATTGCCATGTAACTACCGAATTTTAGTAAAAAAATATTAGTACACATTTCGTTCATATTAGTTATAGTAATTTGGTTCTTAATATAGCAGAACCTACGGATTATTTTAGCACAATGCAACAGGCGACGTGGGGGCGCTAATAGCGCCATAACTCTCCATATTGTTTTTATTTTTGAAATTAAAAATGTATGGCGTAAATAATTTTCTTCATATTGTTTCTTCCCGTGAATTTGTAAGATGTTTTAATAGCCTATAGTTTATTCTGGGCGGAGAAGAATCAAACAAATCAGAGATCATTCAAATCGGTACAGCCATTCTTGAGTTATAAGTGTTGTAACACACACGACTTCCTTTTATATATTAGATTATGGATAAATAAACGTAGCCTATAATGTAAGTGTTTGTTGATAAAGTACTAATGTATGTGCGTAGTTTGCTTAGTTTTTAATAATTGATTCAATTTTTGGTAAATTAGACTGTATATATTTTGGTAAATTAGACTGTATTTTTTTTTGGTAAATTAGACTGTATAACTTTTGGTAAATTAGACTGTATAATTTTTGGTAAATTAGACTGTTTTATTTTTGGTAAATTAGACTGTATAATTTTTGGTAAATTAGACTGTATGTTTTTTGATAAATTCGACTGTATAATTTTTGGTAAATTAGACTGTATATTTTTTTGTAAATTAGACTGTATAATTTTTTGGTAAATTAGACTGTATAATTTTCTTGCTAGTGTTGATTGCAGAAAGGCGCGAGCTGTATATTTCATGAAAAAATAAAAAAATTATAACTTCGTACAATTATTAGTTATAAAAATAACATTGCCCTCCGTGTTGATTGTGTTCCTCTGTATATTGATCTATTTACTTTGTATGTTTTTCACTATGACATGGTTTGTTATCAATGTGCCCTAAAAAATAGTTTTTTTATTTTTGTTTTTTTGTAATTTTATTATGCACTTTTACAATTTGAAATATTTTTTAAAGATAATTTGATTTTCGTTTTTATTGTGATCCATATTTGTCACTTCAATTAATTTTTGAACTTAACCAAATTTACTTTATTTGATTTTGACTCTATATTTTTACGAACAAGTTATTGTTCTTATTCTCTTATCTTTTTTATGCTTTTGTATATCGAACAGCTTAAGAAAAGCGTAAGCCGTGGATGAGTTATAAATTAAAAATAAGTTTCTTTTTAATTTAGACCTATCACCCTTTCTTCATAGTGTCCTGTTATATAATATATTCGAGTATCTTTTTTATTCTTTTGTATATCGAACAGCTTAAGAAAAGCGTTAGCCGTGGATGAGTTATAAATAAAAAATAAGTTTCTTTTTAATTTAGACCTATCACCCTTTCTTCATAGTGTCCTGTTATATAATATATTCGAGTATCTTTTTTATTCTTTTGTATATCGAACGGCTTAAGAAAAGCGTTAGCCGTGGATGAGTTATAAATAAAAAATAAGTTTCTTTTTAATTTAGACCTATCACGCTTTCTTCATAATGTCCTGTTATATAATATATTCGAGTATCTTTTTAAAGGCAGATATTCGTTGAATATCACAGAGAGGGTGACCTGAATGTTTATCACATGCAGTAAGTCTGCTGGCTACCCCATCTGCGAAAAATATCATGATGGTATGAACGGATGAACATTATTTTTTTTAAAATACCAACGAGTAATGAAGTTGAATTTTAGATAGCGACTAATTACCGATTAACTGAGTTAAATTTTTGATTAATGGTACCCAGGTCTAATAATTTTAGACTATTATTATATATTATCAATCATTTTCAATAACTTTGTTATAATACTTTAACATACCTGCGTCAGGGATGGTGAACCTTTTTGAAAGCAGTAAAACATAATACAAAAATAAAATTCTGACTTTTGTTTGTAACTATTTTCGTGCAAATAAATTTGTAATCGGTAAAAATACGTTAGTTATTTATCAACGTGATTTTTGCTTGAATGTCAAATTCTTAATATCTGGTTAATGTGTCGTCACTTTAAGTAATACACACAAACAACTGGATTAATTAGTCATTCTTTTTCTTGAATTAAATTTTATAAAATTCATTCCTGAAAATAATGACTCATTAGCATATTTAGAAGAAAAACTTGCTAATATTACCCTTAATAATTTTTTATACGCGTAAGATTTCTGAAATGGCGTTCTAAGTTACTATTATTTTTTCTGCATTTTTATTTATTATATTCGTTAATCAATCGCTTTCAATTATTTTCAAATCATTTATCTATCATACTATCATAGTATGAATACTTTATATTAAGAATTAAAAAAAACATTCGCAACCATTCGCGTGCCATCTAAATTCTTTACATGTCACCACGGGCACGCGTACCCTAGGTTTATCATCCCCGACCTACACAATAGATGGATGATGATGATGATGTAGTGTATTATTTAGCTAACTTACTGATTGACTGGCGGAAGCAACTAAATATAATAACGGCTTCATTTAAATTATATTATAATCCTATTGTTATAAATAACAAGATTTTGTATTAATAATTAGCACAATTTTCAAAAGCTGAAACCATTGTTACTCTAATCATTTGTACACTAGTGGACAGACTTAAAACAACGAATAGAATAGAATATGTTTTATAATAGAAATCAATTGAACATTGTAAAATATAAACAGAAATATTTTATAACACTGTTCCCTCTGAACGCCTACGTAGGTGGGCGGAAGATGCGCAAATGAGCGAACCTTTCCTAGCCCAAGAACACCTTGCTGTAGGAAGCGATCTAGACTATAGGACATGGAAAACCCTGAATCGACTAAGCTCTGGTGTAGGAAACTGCCGCGAAAATAGAGAATGATGGGGCTTCCTACAAAACAAATCCAGAGCGTGTGAATGTGGTGCAGCACAGAGCATGCCACACCTGTTGGAGTGTCCATACCATCACCCATCATATTTTATTGTATTCGTCTGTGATTTTCATCCTATACCTTCACAGTATTTCCCACAAATGGGATAACAGTAATAAATAACACATTGAAGATTGATGTCATATCCAATTACTAAAAATTGTCTTTCACCACTCATCTATTCCCTATTACAGTCTTACATTCCATGTTTCTCAGCTTAGAATATTACTATCCTAATAATTATTTTGTAAGATTCTGTTTTTAATTCTAATTCTTGGGATTTTTTATTTCAGTTTATTTAAGGCGTCACAGCGTCAGGTTAAATTTTGCTGTAAAAAACGAATCTGCCAAAAGATCCTTACACAAATATACACCATCGCCGGTTCAATCTCTAGCCTACTGACTTATGATAATGATAATAAATAATAATGATAATAAATACTTTATTGTCAAAAATAAATTTTACAATAGGCGTAGATATTGCCTTGAGGCAATGTCTTCAAGTAAACCTACACTTGACTCATTGTTTAAACTCACTTTCTGACTTATACTTATTTTGTTTATATATTGTATGTAATTGCAATCAATATTATTTTAGTAAGGAATTGTTTATCATTATTACTTATCTAATATATAAAAGGAAGTCGTGTGTGTTACAACACTTATAACTCAAGAATGGCTGTACCGATTTGAATGATCTCTGATTTGTTGGATTCTTCTCCGCCCGGAATAAACTATAGGCTATTAAAACATCTTACAAATTCACGGGAAGAAACAATATGAAGAAAATTATTTACGCCATACATTTTTAATTTCAAAAATAAAAACAATATGGAGAAAGAGGACAAAGAGGATATACTTGTCTGAAAGAAAGGGTGTGAGGAAACGCGGGCATCCGAGAACCACGTGGCTTGATCACGTGGATCAAATTCTCAAGGACGGCCGCGTGTTGAGTAAGAGGAACCGACGTGCGTGTATGAGAAACTGTATGAATGTGGAGGAAGCGAAGGAAGTGTGTAAAGATATATCTGTTTGGCGTTCCGTTCTCTCTGCCTACCCCACTTGGGACACGGCATGAGGTAATAGTATAGTATAGTATTAACTTAAAAGATTCGTCAATCATTAGCGCCTGTTCTGTACGCCTATTAAATTAACTATAATACATATATCCAATAATACATGTACATATATTCTGCAAATTGGATTTAGTGAGTGGTAGTTGATATAGGTGTGGGTTTTTGTTATTATAATATGTGTGTGGAGTATGGTATATTATATTATAATGTATTAAGTTACATAACAATATCTCGTGGAGTTCACGGTAGGGAATAGGTCGCCCATTCTTTTCTGTAAGTTTTCGAGTGTACTGTAAGAGGCAAGTATTCGTAAAACATAACGTTTAAGAAACTTAACATTTTCAAAAAAATCAGATATCCAGATATCCGGTTAAACAAAAAAAAATATTAAATACTCTAAACATTTGACATTTTCAGTTCTCAACATCTTAATAATTTTATATAAAAAAAGTTTAAAATATTTAACTAATCATCTCAATAGTTTGAGGTTGGTGTGGCATCATACATAGGTACATACCTGTCATTTACAGGACATTCGAAAACTTACAGAAAAAAGTGAAAGATATGTGCTTTCTGTCTGAAAGGAAGGGTGTGAGGTAGCGCTGGCATCCGAGAACCACGTGGCTTGATCACGTGAATCAAATTCTCAAGGACGACCGTGTTTTGAGTAAGAGGAATCGACGTAGGTGCATGAGAAATTGTATGAATGTGGAGAAAGCGTGGTGTAAGGATAGATCTATTTGGCGTTCCATTCTCTCTGTCTACCCCTCTTGGGACACGGCATGAGGTTATAGTATAGTACCTACATATATCTCCTTTCCCGGCGACTCCACAGAATATCACAAATAAGACATTTAACGCCTTCAATTCAACGATGAGGTATGCCGTCCATCATGTTTTATCCTTCGCTGGCATTAGTAGGACAACCTGCACATTTACCACAAGCAGTTGGTTACTTTATATTGGCACGGAGAAGACAGCTTGCATGTTTTATATGCAGCTGGTCTGCTGGCTACCCCACTTGTGGGATATGCCGTGATGGTATAGTAGTAGTAGTAGTAGTAGTTGGTTACTCTACTTGTGGGAGATGCCGTGATGGTATGTATACCTAAACAGATAAGACAGTGGCTTGCCACATTGTTGCATAATAGAATTGGTATAATAATGTTTGGTAGGAATTATATAAGTCCATTAACAATCCAACTAGGATAAATATTTATAAGCGGATAAACAGACTATTGTGTATGCATGGATGATTACAGTGAATGATCCAGCGATCATTATATTACCATCAACATGCCTGCCTCAAAAGGGATGCAAAAAATATTAAACAATTACACTGCATCGACGAAAACTTAAAAACAACATTTTTTCTGTTGTATAAGGAAATGCTTTGTAGAACTAAATGGATTATTATTTTGAAAGCCTGGAACAGTTTTTTTTTTATATGTAAGATGTTTTCTTGGCGCAGCAAGTCTAGAAAAAGTTTTATGTGACGTACAAGTAAGTGCATAATGAAAACGATGATGTTATTGGATGGTTTGCTTCCTTCGATCATCTTAAGAGCTGTGGTGAAAAGGGCAGTTTTCACTTCGTTTCTATGATTAATGATGTTGGTACCTCTGGTGTCGCAGATCTGCAGACGACATGTTCCGAATCATAGAACCTGCAATACTGATGAATGTTATGAACACGTGATATTGTACCTACTAGGTATTCGAAAGATGTTGATATGGGAATCGTATCTAGGTAAAGCGGCTCTATAGAAAATATTTATGGGTTCGATTCCATTCGATTATTTACTAATTTCAACATAAAGTAAAAAATAACAATTATAATATGTACAAATGCAACGTCACAGCTCTCCACTCAAATCACGAGAGGTCTTTAGTAATAAAAATTAACGGGGAAACCCAGAGCATGGACCACATCGTGGAGCAGTGCCCCCTATATTCCTTTGACGGGGGACTGAGAGAAATACACGACGCCTCGGAGGCAGCCGAGTGAGCTGGAAGTACGGGTTTAAGGCCATAAGAAGAAGAAGAAGTAATAAAAATTGTATATAATATGTGGTTGTATGGAAAAAATCACTTCATAGTGATAATATTGCCACTGCATATCGTCCTAGGAATTCAAATTGTGTATTGTTTTACTCCCACTGTTTTATAATGATGATGCTACTTACTTACTTACTGCTAGCCTTCTTCTCTCCACTGCTGGATATAGGCCTCTTCAAAACTTTTCCACATTTTCCTATCTCGAGCAACACGATACCACTGTTTCCCCATCATCTGGACAATATCATCAACCCATCTTTTTTGGGGTCTTCCCACGCTTCTTTTGTCCTCCCATGGTCTCCATACAAGAATTCTGGAAGTCCATCTGCCATCCTCTCGTCTTACCACATGACCAGCCCACTGCCATTTCAGCTTGGAGACTTTATCAACAACGTCAATGACTTTTGTCTTTTGTCGGATAGTTTCATTTCTTATTTTGTCTCTCAAGCTGATACCTAGCATTTAATGATGATGCGCAAAAAAATAAAATAATTTAATAAAAAAAGTAAAGTTGAGATTGATGAAAGTTAAGTTGGAGGATTTCCCGATTTTTTTTTATGTGAAAGCTTTAATCGAAAGCATCGAAAGCTTTTATCCAAGTATTTTGTTGTATGTTTGCGGTGTCTATTCAATCATACATGCTTGGTGAAATCATTACAGCAAAAGTTTCTCCAAACTTTTCTTCATTCAATCCTCCAGCCGTTTGTCCCACTTCTAAGCTTCTACATAATTATAATTTGAATATGTAGGCAAATTAACAAATAAACTTTAAAATAAAATTATAAGTATTTACATCTTGAATTAAATTTCATTATTTCATTTATTTTGATTAGAATTTTTTAATTACAACAAATTTATTTTGGTGATCACTTATTATTATTGTTTTTATTTCTGTATAGTGTTAATGTGACGTGGTTAGATGGAAGAAATCACTATGTAGTGATAATCTCGCCACTGCACATCATCACATTTTTTCTTATGTATACTGCTTTATTTAATTTGCTATATGAATGATGATGTGCAAGAAGAATAAAATACCTATATAAAAAATAAATAAATACAAAATTAGATCGAAAAAAGAAAATAAACTAAAGCAGAATGTTTTATTTAAATTCTGTGAAAACTACATTTTTTTAGTCTCATCATAAACAGTTTTTCCTCTTTGAAAGATACAAAACTAGGCCAAAATCAGAAATTAAATAAAACAATTTTTTTTTGAAATTCCGTAAAAGTTATACTTTTTTTAAATTTATTTTTTACATTTTTACACGGCAGAGCCTTTGCATGTTAAATGATATTTACATCATAAACAGTTGTCTCTTCTTCTCTCTCTTTGCTTTTAAGGTTCCTTTAAAATTGGGGTAACCAGAAGATCAACTATACATAATAAACATACAAGTCGTCATAAGAAATAAGACATCAAAGATGGGTGTTATGCATCATCATTGAATTGAAAATGTAAAATGACTTTTATGTAATACTTTACAACCTGCACAATCCGTGCAACCAACCTGCACGGATTGATTATTTTGATGAGTGAAAGGAATTTCTTAAAATTGTCCTGACGGTAAATAATTTGTGATGATATTTGTTGAAGAAACATAGGTGAAGAATTATCTGTGTGCCTACACACGTTACATTGATACCTATACCTAAGAGAGGAATGTGGAAATAAAGTAGGTGTATAGACCAGAAAGAATGAATGAATATGAAGAGACTAAGCTGGTTTGGGGATGAGAAGAGAATGAAAGAGTAATGATGATGATAAACTTGAATGAATGAGTGAATAGGTATTAAGAAGCACGGCGCCAATTTTTTCTATCAACTTTTATGTTGAACTTTAACAACCTGTCATATTTCTCTGTTACATATTTTGAAAAAAAAAATGATTGCTTTTTCAATATCAATATTTTTTGTAATATTTCTACATCACTTTTTTTAACGTAACATAACAATGATTAGCATTTTTGAGAAGATAAACAGTTTTCAGAATATTACACAATTAAACAACTTAATTTATGAGTATTTTGTCATAAACGAGAATAAAAAGAGAATATAGGATTTTGTTGGTATTTATCTTGTAAAAAATATTTAGGCATATGCGTGTACCAATTGTAATAAAATTATACGAGTAGGTATTTGGGGGATTTCAGCATGGATGACATTAGTGCGTGTCCAAGACTGGGAGGCCTAATTTAGGTACCTCCCAGAAAAACATCTGTTGGACAACACCACTATACTCATTTGGGTGTTGTGTGGTACAATAAGCTGAAAAAAAAATCTAAGTATGATTCTACAAAAAAAATTCAGAGTTTTAAATTGAATCTCAAAGATATTTTTAAATACATAGCTGTTCAACTGCTCTGTTGTTGAGTTTTGTTAAGAAACTGTATTTGGTTACTGTTTGTATTGTAGATATATGTTTGTTTTTATTATTATTTGGAAAGCGCTATTGTGTGATGTAAATTGTATGAAATATGTTTAAACCCTCAAAGCACGAGCACTGCTCAATTTTGAGGGTCAAATATGTAATGAATGTGTTTTTTTAGTAATAAGGTGTGTATATGTATAATATTTTTAAGTTGTAAATTTTATTTAAATAAAAATATTTGAATTTGAATTTGAATAAACCAAAGATTTCATTTATTTTGGAATCAATTCCGGTCTAATGAAAACTGGTCAAAGATGTTAATTTTCTTCCCACACGTTTACAAGATTATGAAGTGAAATTGTCTGGAAGGCTATATAAGATTAATCAAAAAGCTCAATGAGTATTCATTCATGTGGGGGAGGAATGAATGAATAAGAATATTCTTTGAATATAATATTTTATATAGGTAAGAATAGCTTTCAATTACTAAGAGGTACGTATGTGAATAAAAAAATATCCAATAGATTTGATATTTAATGCTTCTATAGATTATATTATTAGCCAGACACCATTCAAAAGTTTAAGTATTCATATTAAAATTAACTCGAAGTGATTTGAATTTTTTTATATCAATCAAAAATTAATATCGTTTATATTTATTTATTTATATTCATAAATATATTTATTTATTTATTTAATTGTTTAAATAATAAACAAAATCATCTATAATTTTATGTCAAATTTTAACTTTCATTAAAACAATTGAACGCGAAGATAAAAATCAAAACACGCCAACAACAATATTTAAATAATATAAATAACATTTTTCATTCTAAAAAATTTTGAGAACATATAAAAGGTTTAAACATTAATTGTATCGGCATTAACTTTGTAACACTTAATTTTAAATTATCAAATAAAATAAAATAAATATTCATTATTTTTGTTTTATGTTACTGTTGAGTAAGACAAACGCGCGACCGGTTTCGCGGACTCCGAGTTCGCATCATCAGGTGATGATCTATACTATACTATATAGATCAGCACTTGATGATGCGAACTCGGAGTCCGCGAAACCTGTCGTGCGTTAGTCTTACTCAACAGTAACATAAAACAAAAATAATGAATATTTATTTTATTTTATTTGATAAGGTTTAAACAGTTTATATTAATTCAATACTACAAATTAATCAAGTGATAAAATCGGAAGAATTGGGCTAAATATACTTCAAGAAATATAAAATAGTGAAAAATAACAAATAACTAAAACAATCATGTTTAACACATATACAATAGGTCAAAAAACTCTGCAATCTTAATTTTAATTATTATTCTTTTAATTTTCATAATTGATAGAAGAGTTTATTTATACGAATCTATCGTTGAGTCGTCGGAGGTCATAATGAAAAATTTCACTGTTTTTTTTTTAAATTTTATTTACAAATTTAATTTTTTACGAAAATCGATTTTTTTTTCTAGTTAATCACATGTGAAATCAAAGTAAAATACTTGTGAATTTCTTCCTTAACCTTTTTACCCACATGTGAAAGCTCTTGTATGTATGTGAACACTTTAAGCCTCATTTTCCTTCATATACCATTAAGAAGTGTGATTGAGAGTCATAAAGGTTTTCAGGGAAAGAAGAAAGTATTTCAGAACTAAAATCTTACATTTTTAATATGTCATACAATACAAGAAAATTATTGAAATCTTGAGCCATAATACACTAGGTCAGTCCTTGAAGTGATCCTTTTTTTATATTATATTGGATACATATTATTATTAAATTGTATTGTGAAAAATAAGTACAAAATATATTCGATATTCAATTTAATATGGTACAGAGGGGACAATTTATATGGCTGCCTCACTTATACGTGATATTGTGAGAGTATAGATAGTTTTATAGATACTTGTTTTATATGTGTGTGGTAAAAGTAAAAAAGACAGAGTGCGTACCTAACTAAGAGTGTAATTTATGAAAATTGTGGAATGAAAGCCGGGGTGATAACAAGAATGAATGTTGAAACAAATTATGGTGGTTTATGCACGTGGAAAGAATGAATGAGGACAGAATAAAAAATAAAATAATATATAAATAAAAAAATAAAAAACACTGTATTTTATTAAAAGTGGAAAAGTTTAATAAAAGTGAAAAACACAGTGTTTTTAAGTTTTTAATTTATATAAAATATTAATGTTTTACAGTTTAAATGGAATTCAATAACATTAATCACACAAAATTACAAAAGTTAGAAAATAATATACATGGCTGAGAGGAATGGTGCTCGAAAACGTGGACGTCTAAGAATAAAAAGAAAAAAGACAATATAAATTAGATCCACCAGGACGGACACGTGTCGCATGAGGAAATGTATGACAGTGACGGAAGCGAAAAGTGTATACAAAGATTGTAAGTGGCGTGATGATGATGGTTTTGATGACGTTTTTTATATCATCACTTTCGAGACATCATAAAATGCCTTTCGAATGATATATTCAAGGCACGGTGCAATTATGCTTGTTATTGGCCTTAAAAAAAATCATTATCATATAATATGATCTTATTATATTGAGAATGGACGTGTTTACGAATGTTTTGTACTGATATGAAGTAGGAAATGGAGCCCACATAATGACTTATTTCGAAAACTTAAAAACAACATTTTTTCTGTTGTATAAGGAAATGCTTTGTAGAACTAAATGGATTATTATTTTGAAAGCCTGGAACAGTTTTTTTTTTATATGTAAGATGTTTTCTTGGCGCAGCAAGTCTAGAAAAAGTTTTATGTGACGTACAAGTAAGTGCATAATGAAAACGATGATGTTATTGGATGGTTTGCTTCCTTCGATCATCTTAAGAGCTGTGGTGAAAAGGGCAGTTTTCACTTCGTTTCTATGATTAATGATGTTGGTACCTCTGGTGTCGCAGATCTGCAGACGACATGTTCCGAATCATAGAACCTGCAATACTGATGAATGTTATGAACACGTGATATTGTACCTACTAGGTATTCGAAAGATGTTGATATGGGAATCGTATCTAGGTAAAGCGGCTCTATAGAAAATATTTATGGGTTCGATTCCATTCGATTATTTACTAATTTCAACATAAAGTAAAAAATAACAATTATAATATGTACAAATGCAACGTCACAGCTCTCCACTCAAATCACGAGAGGTCTTTAGTAATAAAAATTAACGGGGAAACCCAGAGCATGGACCACATCGTGGAGCAGTGCCCCCTATATTCCTTTGACGGGGGACTGAGAGAAATACACGACGCCTCGGAGGCAGCCGAGTGAGCTGGAAGTACGGGTTTAAGGCCATAAGAAGAAGAAGAAGTAATAAAAATTGTATATAATATGTGGTTGTATGGAAAAAATCACTTCATAGTGATAATATTGCCACTGCATATCGTCCTAGGAATTCAAATTGTGTATTGTTTTACTCCCACTGTTTTATAATGATGATGCTACTTACTTACTTACTGCTAGCCTTCTTCTCTCCACTGCTGGATATAGGCCTCTTCAAAACTTTTCCACATTTTCCTATCTCGAGCAACACGATACCACTGTTTCCCCATCATCTGGACAATATCATCAACCCATCTTTTTTGGGGTCTTCCCACGCTTCTTTTGTCCTCCCATGGTCTCCATACAAGAATTCTGGAAGTCCATCTGCCATCCTCTCGTCTTACCACATGACCAGCCCACTGCCATTTCAGCTTGGAGACTTTATCAACAACGTCAATGACTTTTGTCTTTTGTCGGATAGTTTCATTTCTTATTTTGTCTCTCAAGCTGATACCTAGCATTTAATGATGATGCGCAAAAAAATAAAATAATTTAATAAAAAAAGTAAAGTTGAGATTGATGAAAGTTAAGTTGGAGGATTTCCCGATTTTTTTTTATGTGAAAGCTTTAATCGAAAGCATCGAAAGCTTTTATCCAAGTATTTTGTTGTATGTTTGCGGTGTCTATTCAATCATACATGCTTGGTGAAATCATTACAGCAAAAGTTTCTCCAAACTTTTCTTCATTCAATCCTCCAGCCGTTTGTCCCACTTCTAAGCTTCTACATAATTATAATTTGAATATGTAGGCAAATTAACAAATAAACTTTAAAATAAAATTATAAGTATTTACATCTTGAATTAAATTTCATTATTTCATTTATTTTGATTAGAATTTTTTAATTACAACAAATTTATTTTGGTGATCACTTATTATTATTGTTTTTATTTCTGTATAGTGTTAATGTGACGTGGTTAGATGGAAGAAATCACTATGTAGTGATAATCTCGCCACTGCACATCATCACATTTTTTCTTATGTATACTGCTTTATTTAATTTGCTATATGAATGATGATGTGCAAGAAGAATAAAATACCTATATAAAAAATAAATAAATACAAAATTAGATCGAAAAAAGAAAATAAACTAAAGCAGAATGTTTTATTTAAATTCTGTGAAAACTACATTTTTTTAGTCTCATCATAAACAGTTTTTCCTCTTTGAAAGATACAAAACTAGGCCAAAATCAGAAATTAAATAAAACAATTTTTTTTTGAAATTCCGTAAAAGTTATACTTTTTTTAAATTTATTTTTTACATTTTTACACGGCAGAGCCTTTGCATGTTAAATGATATTTACATCATAAACAGTTGTCTCTTCTTCTCTCTCTTTGCTTTTAAGGTTCCTTTAAAATTGGGGTAACCAGAAGATCAACTATACATAATAAACATACAAGTCGTCATAAGAAATAAGACATCAAAGATGGGTGTTATGCATCATCATTGAATTGAAAATGTAAAATGACTTTTATGTAATACTTTACAACCTGCACAATCCGTGCAACCAACCTGCACGGATTGATTATTTTGATGAGTGAAAGGAATTTCTTAAAATTGTCCTGACGGTAAATAATTTGTGATGATATTTGTTGAAGAAACATAGGTGAAGAATTATCTGTGTGCCTACACACGTTACATTGATACCTATACCTAAGAGAGGAATGTGGAAATAAAGTAGGTGTATAGACCAGAAAGAATGAATGAATATGAAGAGACTAAGCTGGTTTGGGGATGAGAAGAGAATGAAAGAGTAATGATGATGATAAACTTGAATGAATGAGTGAATAGGTATTAAGAAGCACGGCGCCAATTTTTTCTATCAACTTTTATGTTGAACTTTAACAACCTGTCATATTTCTCTGTTACATATTTTGAAAAAAAAAATGATTGCTTTTTCAATATCAATATTTTTTGTAATATTTCTACATCACTTTTTTTAACGTAACATAACAATGATTAGCATTTTTGAGAAGATAAACAGTTTTCAGAATATTACACAATTAAACAACTTAATTTATGAGTATTTTGTCATAAACGAGAATAAAAAGAGAATATAGGATTTTGTTGGTATTTATCTTGTAAAAAATATTTAGGCATATGCGTGTACCAATTGTAATAAAATTATACGAGTAGGTATTTGGGGGATTTCAGCATGGATGACATTAGTGCGTGTCCAAGACTGGGAGGCCTAATTTAGGTACCTCCCAGAAAAACATCTGTTGGACAACACCACTATACTCATTTGGGTGTTGTGTGGTACAATAAGCTGAAAAAAAAATCTAAGTATGATTCTACAAAAAAAATTCAGAGTTTTAAATTGAATCTCAAAGATATTTTTAAATACATAGCTGTTCAACTGCTCTGTTGTTGAGTTTTGTTAAGAAACTGTATTTGGTTACTGTTTGTATTGTAGATATATGTTTGTTTTTATTATTATTTGGAAAGCGCTATTGTGTGATGTAAATTGTATGAAATATGTTTAAACCCTCAAAGCACGAGCACTGCTCAATTTTGAGGGTCAAATATGTAATGAATGTGTTTTTTTAGTAATAAGGTGTGTATATGTATAATATTTTTAAGTTGTAAATTTTATTTAAATAAAAATATTTGAATTTGAATTTGAATAAACCAAAGATTTCATTTATTTTGGAATCAATTCCGGTCTAATGAAAACTGGTCAAAGATGTTAATTTTCTTCCCACACGTTTACAAGATTATGAAGTGAAATTGTCTGGAAGGCTATATAAGATTAATCAAAAAGCTCAATGAGTATTCATTCATGTGGGGGAGGAATGAATGAATAAGAATATTCTTTGAATATAATATTTTATATAGGTAAGAATAGCTTTCAATTACTAAGAGGTACGTATGTGAATAAAAAAATATCCAATAGATTTGATATTTAATGCTTCTATAGATTATATTATTAGCCAGACACCATTCAAAAGTTTAAGTATTCATATTAAAATTAACTCGAAGTGATTTGAATTTTTTTATATCAATCAAAAATTAATATCGTTTATATTTATTTATTTATATTCATAAATATATTTATTTATTTATTTAATTGTTTAAATAATAAACAAAATCATCTATAATTTTATGTCAAATTTTAACTTTCATTAAAACAATTGAACGCGAAGATAAAAATCAAAACACGCCAACAACAATATTTAAATAATATAAATAACATTTTTCATTCTAAAAAATTTTGAGAACATATAAAAGGTTTAAACATTAATTGTATCGGCATTAACTTTGTAACACTTAATTTTAAATTATCAAATAAAATAAAATAAATATTCATTATTTTTGTTTTATGTTACTGTTGAGTAAGACAAACGCGCGACCGGTTTCGCGGACTCCGAGTTCGCATCATCAGGTGATGATCTATACTATACTATATAGATCAGCACTTGATGATGCGAACTCGGAGTCCGCGAAACCTGTCGTGCGTTAGTCTTACTCAACAGTAACATAAAACAAAAATAATGAATATTTATTTTATTTTATTTGATAAGGTTTAAACAGTTTATATTAATTCAATACTACAAATTAATCAAGTGATAAAATCGGAAGAATTGGGCTAAATATACTTCAAGAAATATAAAATAGTGAAAAATAACAAATAACTAAAACAATCATGTTTAACACATATACAATAGGTCAAAAAACTCTGCAATCTTAATTTTAATTATTATTCTTTTAATTTTCATAATTGATAGAAGAGTTTATTTATACGAATCTATCGTTGAGTCGTCGGAGGTCATAATGAAAAATTTCACTGTTTTTTTTTTAAATTTTATTTACAAATTTAATTTTTTACGAAAATCGATTTTTTTTTCTAGTTAATCACATGTGAAATCAAAGTAAAATACTTGTGAATTTCTTCCTTAACCTTTTTACCCACATGTGAAAGCTCTTGTATGTATGTGAACACTTTAAGCCTCATTTTCCTTCATATACCATTAAGAAGTGTGATTGAGAGTCATAAAGGTTTTCAGGGAAAGAAGAAAGTATTTCAGAACTAAAATCTTACATTTTTAATATGTCATACAATACAAGAAAATTATTGAAATCTTGAGCCATAATACACTAGGTCAGTCCTTGAAGTGATCCTTTTTTTATATTATATTGGATACATATTATTATTAAATTGTATTGTGAAAAATAAGTACAAAATATATTCGATATTCAATTTAATATGGTACAGAGGGGACAATTTATATGGCTGCCTCACTTATACGTGATATTGTGAGAGTATAGATAGTTTTATAGATACTTGTTTTATATGTGTGTGGTAAAAGTAAAAAAGACAGAGTGCGTACCTAACTAAGAGTGTAATTTATGAAAATTGTGGAATGAAAGCCGGGGTGATAACAAGAATGAATGTTGAAACAAATTATGGTGGTTTATGCACGTGGAAAGAATGAATGAGGACAGAATAAAAAATAAAATAATATATAAATAAAAAAATAAAAAACACTGTATTTTATTAAAAGTGGAAAAGTTTAATAAAAGTGAAAAACACAGTGTTTTTAAGTTTTTAATTTATATAAAATATTAATGTTTTACAGTTTAAATGGAATTCAATAACATTAATCACACAAAATTACAAAAGTTAGAAAATAATATACATGGCTGAGAGGAATGGTGCTCGAAAACGTGGACGTCTAAGAATAAAAAGAAAAAAGACAATATAAATTAGATCCACCAGGACGGACACGTGTCGCATGAGGAAATGTATGACAGTGACGGAAGCGAAAAGTGTATACAAAGATTGTAAGTGGCGTGATGATGATGGTTTTGATGACGTTTTTTATATCATCACTTTCGAGACATCATAAAATGCCTTTCGAATGATATATTCAAGGCACGGTGCAATTATGCTTGTTATTGGCCTTAAAAAAAATCATTATCATATAATATGATCTTATTATATTGAGAATGGACGTGTTTACGAATGTTTTGTACTGATATGAAGTAGGAAATGGAGCCCACATAATGACTTATTTCGTATCATCAAAGTCGTATACATTTTTTCATTCATATCATTTAACACTCACCATTTTATTAGCAAACGTGAATCAAAAAAAGTAAGCGATAAACCACCGATCTTCAGGCCAAGTGTGCCTTTCTATTCGTTTACGTATCACTGTTTTTAGTCGCAGCGTCACATATCAAAGAAATAAATGTAAAATGCAAACATTTCTCGACAATTTTCCCATTCATTATTTCGCTTATAATTGATGGCGGTACTCGACTAGTTTTATGTAAAGGTGAAGTAAGTATTTTCTTCATCTACTTAAGGTAAAAACTGATACATAAGGACAGAGTAAAAGGCTAAAAAGGTTTTTGAAAGAAAGTGGGGGAAAAGCTTCATATCTGGAATTAAAAAAAATACAGTATCACTTGCTAGAATTTGTCTTATTATTACCTCCGACAAACGTGGTTTTTACAGTGCACTTTCCCTCCTTATAAATTTTAAATATGATTGTGTCACTGCATTATGTGTGAATTATAAAATAGGTAATCAATTTACCGCTAAACCTTTTGAGAATCTTTTAAGTGGAAAAGTTAAGTTTTATATTATGGTCAGATTTGATTCAATGATTAATCAATGATTCCTGTACTTCCGAGAAGAATATGGGAAGGTAAAAAAAAATGAATCAGCAATCACCAATAGTAATGTGATTCATTATGGATCATTGCATTTCTTATATCGCAGAGACAACACACATTTTCTAAGCATTCTGACATAACACAAGGCTTGTGACTTATTGTATGAATCGATCAATATTATAAAAGAAACCTGCGATTGTTTGACATTTAACAGACATCTTTTCCCATTAACTGATTTGTATCCGAGTTATTTCAGTTACAATGAACTAAATTGTATTTTTATCTTCATAATTATCTGAGACACAAACATGGAGACTGTGACTTGTTCCATTAAATTATAGGAATAAAATAATAAACAGTTTATACACGCACGAGAATTTCCGTTTCATGTGTGGATGTACATAAGACAAAAATTTATTATGGAAAAATCTATCTTCGCAGGTCGGCGCCGTGCTGCGATCCAGTATTCCCCATATAAGGGAAGACATTTTTAGTATTAAAAAAAAATATTCGGTCATTTTTTAATATTTTTTCTTTGTAATAGACTAAAACCATGTAAACAAAATATTCAAATGTAAGCCTTTATAATTCTTGTAGATAGTAGTGTAGAATTTAAACCACTATAGAAATAAAAAAAAATTACAACTAGAATTGAAAATGTAATAACTTGTGTTTTTAAAACGTAAGACCACACATCCTGTGTTGATTAGTGTATCTATAATAGTTCAATTTTATAATTTAATTAAAAAGTTAAATAAAAGGAGAGAACACTGTAGTTTACCTATTTCATACAATAAGTGGTAAGAATAGAATATGGAACAACGTATCTGCTTATGTTGAGGTTTGAATCTATGACACAATGAAACTTAAAAAAAATCCGATCAAGTAATATAAAATCTAGATCGAAGGAAATGATGCGAAAAATAAAAGCAAATATTTGTTTATATGTTTATTTATCAACGTTTAAAACATTGTTTTTTTGTATAAGTGTTTTTATATCAATCCCTGCGGAAACAGAATGAGTAACGATTTATTGTTATTTCTATAATAAACAAACTAGTTTCTCTTAAAAATATTTAGAAACAAACCGTTACAAAAAAACTGTTCGGGATATATTGACGTATAAAAATATTTGAGTTCGTTCTTGAATTTGTACCTATGTATGTTTATACGTATCATGTCCTATTTGGACACCTCTATGAGACAAGAAAGACGAGAAATAATAATAGGTTTACTGTGTTAGTTTTTAGGTAGAAGAATCCCATAATGAAATTAACAAAAAATGTTTTCTTCTACTAGATGTGCTTAATTGAGAAAGACGTCTATCGTCTTTTATACATAGATTGACAATGTCCTTATTAGATAAAATAAATATTTATTTTATTTGATAATTTAAAATGAAGTGTTACAAAGTTAATGCTGATACAATCAATGAAAAAGTCATCTTTTTCAATATGGAACATATAGCAGAAGAAAACATTTGTTTTTTAATTTCAATAATATTAGCTTTTCTTGATTCAAAATCTCATCTATTGGGAGTCACTTTAACGATAATAAAATTTAATTGATACTGCTGTTTGATGTTGGTACGTAAACATGGAATAACTATAAGTAGATTAATTTAAAATTATAGTTGATTAAAGATTTTTCTACAATTAAACTAATAACAAAATCGAGAGAATTTTCTTAGAAATCTTGTAATTTTTATTCTCAAAATCAAGACAATTTTTTACAAAAGAATAAAAGTGTTTATAGATAAGTTGTTTAACAATATATAACTGCCTTATTTTTTGATTTATTATGTGCATTATTACAAAAATAAATTATATCTATTCTATTCTTCTCAAGGCTATCCACTCGTTTGCGAGTGATTTAGGATAAATTATTTCATAAACAACATTATTAACTGTTTGCGCAGTGAGCGAATTTATCGTAAGAATGCGATTTATCGCAATTAATTAACCAATTCACTTATGCAATGTGCTTTTTGACATTTTGATTATTGTTTCATGAATAAAGCTGGGTTAAAGTTAGTTTTAAATTAAGCCAGTAATAAATATAAATCCAAAACGATGTTTATCGACAGTTTTAGTAAAAAAGAACAAAAAGTTCACAAAAAAAGCTTAGAAAATAAAAAGAAACAACAACTTCATTCAACTCACCTTGAAGTCAGATGTCATATAATATAGATCAGAATAAATCACTTTGTTTATTATTTTGTCCGATTTTCGATAAACTATTATTACTATTGAACAATATTTTATACAATATTCATATAAATAGCTAACCTGAAAGTTTACAAAAAGTTTTGTACGAAAATATTGAAAGTTGTATCTGAAAATTAGGGCGCGTAGCACCTTGCGCGTCGATATTTACTACCCCACGGACGAACTTCGACTGACTGAAAGTCTGGTACCTACTTGTTATACGACACACAGATGTTTGAAAGGGTAGTACCAAAATACTTAAATAAAATATTATTATTGTATGTATGTACTGTACTTTATGATACAATCGTCAGATAACTTAATAACGCCCTTTATATTTTTTAAGACGAAGAATATTCAATAATCATTGTGGTTGTTTTCTGATGAATTCAGCGATCGAGTAGGGGGATTATTAGAAGGTAACATGTTGTGCTGTGCGTCGGATGAACGCTGATCCCTGAATGGATTTACCTTCAGATGTGATATATACCTATACCTACCTACGTAATTATTGTGATAATACACAATTTATATAACATAGTTCAAGATTTTCGTCCGATGACAGGAATAAATTGTAGTTATATAAATTTAATGAACACGGTTTTATTTATTTGTTTATTCATTCTTTACTGTTACATTGATCACAATACATACACTTTTTTAGAGAAATTTATTCAGATTAAATACAATCAATTAGCAGAGGGCGAGTTTATCGCAATCTCTTCCAACTAACACAAATGAAACTCTAGAAACAGAACTGGCCTTCACCCTAATTTTCTAATGCTTTATTTAACAAATTTAAATAAAATCATGAACTTTTATGTTATTTAAATGTTTATACTACTCGTCATCATCATCAATGACCTCAATGCTCCTCGCGGGAGCACAGGGTAGAAACCAGCCTCCTCCATTCAGAACGTCTCTGAGCTTCTTGCGTCGACATTCCCTGCGCTCTAATGTCGTTGTCATAGGAACGGCGTATTGTCAAAGAGGGACGCTTGGGCTGAAGGAGCCCTTGCGGACGGAAGAAGAGTGCTCTTTTCGGCCAACTTTAATAGTTATACTACTAAAATGTTTTTAATAAATTAAGACAGATGCCATATTTATTTTTAAGACATTGTCAGTGCTGTAAATAGTAATTATTTGTCAAAAACTCCCCCATAAGGCATTATGTTGTTTTGCAGAGGCCTAATTTTTTATTCAATCAGTACCTATATAAATATTATAATACAGTATAAGTATTGAACGCCTAGATTGTAAATTTATGAGAGATGTGATTTGCCATTTATTAAAATTTTGCTATAGGTAGGTACATAATATATACATTTATGAAGAACTTATATAAATATTGACTTGTATTTTATTTGAAAATAACTTTTAATTTAGAAATTAATTAAGAAGTAATATAAATATTGACTTGTATTATCAACTCTGAAAATAGCTATAAATTTACGACTTTTTTTATAAAACTCTCCTTCCAAACATGACATTCTATACCCTTGAGAAACATGTCGAATACGCAAATGTAGCATAAAAGATTTCCACGTGGCGTTTTGGGTCGGCCAGGCCTTAAGGTTGCCCATATTGTAACCCGCTCGTGAGGACAAAAGTTTTGCTTGGAAAACCGGACAAATAGAAGCTTCCTGACTTCTGAGGTGTTGGACATGAGAGAAAGTCTTCAATACAAATATTTTTCGATAAGTCAAATAAAAAATATTCAATAAGTCAAAAATCTTACACAACTATTTACGAGGAAAAAATAATATCAATAATCGTAAAAAATATTACATAATATCTCTCTATCTGTGACATCATTACATCTGTGTAAGTAGGTATTAGTACCTTAATATTGTATGATGCTTAAACACAGCAGGAGCGTGCTTTCCATACATGCAAATAAAGCTCCGCATGCCTACAATGCAAATGGCTTCATATTGATATACATACGAAAATACCAACGCATATCTTGACAATCGCGTGCATCACTGCGAATGTCATGAATTTAATTTACTTCGGATGTGATGGAACCTAACTTCTAACTGATAATTTTTATATATTTGTACCTGCAGCTGTTAGTTTAATATCAGATTTTTTTGTTTGTCAAATTATTTCATGTAAAAGACTTTTGCTGTGTATGAATGGTGAATAAATAATTTAAACATCGGGAATATCCTTAAATTCCTAAAATTTCACGAATATTTTAGAATGATGAAAAGCTGGATATATCCTGATTTTCTTTATTTACAAATATGATGATTTGTTCAAATAAATACATTTTACATCTAAATTTAGCAATGAGGTTTGCCAGCCAACCTGAATTTGCTGTAGGTACGGTGAGGACAACTTGCGTGACAAATGGCCGAGTGAATCGAATGGAAATCCATGCTTAGATATTTTCGATTATATGAGTTGTGCATGTCAGGTTTATATTCAGTACAATAAAATCATCATTGTGTTGTTTAAAATCTAAATAAAGGACTATTTTAAACAACCTAACTTTACTAACTTCCAATTCGTAACTCAAACTCAAAATCAGTTTATATATGAAAGAAAACACAATTGGTTTTAGTTTTACTTAATATTTAATTGAATAGTTACCTGGCTTCGAAATTAGTTTGACAATGACTTTACCAGTCGAAACCAGGTAACTATTCATTTAAATATTAAGTAAAACTAAAACTAATTGTGTTTTCTTCCATATTTTATAAGGGCAGCGCCCGCCACACACCTCGTGCCGTACCTGGAGATATGTATCTCCATAACGACACACACATGCACAAACAGGATTTAATGTCGCATTAAAGCGAGAAATGCTGCCCCGAGGAAGCACTCTAGATTTAGCGGCCACACAACAAAAATTTAGTGAAAAAAGGAAAGGGAAGAAATGGGAATATGCCTCCATATATATACAAGGAGTTTTACAAAATTAACGTCGATTCAATAAATAAATCAAAATCAGTTGTTTTACTAATATGAGAAATCTAATCCTGCCACTGAAACACACTGTGTATGACGACAAAATTAAGTAGGTATATACCTGTTTACAATCACCCTCTTACTTTCAAATCACTCTATTTTCCTCCTCCTACTACTACTACTACTACATCACCCTCAAATCGTTTTCTCGCGCTTTTTATTCCCATACAGTATAACATTATATACTACATTATTACTTTCTAGATTTTAAACCAGGATTTACTCAAAACATAAATCATCATTAAAACAAGAAAAAGAACATTGTGATTGTGACATTGAAGCATCAAATTAATTTTATATTGGATATACTTCTCAGACTTTCTAAGAAAAGTATGAAATATTGATGAATGAGAAAATGAAAACAATCAAAGGTATATTAAAATATTTGATAATCAGGTAGTCAGGTAGTCATACCGGTGCCATTAAGAGACAATCAGACTGTCACCAGCTTCAGAAGCAAATTGAAAACTATACCCTTCACCGACACCCTTGAGACGGTCTAGGGATTGTTAAACGGTGTTAAAACAAAGTCATCCAGAATCATCATCATCATATCATAATTTGATTAAAACTATTGTTTTCTAAATAGGACGCTGAGATCTCACCGATATTAGATAAAGTTAGTATATGTTTCTTATTATTTGCTTACAGTTACATTACCCCCTATTCTATATTGATTCAAACTAAAATAAGAACGTTTATTTATTAATTTTTTATTTATTTATTTCTTGAAAACACACAACAGACAACAACTATATATATAATGTACAAGGTAGAAAAAAAAATTAAACATTTCACTCAGTCATCATCCAAAAACCGTGCGTCACAATTAATTTACATTATCTAAATATTTATTAATTTATTTATTAAAAACGTTCCAAAATTTTATAATAAGTAGAGAACTAACATTCGTATTCCATATGATACAAGTGGTATATAATTCTAATTAGGAACAAATTTTAGAGTTTATAGAATACCATTGTAGACTAACTAAAATTGGAACGTTCCTATTTTAGTTAGTGTACACTAAAAATGAAATAGAAAAGGGCGTAGTTTGCTTGGTTACAAACATATAATAATGGTCTGTAAAAATCAAAATTGTAATATAATACAAATTATAAGAAATTAATTTGCTAATTAATAAAGCCACCAGTGGTGCTATAATATATCTTTTTAAATTTAAACTTCTTACTTATGAATTTCCACCAAGAACCATCGTAGAAGACGTATATAAGAAAAAGAAGTGTCAAATATGTGTGTAAAATAGCTGGATTTGGGGTGGTCAATAATAGCCTTGAAAGTAGTATAAATGGATAGGTACCTATATTGTATCTCTGGAGAAAGGTGCAATGAGCCCCAGACCCATCCAAAACACAAGGAATAAGATGAATATAGTAAGACATAGCTATATGATTGCGCATATTTATGTATGTATGTGGTTTGGACTGAATGTTTGTTTTGATTACTTATATTATTTTATAATTTGTAATATTTAACATTAATTTCTAAAGTTTGTTATATATTTTAATTTTACTGATATCTTTGAACTGTTTTCTTCTTGTATACCTACATGTTAAATTGTATGGAGAGTGGAGTAATGATATGTTTTGATGTAAAATGTATTAATTTAGGATTTTATTTTGTATTTAAAAAAGGCAATAGCCGTTTAAAGTTTAATAAATAAATAAAAAAAAAAAAAAAAATATAAGAATATACAAATGAACCTGTAAATTTATATGTGGATTATCTGAAAATATTAGGTACTTATCTATAGAAAGAGACATTTTCTTTACAGGCGGTATAGTACTAAGTACCTATCTACAAACAAATTAATGCGTTTTTAAGCTTTTCTGAAACGACATCGGCTCTCTATATAGTACGTTATACACTAGATATTATTATTGTATGTACGTACTATTATGTATGTTTGTGTAACAACTTTGGAACGTATTCTTTATGAATCAATATGGAATATTTGAGAGAATCAATCAATGGTACAAAGTAGGTACATAAGAGTTCGGCTATACAATAATTTAATGAAAATGATTGAATTATTTTGCCAGCTTGTTTTCTTCACCGATGATGTTCTATGTTTACATTTTAGTGAAGATTTAAGCTCACTAACTTTATCTTAACGTAAAACATTATTCGTTATACTTCTGTTTTCTGAAGGCTACTCTTGATGTGGTCTATGATTAGAATCAAAAAATAGAACCATGAAAAAGTAAAACATATATTTCTGGAAATAAATACTATTCAATACTATTCTATACTATACTAGAGCGCCATACAGATCTATCCTACGCTTCCTTTACATTCATCCAGTTTCTCATACATGCACGCCTATTTCTCTTACTCGTTACGCGCCCGTCCTTTAAAATTTGATCCACGTGCTCAAGTCACGTAGTTCTTGGACGTCCGCACTTCCTTACACCCCTTCTTTCAGATAGATACATCCTCTTCGTAATCCTTTCATCGTGCATTTCTTCAACAAGTCCAAACCATCGTAGCTTATTTACACGCATTCTATCCACAACACTCCACTCACATTCGCTCATGAGTGAAGAATGAGAATTTTAGGATAGTAGGAAATAAAATAGAGTTCCGAATTAGTTGACAATCTATCTTAGTATCTTCAAAATCCTTAAATTTCCTAACTTTCGATGATATTTAGTACTCTCGAGGTAAAGCATCCTATTTTTAAGAAGCAACAATTAGATATCTAAGATATTACAATAATATTGTAGACAAGATAGGTGTCGAGAGTAGCCCGCTGTTAAGCCCTTTAAACATGCATATATACCTACATATTTATTATGTGTAGAGTATTACAGTTCGCCTTGTGGTAGTATTAAGATTTTCACACTTGAGGCTTTAAGTCACTATTAAATGCTTAATTGTAATTTATCTGAAAAACTTTCAGCTTCGCTAAGCCTTATCCATTTTAATTTAATTGAGCCAAGATCCTTCGGTGAATACATTTCTATAAATTCTATAAAGAACATGTCTCCAGATTTTTTTTAGATAAAATTCATATTCTTCTAGGTCGAACAAATGACATGTTTTTAGTTACCTAAATGATAAGATCTCCGTCTCCCACTCTTTTCCGTTAGTTTTCAAATGTTCTGTAAACGCAGGTGTTGGAATAAAAATTGCATCTTAAATTCGACGGTGAGGTTTGCCACTCATCTTGAACGTCTTTACTACTACCACACCATCAAGGCGTTTCCCACAAGTAGGGTAGCTGGCGGAACAACTTTTTCTAATAAACATACAAGTGTCCCCTCCGTGCCAATAAAAGTTAAGACATTCAGGATCGGTGGCATATTTCTTCGCTGAACTAATTTCAATGTCTTTAAACGTGATGTTTTACAAATTCCTGCCTTTTAGAGGACACTGAAAAAATTGCAGAAAAGAGTGCATGGCATATTTTTTACCGGGGACTCCACGGGATAAGACATTCGCATCTTCAATTCAATGATTAGGTATGCTATCCATTTTGAATGTCTTATTTTTAAAGGCGCAAGAGGACAAACTATGTTCATCGCATGCAGTTACCTCACTTATAATAGAAGCTGTCATCTTAAGAAAAACTTTAGCGTTCTTCTTTTCTCTTGTAGTACGAATAAAGTCAAATGATGCGGTATACTGAATGCTATAAGTTTGCTCTTTCAATATTACATCAGCTGCATTATTAAGTACTTGCAGTTATTTGAACTTTCCAAAGCTGTTTGCAAAAAGCATTTAAATTAACTTATATTTACAATATTCCATTTGACTGCTATTATGATGAAAAGAAGAAAATAATAATTTTATCAAAGTTTAAAACTGAATTTAAATTCTAGGAAACAGAATTTATAGACGATTTATAATTTTAAATTACATTGCGGCTGTAGATTATATAAATTGATATTATTTAATATTTTTTTTTTAGTTACACTGACTTAGAACAGACAAATTAAAGTCTTGTGAGGCAGCAAATTCCATTTCTTCTTATTGCTTTAAGAACACATTTTATTAGGCTAAGAAAAAATAAAAAAAATAAGTTCATTGATTTGATATTTGTAGTAGTTAAGTTTGGTATTGTTGGAAAAATAAATAAATAAAAATCGTTCATCAATTCATCATCAAATGTAAAAAAAAGTTGGTAGGTTTTCATATATATTAGGTAGGTAGAAGTAAGACATTTGACATTATCAACTTTACGTCAATATGCACCACTTTATTTGTGTTTTTTTATGGGACAAAGAAAAAATCTTTGGGAAGATTAATTGTTATTTATTAATTTCAAACTGTCAATTTAAAACAAAAAAAAAAATACAAAATACACTCAAATTATAAAAGAGTTAATGCTATTATTTTCTAAATATTCTCATTTCTTTCTACATTTTTCGTTTTTTAGCGGTATGAGAGACTTGGTTTTCTTCCGGGGAATGTAATAGGCAACTCGTGCATACTCACCTCTGAAGATGCCCACCAAAATTGCAGGTGAAACGTTGGGACGTAAATTACCCTGGAGACCCACGACCACTTAGCCTGGAAACTTTTCTAATACTAGCACAGATGTAGTTAGTCGTCCCCTAGCTACCATCGTGATTGTCAGAGGTACACGTTTGAAAGCGAAACATGGACGTGGTTGAAGAAGGACGAAATAGAAACAAATACAGTGAAGGTGCGATCGCTGTGAAGAATGGATGGTAAAACGCTGCAAGAAAGAGCGAAGAATGAGTGGATTCAAGAAGAGCGTTGTGAACAGAATGTGCATAAATAACTTACGGTGGTTTGGACAATGTCGCCGCACGCATAATTTGACTTATGTGAGCGCGCGACGCAAAACTACAACGCTACAAGTGCCGCACGAGTAAGAACGCATTTTATTACTTAATTATAATATCCACAAGTGATAAAATGCGTTCGTACTCGTGCGGCATTTGCAGAGTTGTAGTTTTGCATCGTGCGCTCACATAAGTCAAATTATGCGTGCGGCGACAACATGTTAAACGAATGAAGGAAGTAAGAATGATAAAGAGGATATACTTGATATATTAAGAGGGTGTGAGGAAACGCAGGCGTCTAAGAACCACGTGGATTGATCACGTGGATCAAATTTTCAAAAGTGTGTCGAGTAAGAGGAACCGACGTGTGTGTATAAGAAATTGTATGAATATAGAAGAAGCGAAAGAAGTGTGTACATATAAGTTCTCTCTGGCTACCTCACTTGGGCGTGAGGGTATAGTATAGTATAGAGGATATTATTTTATAATTCAGGACACAACTCTACCCATATTTTTATCTTTATTGTAAATTTGTATCCCTAATACTCCACTACAATATCAGGGGATTTAATGAAATATATTATGTGGGTAGATATACCAAATTATTGTAAAAGTGGATTG
This sequence comes from Athripsodes cinereus, assembly GCA_947579605.1. Taxonomy (NCBI): domain Eukaryota; kingdom Metazoa; phylum Arthropoda; class Insecta; order Trichoptera; family Leptoceridae; genus Athripsodes; species Athripsodes cinereus. Next base: position 28,333,417 of record OX388310.1, on the reverse strand, counting down.
TATTTGTCAATTCATAGCGATAACTTTTGTGTTGACTAAACAATAATGTCAAAACACTTCATTCGGAAACAATACAACATGTTTACAATCTATCAACTTATTCAATACTACATATTCTTCGATATAGTGCGAATTTGAATCCTATAATAATATTTGTTTTACATTGTATTATAGGTAGGTACATAGGACATAGTTTCAAAGTATTGTATTAGTTTCCGAATGTTATAACTTGTGAAACTGTTTTGTTGATTAAATAATTACTAATGGTTTGATACACTTAAATCTTGTTCTACATTCCTTTATAATTATAAATATTTATCAGATGTAGCGTTTAATTTTCGGTTATGTTTAGCATTTTATAAATACAGTTTTTATTTTTATCCAAACTTGAACTCGTGTTAGATTAATTCATTTTTGATTTTCTGATCAACATCAAAAAAATCAATAACCTCAGGTATGTTGTATTTAAAAATATATTTATATCTATAGTGATGTGTCAGCAATAATGAACATTCTTAACAATTTTTCATAATAATAATTTATTTATTGTATTACATAATACACAAAATGAAATTCTAATTTAATAGACATCAACCGTCAAATAACCATTGCAGAAAAAATTCGCAAACATACATAACTAGCAGGAGAAATAAAAAATATTCGGTATTGTTGGTCCGCTTATATATGTAATACCTTTGGTCATGTCAGATATAAGGGTAAAACCGAAATCTAAATGATCAATTTGTAAAAAATAGATTTACTTTTTATAAATCTATTATAATATTTTTTACTAACACATTTTTTTTGTATATGACGATGTGCAAGAAGAATAAAATAAATAAATAAATACTTTTTATTGTAAAAAATGTCTGAACACAGATATTTCAGGCACAGTGCTGATATTTTGATCGCGTATTTTGAGTCTAATACTTTGGTATCCTGTATATCTAATAGGTGATTTTTTCCAGGCATTAGGCTGTTAAGTTTTGATGTGATTATGACTGTTGTATAATGCTGAGAAGTGTGGGTGACAATTCTACCGCCGCGTTATACCTATACAAATTGGTACACACGGCGGACTATTGCCTTGGGGCAATGATTTCCAGTAAACCTAATTGAATGTTCAATAAACATGTTTTAACATAAAGTGACTTTAGATTAAATATGGTGCATAGAACATAAATATAAAACATAATCAAATAATTGTATGGAGATGCATATAGTACGGATATTAAATTGTTATGAATTGAGTTCGTACTGGTGAATTATAATTGAATCAAAATGTTCACATGCAAAATAATCTTCACATAAATGTTTTTTTTTAATGTTTGAATGTGTCTATATTTGAAATGATAGAATTGCATATTAACTTGTGATGTTATGAAATCTTTAATGGTAGCTACAGATACTAAACGGGTTACTTTACGTATGGGATATGTCGTGATGGTATAGATTAAAAATGTTTTCTAGGATATTTATTTATTTAAAATCATATACGGCGTAAGCCTTTTACATGTTTACAAAAAAAAGTATGACAGACAACAACAACAAAAAAAAACAAATTACCAAAACGCATAGACCAGATAAGACAGGTGTGATATAGTTTAATTTATCGACCGATGGTTCTTGGTGGAAGTTCATATTAATATTTTTTTTTAAATGAAACACCATTATCTAGTTTTTTCACTATCGACTTTATTTTTGGATGACATAGGAATTGACATTCCTGCAACATCCATGGGTGAAGGAGGGTGCAACCCTTAATGTGTTGACTTTATTAGTTTTGTGAGCCGGTTTTCAAGAGCTTCCGCTCTCATCGTCAGGCAAATTTACTTTTGCCGGCTCGCAAAACTAATAAAGTCAATACATTAAGGGTTGCACCCTCCTTCACCCATGGATGTTGCAGGAATGTCAATTCCTATGTCATCCAAAAATAAAGTCGATAGTGGAATAACTAGATATCGTATTTCATTTAAAAAAGAAATATTAAGATAGGTGTGTATTGAGACTGCTCAGTAAAATGAATTGGACAGCGTGGATGAGGAATTGCATAAATTATTGATGTGTTGCATTTTGTTTCTATGCTGCCATAGATCACTATAACAAGAAAGAGCACTGTGACGTCACAAAACCTATGATCTATCACGTCGCGTTCTGATTGCTGTCAAATTGTCGTGTTCCCTTTTTGAATTTAAAATAATGACTAATATTTTTTAATACTTGATATTTAATTACTTAACCCAATCATTTTCATTATAATTCATCCCTTACCACTGCAACTGGTCCGTTGTGGAAGATTTTTGAACTTCTCAATGTGAATTTTGCTAGTTTTTAATATGATTTTAAATATGGTTTTTGCCGGAACTGATTGGTGAGTGCTACAGAATTGTGATGTTATATTAAAACTGGACATAGCACACAATACCAACTAATTATTTTTATTTAAATTATTTATGCTTAATCCAATTGCCTGTGTTTCGGTTAGTAGTTGTTTATTTTTTAGTTCAACTAATATATTTCGTAGCTTAAAATTATTACTCTTAGCGACAATGGCGTACCCTCCCTTCTCAATAAACTCGTAATTGATTTTCAAAAAAATTCCATTACTAATATTATCATTCAATCTATATCCTCACGTCATATTTCAGTTGGGATAGACAGAGAGGATGGAACGCCATAGAGATTTATTCTTACTGACGCTTTCTTCACTATCTCACACATGCACGCTGATTACTCTTGCTCAACGCTTGGTCGTCCTTGAGAATTTGATCTTTTAGGTCAAGTCACGTAGTTCTAGGATGTCGGCGCTTTCTTACATCCTTACTTTCAGATAAATATGCATTCTTCGACATTCTTTCAACTTCACATCTCCAAGCTATCGCGGCTTATTACTCTGTACAACGGTGGAGAAGTTAGTCATGTTTCAGTTTCAGAACTTGAAATTTTTGACACAATCGGGTGTCGGAGACTGGATTTACTTACCAAAAAGTGTAAATAATGTAAACCATATTCTGATATTGAACTACTCTAATCATTCCAATCAATCTCGGAAACTTATCTAGTTAATACGTATTCAAATAGGTCTAGTGGTCTACACATTTGCGTTGTAAGCGAGCGGTCGAGGGTTCGATTCTAGGAGTGGTGAGAATGTTTTTAATCGTTTTTGGAGTTGGATTTATTAGAATGATTCATGTAGAGTTATTTAAAATCCAAATATGAATAAGTAAAAGTTTATTTCACTTCTGTGAACCTCGCAAGGAAAGCAGTTGAAAATGTCGACTGTGCTCAGGACAAAGGCATCAAACCACAATTTTGACAAAAGTCGTTTTATGTTTTCAAGTTAATCATTTGTGTCTTGTACACATTCAGGTAAAAGGATTCAATCCACAAACGTCTAGTTTTTTTAGAAAAAGCAAAAAAAAATTTTTTAGCTAGAACTTAATTGCAAACATCCAATAGGATAAAGGAATCAAACAGCATGAGTTTCATTATTAACACCAAATAATTTCATCCAGACATAATTTTACGGCGAGGTAAAAGGCATCAAACCACATAACCCCAAACATGCGACATACATATCTCTGTAACATGTTGCTAAAGATTGCCAGGACAAAGCATGATACTAGAGCATGATACTAGAGCGTGTGAGACACAGGAACTTCCTCACAAGTGTCATAACTGTATAATAAACAAGAGAGTGGACCATGAGCATACGGCGTTTGACCGTTCGTGTCCCATAAGACTAAAAATTTGAAAGGATAGCAGTTGAAAATACAAATTACCATTGCTAAGGTTGACTTCGGTGAGACAGTCGATTACTTTGGTGATTGCAGTTCGGCCATTGCCAAAAGGTTGACTACCGCTGGTGAATGTCGTAATTATTTGGATTCACGCTGTGACTTGAAGGTTTTTCACATTAACATACGAAGTGTAAATAAAAACTTTGATTCCTTCCTTGTTGAACTAACAGACTTGCGGATGGATTGGGATGTTGTTGTGCTGTCAGAATGCTGGACGGACATATCCTATACGCCTAAGCAGCTGACTGGCTACAGGGAATTTCACTCAGAGATTCATCACAATAGGAGTGATGGGTTGGTTGTCTATGTCAATGATAGGTATTGCAATGCGAGTGTGACGGAGCTGTCTTTACGTGAGGCCAACTGTCTGAGGATAAAGCTTGATGAAACTCGCGTGGTGCTGGCTATATATCGGCCACCTTGTTTTGTTGACAAGAATCTATTTTTGGAGTCACTTGCTGATGTATTGGGGTCTGTTAAATCCTTCAGAGAGTCTATCGTAGTGGGAGATATAAATATTGACATAATAAAGCCTGATGCTTGTGGTGTCAGATATCTGACTATGGTCAGTGAGTTTGGTTACGTCCCAGCTATAGACATGGTAACTAGAAGTCAATCAGGCACATGTCTTGATCATGTGATGGTTCGCGCGAAATCCGAATTGAGATCTGCTGTTTATGAGTGTACTATAACTGACCATTATGCGACAATGATAGGACTGCTGAGTGTTGGTGTGAGTGTGAAGGGAGATAGACAAATGATAGAGAGGAGAATGCTTGACCTCGACAAGTTGGTCCAGATCGTAAATATCGAGTCTTGGGACTTGATAATAAACTCACAGAACGCTGAAGAATCGATGGATAGATTTGTTGAGGTCATGCGGAGACACATTGCGGAGAGCACACCAGTTAGGACAATAAGACCGAGTAGCAGAAATAGACAAATAAAGCCATGGATAACCTCAAGTATAGTGCAGAGTATCAGGAGACGGAATAGGCTCCATCTAGCAGCAAGGAGGGATCCGGGTAACGAGGACTTAAGAAATAAATATATAAGATATAGAAACATATGCAATAGTGTGATAGCTAGCGCCAAGAGGTTATACTACGGAGACCAGATACGAGATGCGGGTAATGATTTGAGAAAGGTGTGGAGAGTCATAAGAGACTGTACATATTATGGTAGACAACAACCTCATGAATTGAACAGTGTTATAATTGATGACAGAGAGGTTAAATTCAGTGATGACCCGCAGGCTGTGTGTGATCATATCAATGAGTTTTTTGCAGGTGTGGGACGAGATCTTGCAGGAAGAATTCTGGAGAAGACTGGTGTGACTGAAGAGGTTCTGGCTGGTGAGTTGAGGGTTGGAGGACAACATTCCCCTGCGCATTCGTTTTTTTTTTTTTCTCTCCGGTGACTGCAGATGAAATTGTTAAGATTATTGGATCGCTAAAAAATAGTCGAGCTACTGGGCAGGATCAGATAACCTCCATTCTTTTGAAAAGGTGTGCCACCCATCTGTCTGGTCCTCTTGCTCACATGGTCAACTTGTGTTTGCTACAGGGAACTTTTCCTAGTCAGTTAAAACATGCAGTTGTGATACCCGTGTACAAGTCGGGGGACGGCAGGGTGGCTGGCAACTATAGGCCAATTTCATTGTTAAGCGTTATATCCAAGGTTTTCGAAAAGGCAATAAAGTCAAGGTTGGAGAAGTACCTCATTAAGTTGAATTTTTTTTCTGCCCATCAATTTGGTTTTAGACCTGGACTGAGTACTCAGAATGCCTTGAACTGTTTTACAAACTATTTGACTGAGGCCCTCGATAACAGGGACAAGTGTCTAGCAATATTTCTCGACCTTGCTAAAGCATTCGATACTGTATCTCATATCCTATTGCTAAAAAAGCTTGAACTGATTGGAATTAGGGGCGTTGCACTGAGTGTATTTGAGACCTACTTGAAAGGTAGAACACAATCTACCAGGGTGGGTGAGTATACTAGTGCTTCGCTGAATGTGGGATGTGGGGTACCACAGGGCAGTACGCTGGGACCAATATTATTTCTTGTGTACATAAACGGTTTGTGTGACCTCAGCGTGGGTGGCTCTATTGTCTCTTTTGCCGATGACATGGTTCTCATGTTTAGGGATGTGTCTTGGGATGGGGTGTATGAACGAGCTGAAAATGGTATCTCTCTGGTGGGTAAGTGGCTGAGTGGACATCTGCTAACGCTTAATACTGATAAAACAAAGTATATACCGTTCTCCATCTCGGAGGCGGGTAAACCAGCCTTGCCTGTTCCTCTGAGGTTACACGGGTGTACGCTGGGCCAAATGTGTGACTGCCCCTTCATTTCACCTTGTGAGACAATGAAATACCTTGGTCTGACGATTGATTCGAATTTGAAATGGAATGTTTACCTGGAGGGTCTTTCGGTTCGCTTAAGGAAGTTGATATATGTTTTTAGAATGTTGAGAGATGTCTTGGATGATAATAGGTTGAGATCTGTTTATTTTGCGCTTTGTGACTCTATACTGAGCTATGGTGTTGAGTGTTGGGGAAGTGCAGCTGGTGTTCACATGTATCCTGTTGATGTGGCTCAGAAGGCGATTGTGAGGGTTATGAGCCGGGCGCCCTATAGGCATGCATCGGATCCACTGTTTAGGAAATATGGTATCTTGGATTCCAGGCAAACATACATCAAAAATGTTGTCACGCGTTACAGGAGAGCCTGCCCGGGAGAAGCTGCTTGGGTGGACCGGCGTGGTACTCGCTCGGTTACAAGAGGTACTATGTTTGTTCCGCCAGTGAGAACAACCTTGGGACAGCGCTCGGCAAGGTATCTTGCCCCGAGGCTCTACAACTCTATTCCCGAGCAAATAAAGTTGCTCGGTGGGTGGAGATGCTTCAGCCGGTGGCTAAAGGTTTGGTTGCTTGACACGGGTAGAGAGGAAGCAAAAAAGAGGCTATTTTTACATGTTGTGTAATTTTTTGTGCGATTTCAAGGTGAATTGGTAGATACGGTACTTTCTTGATGTTTTGTAGCGGCTTGCCTCGATACAGGCATTCGCCTAGTGAGGTTGCTGCGGGTTATGACTGCATAGTCCTGATTGACTTGCTTGTTCCGGCGCGCACGCTCAGTCACATATCTGTTTTGGCTGCCTGTTATGCATGTTGGATTGGTGTCTTGTTGTTTTTTCTTTTTTTAATTTTTTGTATAACTTTTGTAATAAATGACAAACTTGTGGGCTTGGTATTATATAGCAAGGGGTTGGATGATGAGTGCGGGTTGAGTGGGATAATGCATTGTCTTTGATTTGTGATTGTGTGTATTGTTTCTGTCCATGTGTGTTTTATGACGTTTTGTAATAGTGATGTATAAATAAAATGTAAAAAAAAAAAAAAAGGATTTAATCAACATTTTTTTAAATTTTTTGCTTATAACTTGATAATTCGTGAATATTTTCTTCTAAATTTTTATGACATAACAAAATAACTACATTACAAAAAGATGGTAAAATAATAATGACAATAATTTGAATTTTTCTTTATCCTACAGTTTTATGCTTCTCCTAAAAAAATTTACCAATGTGGTTTGATGCCTTTGTCCTGAGCACAGTCGATGTGATGAAGACTAAATTATTTTCATTTTAAATGCAATGGAGATGCGATCACTGAGAAGAATGGTATTGTAAAAGTGCTGCGTGAAAGAGTGAAGAATGAGGATATGAGAAGGATGAGCGGATGCAAGAAGAGTGTTGTCGATAGAATGCGCATGAATAAGTTATGGTGGTTTGGACACGTTGAACGAAAGAACGAGGTAAGAATGACAAAGAGGATATATTTGTCTGAAAGAAAGGGTGTGGCTTGATCACGTTGACCAAATTATTAAGGATGGCCATGTGTTGAGAAAGAGGAACCAATAAAGTGCGTGCATGAGAAATTGTATGAAAGTGGAGAAAGCGAAGTGTGTAAAGAAAGATCTATTTGGCTTTCCGTTCTCTCTGCCATTCCCACCTGGGACACGGCGTGAATAGTACCTATAGTATAGTTTATTGTTTTATTGACACACCGAATGTACGGTGAGTTAATTGAGACTAATTTGATTTTAAATTCATGCATATCACCATTTTTGTATTGTATGAAATTTTTCACAATCACGTCATATTATATTAAGTGAAAGTTATTTTGTTTATGATTTAATATCAGATTTTCATTAGATATATATGCGAGCTCCGCTATGTGGTAGCCCACATCAATCACACATAATGCCGGAGAGTATAATTGATATAAATATTGGTTATGACAAAACAATTTTCATGAATATAGGGTAGGTAGGGTAGGTATGGGCCAGGTGGAAGAAATTATCCGTAACTACGATAAATTACTACTACTATATTATACAATCAAGGCATTTACCACAAGTATGGTAGCCAGCGGACTAACTGCTTTTAAGAAACATGCAAATTGTTTTCTCCGTGCTGATAAAAAATAAGATATTCAGGATGGGTAACATGCCCCATGTAAAAAAATAATTCTAAAATAAATAATAATAATAATAATAAATAAATAATTCAAAAAATAGTAAAGTAAATTAGAAAAATAATGGTATTATTTATATTTATAAATGTGCATGTTTTATAGGCTTCTATGATCATTTGAAAAATAAATTTTCGCACTTTGCCGGAAAAAGGTCCGCTACAAACAGTACTAAGAGTGAAATGTGTTCCAATACAACATAGCGCCTAATAGCGACGTCACAACGAGCTAATTCAATATCAGAAAATATTGACTGTTAAAATGAAAAGTTTTATTTTATCGTTTCTTATTAGGATATTCGTGATCAGCGTATATTTATTAATATAAATTGATAACATTTATTCATATTCCTCACACATGCATGTTGTCCATTGCAGATGTCAATTGTTTTATAAGAAAAGAGAACTCCACGAGATAAGGGATAAACTTTATATTTGTTGTAGTTTATATAAATATATTTTTGTGTAAAACTGCTCGTAATCTATTAAATTGCACATTAAAGAATGGCACAAAGAAGAGTCCGGAATGCCGGTTAGGAGTGTTGGATGTGAAAGGAGGGATGTTAAGAAAGACGAATGAAATAATTGAGACTGTAGAGGAAGCGAAAGAAGTATGTAAGGACAGATCTAATTGGCGTTCCGTTCTCTCTGCCTACCCCATTTGGGATACGGCGTGAGGGAATAGATAGAAAAATAGAAGAATAACTAAATATTTTTGACTTTATAAAATGTTAAATTGTACAAGATACCTGCTACAGAAAATAATTTCTAACTAAAAGAAGACGTTGCCTAGCAACAAGTCCGTCTTTTGGCCTAATTTTGTTAATTGTCACGTTTTGTAATTTTGTTGTTTATGTATTTGTGTAAAATTATGGTCAATAAAGATTTATTTATTTATTTATTTTATTTATTTAAAATATTTTAAATTTGTTGCTTTACAAATAAGCGTTGGTATTTGATACCAATTAGTTAATATTTACAATACGTATGAAATAATTTTTCATCTTTGTCTATACATGATGAAGTTATTAAATTCAATGAAAATGAAAAAAAAAATATCCATAGGTACATAAAGTTGTGGTAGAATTAGAAAATATTATTTACAAAGTTATGAATGGAACAAATTTCTTGAATAAGGACATCAAATGACTGTTGAATAATGCCAAAATTGTGTTTCTATTTTGAAGAAAAAGTTCTTAATTACGGACATAATAGCTTATCAGAGCTTTTCACTGAATAATGAAGGTAAAAGATGAGAACTGAATTTACCCGAGATAAGTAATAATTTTATTTATTTATCATCTCCTAGGGCTGATTTTATCTTCTAAATGCTCGAGGAGACGAGTAATTTAAAGTTTTCAGATTAATCTATTGTCACTTATCGAACTGAAGAACTTTCCAGAGCTGTAAACTTTTAATTAGATTATCCAACACAGCATTTAATTTGAATACGTAAATAATATTTCTTTATCAATTGACAGGATGATTTGGGGTTTAGAAATATTATATGGTTTGTAAATGCTTAGGCGCATTGAAAATTGTTTGAAAATATAAAAATTAAGTACAGCAAAAACATCTAGAACTTTCTTCATCTTATTATAGCTTTTACGTTTTGTTAAGGTGTGGGGATTATTTTAATTTATGCATTAAAAATAATTTGTTTAGGAAATGCACTGGCAGTATCAAGTAACATATTTATGAATGATAGTTCGTAACATTTTATATATTATCTATTAAATTTGTTTGATTTTATTAGCACTAACATTATGTGGTAATCACGAAACATTTTAAAATGTTTAGTTATAGTAATTATGCACTACAATACAGTTAATTTGGGTAAATTTAATTTATGATGTAATTTATTGTATTATGTTGTAAGTTGTAATGTAATTAGTACATTAATACTATAACAAAATATTTTATCTATTAAAGAATAAACTAGGAAGACATATGATTCGGATAATACGGTGTGGCACGGAGATAACGCTCTTGCCTTTGAGTTACGAGGTGCTGGGTTCGATTCCCGTCCAGGGCGAAATGTAAAATGACCTTTAACGAACTGCTCTGGGTTTGGGTGTTGCATGTGTATGTGTTTGATGCATTGCATATAATTGCTATTGTCGCGTTAGTACCCATAATACAAGATTCTTATCTGAGTTTGGGACTAACTTGATCCGTGTAAATTGTCCAAATGTGCTATGTTATGCATTTATTTTCTAGTTGGTTCATGTTTTGTTCATTTGTCAAAGAGAGGGAATTCAACAAAAGTCGTACTAATAAAGCAAAGGTCGAGCACAGATTCATTCACAAAAGATAGGACTCAAACCTTCATTAATGATTTTTTCTGTAATCGTGATAGATTACTTTAAAAAGTAATGACTTCTTAAAAATAAATCGATTTATCTAAAACTTAAGGTTTTTTTACACTTAAGTTGGTAATCGTATTAGGAACTATTTTAGTGTGTTTGTATGTACCTGAAACGTATATGAGTTAAGTCCATTATGAACGTGATATTATCTTAACTCATAATATTCCTAGACATTTCCTTCTATACAAGCTGAGCTTTAAATAGGATGCCAAATCGATGTCTATACCATGCGAATGCCAAGTTTCAATGGATGATCTTCTTTCGCAATTGACCACGATATCAGAGTGTCAGAAATGTCGTGAAAAGAGGTGATTTGATTAACACAAGGATGTTCTGAATGGAGGGGGTTGGTTTCCGTCCTCTTCTTCTTCTTCTTCAAGTGCCTTGTCGGGTCCCACCAACGTTGGCGATCACCTCGGCGAACTTATCCCTGTCCTGCGCTGCTCGGAACAGCTCTTCCACACTTCGGATGCCGGTCCACTCCCTTATGTTTCGCAGCCAGGACATCTGTCTCCTACCGGGACCTCGGCGTCCCTCAATTTTCCCCTTCAATATCAGTTGGAGAAGGTGGTATTTTTCTCCACGCAGCACATGACTCAGATGTGAAACCTTCCGAACCTTGATGATTGACAACAGCTCCTTGTCAACTCTAGCTAGCCTCAGGACTTCGGTATTGGTAACCATGTCCTTTTCTACTGAGGGGATAATTGAAGGGTGAAGGATTTTTTAAAATTTAATCATGTGACAGATTACAATGGTAAAACACTTTGTAACAGAGCCAAATATTTATTTATTTAATAAGAAAATAATCGGCCAACATATGACAGTAAACAATAAAAAATAATCAACATATTATGTTAACAAGCAATGAAAACAAAGACATGAAAATCAAAGCTAAAAGAGATCTTCAGTGTAAGGTATGCACTTTCGAACAAGTCTGCTCACAGCACTTTTCCTCACTGTGTACTCCGAATCATTGAAGATATCGACATCAACACAGTAACTATTCCCTATTACAAAAAGTCGATTCATATAGTAGAAAATAAATCAAGCACGGCTCATGAGCCGAACTTGTTGTAAATGAGTAATAAATTTTAGTCAAGTAGATAAGAAGATACCTACTATACAAATCGCTTCATTCCTTGATAAGTAAAAAAACCTGTGCGAGACACTTCGAATTAACTCGATAGAATATTGTGACTAACTTAGTAGTAACGAGAAAAAAGTTAATGGGGGATCGATCACAGTTTAAAAGAGCGAAAAAATACCTCACGACGAAGATGTACCAAATGAGTGTTTGAACACAGGTAATTAAAGGGTGAGAGGAAAATGTGGCGTAAAGATTATGGTATTTGTGGATAGAAAAAACTTTGCTGGGCGTATTTATAAGAGTGAGTGTGAGGAAACTAAAATATTAGTAACTAAGTTTTTACAAAAAAATACGTGTTTTTACGCAAAGTTTTTTTTTTACAAATAATATTATTTTGATTTCTCAAAGCACGAGCTCTGCTCACACAATTTTTTACTTTTACAAATACATACAAATTTTTACTCTTTTAATATTAATATTAACTTTTAATATTACTCTTTTTTACAAATAATGTTATTTTGATCCCCCAAAGCACGAGCTCTGCTCATATTTGAGAGAATGAATTGTTTTGCTTACTGTATAATAAATTATAAGATAATGATTATTATTGTAAATTGTATGTTTATCAATAATAAATATATTTGAATTTGAATTTGATTTACCTAATGATTAATTTTGAGTAGCGAACAAATAAATCAAAAATTGGTAGACGATACAATTAAAACAAACAGCTGCATTCTATTTAGTTATTTAAAAAAAATTTATGATTAAGATTTTTTTTTTATTTTCAAACTATTTGTGGCAAAGAAACCAATTTAGATTTATAAACCACAATTTTATTACGTTGACTAAGCAAGTATTTTTCGTACATGCAAAGACCTCCAGAATTTCAGACATTTTTCTGAAATTTTTACAAAGGAAAAAGTATGTAAGTACCTAGTTTACAAGGAACCCAATCGGATTCCAAGATTTCAAGTGCACTCCATGGTTACAATCAATGTCCGTGAAATGAATACATTATAATATTTTTCCCTACTTGAATCCCGTGGAGTCCCCGGTAAAGAATAGATCTCCCAATCTTTTCTGTAAATATTTGAGTACCCTGTAAAAAAACAGGTGTTTAAAAAACATTTTACAAACTTACATTCAGCGATGGTGCGACGGACTTTTGCATATACTTTTTATTCTTGCGCTCTCATGCGCTCTTTTACTTTGTACCTCTCATGGTACAAGGTAAAATAATCAATTATTAAAATCTTCAAAAAAATAATTTAACTCAGTCGGTAGAGATTTCAAAAAAAAACAAAGAGTATTGGAAAGTACAATTGACTACATAATAAATGCTCAGGGTCGAATGGGTTAACCCAGATTCTATCACAAAGACTTCAAGACTTTTCTCTTAATAAATTCAACAATGCATATCTCCAGTAAATCAACAATGCCTTCCAACAATCCCTAATAAGAAGGAAAGATTCAAAAACAAAATAAAAATTACTATTTTATTATTTTCTTTTCAATTTATTCCAAAACTCTAGTATACGACGACACCTTTGGTATGGTCAATGAATTTACATACATTTTATAAATACTTTCTCGACAATAAAATAATAAGAGATTAAAACCTAGTTAATCATTTGCTATGTGGCAATCTAACTAACCCTTAGATTAAAACTTTAAAATTAAATAATGATTGTGGCACATCATCTTTAACTCCTACCGTTTCTTTTTAGAAACGACCTACATATATCATAAAGTTATCAAACTCTGTTTGATTATAAAAATTACAATAACTTTAGAACAAAATATATATAACATTAAGAATGAATGAGAACAACCTGATTAAGTTATCTTCCTTCGAGTTCCATGTCACTTCCCGTGTCCCGAAATTGAAGATTCTTTCCTGATAGGTACATAAGGTTTTATCCTAGCATTCAAGGTTATATTCCGATACAGAAGTTCTATTCTTGTACAAAATATTCTATCCTGATGCACGAGATTTATTCTGGTATAAGAGGAAGTTATCATCCTGATAATTGAAAGAAATTCATTCTCCTGGTAACTGAAGAATTTATTCTGGTACCAAAGTTTTATTCTGGTACTAAAGTTTTTTTTTATTCTGGTACTAAAGGATTTATTTTCCTGGTGACTGAAGACTATATCCTGGTAACTGAGGCCGTACATCCATATTTTTTGATGACGGCCTGAATTACACTGATTTTAATAATTAATTACAATTAAACTGTCAATCGACAAACAGAACAAATTTCTAAAACTAATTTATAAATTAATCAACCATTTTAAAATGGGAAGGTTTCTTTTCAACCTTATAATTCACTATCACATTTTGCGATGTGCCAATTTGGGGTGTCGAATACAAAAAAGGAAGCGCTTTGCCTTCGACCGCCAATATTGAGAAATCCTCCCACCACGCATGCGCGGCGACGCGTTATCAATCTCTGTCTTGCCAACGAACAAAATCATTACTCTATAGTGATATTAAAAATATCGCTACAATGGGGTATGCTAACAGTCCTGAATGTTTTATTTTTTTATCGGGCACAGAGAGGACAGTTTGCATGTTTATTACATGGGTCTGGTCTGCGGGCTCTCGTATTTTGGGAAATGCCGTGATTGTATGAGTGATAGATGAAACCAGGAGGTACATAATATGTTTCATGTCTTATTTCCCAAGAAGAACGATAATGCTGAAAAATTAAGAATCTGTTTTTGATTTTATTATTTTATTTTACTTATTGTTTTTATGATAGATAAAATTTAATGTGCTCCATGAAATATAATAAATAAATAAATAAATAAAAAGAATATTATGTATATTTTTGAGATAATATACCTATTATTTATCTGCAATTTGTAATATTCAATAGGCATGTGTATATTATTATAATTAAATAAAACTGTCCATATAGTATTGATTCTATCAATTACATGATTTTATTACAACTTCGAAATATCTATATAAGTATGTACGTAAGTGTCGTGTTGGTATGCTCACCATCATTTAAGTATGTACATATATAGGAATATAAGTAATAGGAATTTAATCCCAAGCATGCGGTTTACCTTCTACCCTTGGTTTGGTACTTAACCTTACATGAAGCAAACACGTTTTAATTTGTTTACCAACTTGGAAAATTGATTTCAGTTTGTCAAGTTCTACTGACATTACGACATTCATTATAAAGTTAAAGTCACACGACGACACCGAAACTTGGCACCCATTTCGTAACTACAGCTCCCCTAGACAAGCACGCACTTTTCGATCGACTGCAAAGAATTTACGACAATCTACCTACATGTACCATGTGAGTTCGTCGGTAGCCTGGAGGTAGAGTCTCGGCTTCCGGAAAAAGGGTCCGTGGTCCGGCAAACTCCCCTTTCACGGCACAAGCTTTTAGCTTAGTGTGAAAAGTGTATAAGGTTGTATTTGGGTTTATAACAAAACCCAGATATATCTTTTTAAAAAAAAAAAAAAGATTATGCGTTATTGTTGCGGTTATAGTCGTAAATTCGTTTGTAGTCGATCGACAAGTGCGGGTTTTCTCTACGGCCCCAGCAGGTGTCGGTAGCGTATGTCTACATGTCAAACATTTTTTTTCTGTCGACAGAGGTTTTTAGATCATGGTGTCTCAGATTAAATATGTCGACAATATTTATTTATTTACATCTTCAACAGGGTACAAACAGTCATAAACAGACATAAATAATGTTGATGTAAAAATATCCGTTTTTTTTTATCACGGCATCTATTACAAAGTTAAGGGTAGGTACACGACGACTTTGAAATTAGACAAAAATATCGATACTTCAAGTGTCGCTAGCGTTTTTCTACATGAAGAGCATTTTTTTGTGTCGACAGCGGTTTATAGATCACGTTGTCTCAGATTTAATATATCGATTATCTGTAAAAATATTCGTTTTTATTACGTATATCTATAACGAAGTTAAATCTTCATCTGTGTCCTGTGGGCCTAGTCAAAACACATTTAAGCGTTACGTTTTCGTTCAAATAAGACGAGGTTGCGAGAACGCATCAATTTTCGTAGCTAAAATACACAATAGTAGCTACGAAAATGTACACGTTCTCGCAACGTCGTCAACGTTTGAACGAAAACGTAACGCTTAAATGTGTTTTGACTAGGCCTACTGGAGGTAAAGTATTAATTGTTATTATAACGAAATAAGTTGGCATTAGCTAGTAGGCAATCACAAAATTGTGATGTTTGTCCGCTGTAGAAAATTCCATGACGAATGAACGATAGGAAATATTATTTTAACCTTTTCATTTCTTGATAGCTATCATAAAAAATCATCCACACTTTTCTATCTAAAGCAACATGAATAATCTATTTCTCAATAATTTGGATAAAATTTCAATAATCCATCCTTGTTGAGGTTTTGCGAACACTTTCTGAACCTTACAAAGTCTCCACTCCTTAAGTGAAGAAACCAGGGGATGCTTGTAATAAATGTATACGTCAAAAATAAGACGTGCAAATGAGTTACAGACGTACCCACCTGATCGCCGAATTTGGGTTAGTCAGAAGAAATCACGCCTCTGCCATAAACTTGCTCTTTATATATTGATGTTGTATCATGTATATGTGATGATGATGATTATGATGATTCTGGATGATTTTATTATGAAGCCGTTTAACAGTCCCTAGACCGTCTCAAGGGCGCCGGTGAAGAGTTCAGTTTTCAATTTGCTTCTGAAGCTTGTGACAGTCTGATTATCTCTCAATGGCACCGGTAACCGATCCAACAACACCAAAAGCCCTCTCATAGAAGTTAGCCTTACCGGCTGTATTGGGCTCGGTAAGTCAGCCAGTTCCGAAGAGCGTAGAGGTTTTCTAGTGATCAAGTCAAGGGGACAAAGCTCTGTGAGGCACGATGGTGCCATGTGTGTAAAATTGCCTGTAATTAACGTACAGTAAAGAATAAATAATTAAAATTTAAGGATTTACATATCTTAGAGGTAACTGAAATATTACTAAGACCTGTAATTGAAAATTTATTAGAAACAAATAATTTATTCGCAATGAAAAAAAAACATTTATTTGATTGAACAAATTTGTGTGATAGTAATAAAATTATAAACACGTGTAAATTTATTTTGATTTCTGAAATTTTCATACTCGTAAATGTTTTTGACATCGGTTTGACTGTGTGAAAAATGTAGATGAAAAAACTTTGTGAATGAAAAATTTCCCAAAAGCAATGTGTAAAATTTGCTAAATTACGTTTTTATGATTTTTATTTGCTACCTACCGCATACAAATTTCAATAGTTTTATAAAAATGCGGCAACCATACAACATTATTTCATTACAAAAAATAATTTCAAAGAATCTCATTTAATTTCTGTGAATCACAATATATTCTTTTCAGAAATATTTATACAAAATCAGAATACTCAGTATAATATTAAAATATGCTGTTAATTTTTTAATATTTATCGTTTTTGTTATTTGAAAACCCAGCACGAAAAATAATAAGTTTCGGAGGAATTCATGGATCAAGACTCACTAAGCTTAAGGTCATCCTTAGAGATTCATGTCTTTTGGTTTTTATAGTACTTACAACGATCATTTCTAGTATATTATCAACAATTTTTCAGTCCTTAAAACTGAGTCAAAGATCGCTTGAAAATTTCGTAAAGGTATCAGCATATCTTGTTTCTCGTCAGACTTAACATAGAATGATTTGTTTGTAGCAATGTTTTATGATTCAAGAATCTAAACTCGTTACAAAGTAATCTCAAGGGATAGAATGCGATATTCACAAATGAAAACCCGTTTTAAGTTTTGTTCTTTCTAAACAACAACTATAAGTTACATAGGAATTCAATATCAGTTTAGGATCCTAGAAACTAGAGATGGGTAGACTATCAATGAAGCCGAATAGTCGATGCTCAAATGGGCAATTAGTCGCCCGATATGTCGGTAATCATAACAAATTGTTTTGGAAGTCATTGTTTGGCTTCATTCATCACATCACTACGTACGCATTCGTGTACTAACAAGTTTAATTTATTTTTTCATGTTTTCCTTACTTTATTGTTCTAATGAGACTGATCTGACTGTAAAAATTAAAAACTTATAGTAGTATTGACGATTTATAATTTTTTCGCGTGCCCATTTCGTTTAATGCCGATTAGTTATTGTCGTAAAAAAACCTAATCGTGTCGTCGGTTACTCGGAATTCCCGACTAATCGGAAACGAATACATTGATATGTATTTGAGTGTACATCTAATACGAATCTATAAAGTTTCAGGTATCCTACAGCCAATCTAAAAACTTGATATTATGTAAATTCAATTTAAATACGAGCGAATCGATAATATAAATTTTATTCAATGTTACAACTTGTAAGCTTAAGTAAAACTTTCGGTTGAGCTTTTTGCTAGTTGCGATAATATTAATTTACGAATAAAAAGTACGAGATAATATTTATTACTATAAATAGTTTTGAATAACATAGTTCTTTTATTTTATCAGAAATCTATCTGTGTATGTAATATTTTATTTTACAGCTCGTTTTACTAATTTAAACGTTTTTATGTTTTAACTTTACTATATATATGTTATGGCTTAATTTTTATCATTACATTTTATTTTTTGTTCTGTTTTTTTTTTTATAATTTAACTAAACATAATACATTAACACTTTTTATTGCATACTTACTATAAGCACATTTTTTTACATTTTCTCGAAAACAAAAAACATTTTTTACCCCTCGAGAAATTTTATTGGGTTAGTTGGAAGATATCGCGTCTCTGCTATAAATTCGCCCATTGTGCAAAATTATTTGTAAATACCTACCATGTTGTTATCCTTTTACTGTTGTTTTAATATTTTGCACAATAAATTATGTTTTTTTTATTTTTATTACACAACACATTTAATTTTTCACTTTGATTTATTTAAAATAAACTTTATTGTACTTGTACAATAAAGTGTATTACATATTATATTATTATTAATTCGTAACGCTGAGAATATGATGTTCATATGGAAGAAAATAAGGAATTGTCTTGTATTACATGTATAATTAATTACAATGGTGTCTGATATGTTACGATTTTTAATATTTAGGTAATTAAATTATATGAATGCCATACTGGTACTATAATATCAAGAGGTAAGTGTCTATGACACTGTTGGCATTTGTGTATCCTCGTGTCTAGGTCTTCCAAACCCTGTTATATAATCAGGGGATATTTCAAGATATGGTTCATAAGTTGTGTACCCTTATTCACATAGTCTAGATTTGAGGACTAATTCCTTAGGTTATGTGGTTTGCACATCATTGTGTCATTCCCTCAAAACCTGTTGAGTATGATCGTAATATAAGATGAATTCTAGACTTTTATCAGAAGGATTGGTGACACAGTTCATACATATATTGGAAAACATAGGAATAGATTACAACCTTATGGGCTTAAAGTATTGTGAATTGTGAAATTTTTACGCACTTTTAAATAGGGTAATACATTATTTATATTTTGACTCTTTTACGAGTATATTTTGTCAACTTAAATGTATTACCTGAAGTGTGTCATAGGCGAATAAATAAATAAATAAAACAAAATTTCATAGGGTGAGAGAGGGTTATTTCATTTAATAATAAATTATTTTCCTTCAACACTATTTTTATTTATGTATAAAATTTAAAAAAAAATCTTAAGCAAGTAACATATTATATTATAATTACAATTAAGTAGGTAATAATCAATGTGGTTTTTTGGTTTTTAACTACATCTAAAATACATATTTATAGCTAAAATATTACTAAATAATATTTTAACAATGTTTCACATTTGTGCTAAATATTTGGTATCAAAGTAAGTAATATTTTATTATTTATGAATTTAATTCAATAATGCAAAAAAAATATTGATAAACATGGACAGATGACAGTGAAAAAAAACAATTAAAATAAATATTTCATGTACATATTATGATAATGAACACAATACTAAAGAAAGTTATAAAAAGGGCAGTAAGTTATACCTTAAAAAGTTAATTTAAATATATATATATATATATATATATATATATATATGTTGTTGATAAGTTTTTCGCGACGAGGTATGTATGTATTGATTGTCTTTGCGGACACATCGCGTATTTTTGTTTGGTGGTGAGCTTTCGAATGCGCTCGGGCATCCATTGTCAAACCGACTGACTAATTTTTCTTCCTGAGTCTTTCGCTTCGCCTTAGAACCTGTGAAGATGTAGGACACAGAATCGATTTTAAGAACGCAGCTACGATTCAAAAAAGTAACACAGAATCTCACAGAATCCTGTACGAATCTATTCATATAGCCAAGAGAGACTTTGCACTGAACCAACGAGACGAAACAAATAAATTACACAAAACTTACCACCACTTAATAGACAAAATTAAGACGAACACGTTATCTTCCACACAAAAAAATGACAACATCGCAAACTTACCCACGCTAATGAATGGCAACAACGCAGACAAATTTACGACGAAACAAAACAACGAGACACCGTCCAATCTTACTCCCCCTACTGCTACCCCCACCCCTACATCTTCACAGGTTCTAAGGCGAAGCGAAAGACTCAGGAAGAAAAAAAATTAGTCAGTCGGTTTGACAATGGATGCCCGAGCGCATTCGAAAGCTCACCACCAAACAAAAATACGCGATGTGTCCGCAAAGACAATCAATACATATATATATATATATATATATTATGCTATTATATCAGAAATAAAAAGCTCAAAAAATATTTATGATTTAATGTAACTAAAAATTAAATAAATAAAGAATATGAAACAAAACTATAAAAATTAGAATTAGTAACTGAAATCATTTTAAAAAATACATTGAAAAGATAAGAATTCTGATTTCTTATTCAATGGTCCCTACAAAATTTAAAAAAAGATTGCTTGCAAAAGCAAGATTTTAAAATTTCAGTTAGATAAAATAAACACCAAGTAAAAGTAAACTATAATTTCTCTTGTATACCTATATATTCATATATTTCTAGATTCTAAACGAATCTCAGAATTGTCTGCAGATATGTCATTTCTGTATTTTGTGGATTATCTAACTAGAATATATTTTACTGTACACGTAATAAACAGTGGCGTTTTAGTATTCTATTCTTATTTTCAAAAAGTGTATTAACTAACGTTTTGAAACTTAAGCATTCGAGATAGTATAATATTCCAAAAAAATCTAAAGTAATAGATTCTATCAAAAGACAAAGATATTTATTTTAGTTATTCAAATTGTATACAGTAATTAAAAAAAAAATTACAGTCATGATTGAAATTACTAATTGCAGTATTGGCGTTCCGTACTTTCTACCTACCCCACTTAGGATATGGCGTGAGGGTATAGTTTTTTCCATGAAGAATTTTTATTACATCTATAGTATCATATTGAATGAAAAAATAAATACATTAGTCAATCAAAAAAGGTTATTAAATGTGAATTATTTGAATAAGGTTCTATATAACACAAAAACGTATTTATTTAGCGTAGAGATTACAAGCAGCTGTGATAAGATATCAATTTAATACTATCGTGAGGTTTGACAACAATCCAAAATTAAATTGGGTACTCTTAATATGTTTATTTATGTTCGTGTACCAAAATAGATAGATTGGTTCTTGTTCAAGTTATTGAAAATCAAATTCCATTGTTTGAGATGACGAAATAGATTGAAGGAATTTGTATGATATTTGTGGAATCTTGGACGTGTCTGACTTTTTGGGTTAGTATTGAAGAGACACCTTTACAAGCTGAATACAACAACTACTGTACTACTTATATAATATTATATTAAACCTTATGAACCTGAGTTATTCCATTAAAACTGAGTCTGCAAAGGATAATCGTTTTGTAATTGGAGATTTACTGTTGCTGAAAGGACAAGAAACTAAACGATATAAAACATATTACAAACATTTAGTAGGTATATAAGAATAAACAAAAGGTAACGTAAACAATAATATGAAGTAATATTCTAAGTTGTATTATAAAACTGTCGTTGAAATAAAAGCTGCTTTAAACCTGCACTGATTAATGCATAGTTTATACAAAACACTGATAAACAATCATGCATTCTGTAAACGCCATTTTCAGATGAATCAATTTGACAAGCAGGTAAACTATTACCACGTATAAGAATGTTTAACAAATTTTTACTTTATTTATTTATTAGTTCATCTCTTGGTCTTATGTCATAATGTTCAATCCTTACAATACAAATACAGCAAAATCACATTAAAAAAAAAAACAAAAATACATATACAAAAAAAATATATAAATATTTACTTACATTATCAAGAGATCCCACCAGAATGAAAGTGGGAAGTAGGTTAAGATTTTTAAATATTTTATTTCTCATCAAGCAAAAGTAATAAAAAAAAGATGTAAAAACAATAAGAAAAATTAAAAACGAAGAATTTTCATATAGGTATGAAGGTTTTCTGGGTTGTACAGTACTACTTCAGTTACCTAAGTTTAAAACATATATAATTAGTTCATATATCTATACGAATTTTTTGTGAAAATATAAATAAATAGGTATACCTAGATATATTTCAAGGAAAATATTGCTATTAAGTGATAATATTGGCACGTATAAGTAGATATATGAAATTTGTGATTTTTTGTATACTTGTTGTTAAAAAATATGATTTTAAGCAAATAAAATAAAATAATGATTAAAAGAAAACTATTTTGGAGATTAATACCAACTGTTTATATTTGCATTGTTTGGAATAAAATTTTGGTAACAATTGACTGACTTGAGATTGAAATTGGGCAAATCCGTTTGTATTAAAATGTGACCCTGCTGAACTTGCTGAATGTTGAGTATTTTCAATACTAAATTAAAATTTCTCCGCTATTATTCCTACAAATTTCATGAAATATTCCTACAATATTTTAAGTAATTTTTTTCGATTTTTCCATTTCCGATCCCAAATCATAAGTGTTCCATATGATATAATTATCCAAATTATTTTTATGTTAGTTACATACATTATGTGTTTAACTGAAAGTTTAATAACTTGAATTCTTTGAAAGAATTTTTACATACGTTTTTATTAAATAAAAACATGCCATATTTTCAAATCGACATTTACAATAAGCTTATAATGAATTGATATACATAATTACATAAAATAAGAGATTAAAGTGATGGATGATGGTGAATGAAAATGTATGAATAAAGTTCTATATTAAACATCACTATTAAAAGTCCAGCCAAGGAGTCCAGGTGTAGTTATATCTGGAAGGATCTGCTCTTGGATCGTTTACGATGGCAGGCTGAGGCAGAAGATATGATTTGTAGTAAGCTAATGTCTGTTTGATTTGTCTCACAATATGAGGGTAGATCTTGGATAGGTCACGTTGTTCACATGGATCCGCATCCAAATCGAAGAGACAGGATTTTCCTGAAAAGATAATAAATGAATTATATGATTGATTTTTTTTTATTTCTTTTGCTCAAAAATATTTCTCTTTAGTTAATGTGCATTTCACGATACTAGAATTATTGAATTGATCCTGATTTGAGGCTGAATCGAGATTTTTTCTTCTGAGCGACGCAATATCACGATTGGCGGTGGTGAAATTCTTCATTAGGCTTTGGAGGATGATGGGGTTGGACCGGGGGATATTGGCATGGTTTCATAACTTGGTCGTGGCGGCTTAAAGGAGGAGGATCATGGGAGTTGGAGGTGATGAGTTGCTTTTTGCAAAAAAATGTTGAAATGTTTACACTCGTGAATTGGACGATTTATTGATATTTTTTTGTATTACACAATTTGTGTTTCTGTATATAATATTTACTGTAGTATCTTTTGATTATCAATTAATAAAATTAAATCCTTTGCAAAGCTTTTCTCCCAAATGACGGACTTTGCTTTTATTATGTAATATCTTAAGCTTCCACTTTTTTGCTTTTCTTATTTTATCTTCATTATGTTAACCGTCTAAACTCTAAATCACCTGTAATTGAAAGCATGGAATCGTGAAAAAAAAAGAAAAAAATATTTCAGACATGATATGCTAGATGTTAAGATGCTTTCTATCAATAAATTGGAAATGTGATATTTCACAAGCGAGAATTGTTTACAATATCAGCCAAAATGAACCATTTAAACAGATAAACAATTATTTGCAAAAGGTAAAAAGGTATGTTGTGTATTTTCTTAAAAAAATTCCGATTACGTTAGATTATAATTGAACGAGTTGGGTTATAATTAACCATGATATTTAAATGATTGCTCCTAATTACTAAAATTTCCCGAAGGAGATTCTACATATAATCTCATTCTGAGTATACTAATTATATTAACTCTTATGTGAGCAATTGGAAATAATATATTATTATAAATACGTTTGTTTCTAAAATAAATAATTTTAAACGTGACACCTTAACCAATTTAAACACTTCAGAGAATTATCTATAACATGTCACATGAAACTCTCTTTACTCTCTTTAAAGCAAAGGAAATATTACACGTATATTATCTAGTAGATTATATCTCATTGGAGCTAACGACCGGTTTCATAAAAAAAGATAAAGTCACATTGGTTTTTAAAGTTCCTTTAACTTCAATGAGATATCGTTTATATGCTATGCTACGCTGCGATGGTTACCAAGATTAAATGTGAACATAAACAACAGTTGCCGCACGTCACACGTTATTGTCAATATTGTTTACTTATATCCAATATTGACATTATTTATTTATTTATTTATTTAAGTCAACACACGGCGTGAGCCTTTCACATGTTAATCTAGCAGTATAACAAACAACAAACACAAACAGACATAATAGTCAAGAATACATTATTGTAAAAAATTGAAGTAATAAATTAATGAAGCAACAGTCAATAATAAAAAAAAGCAAAACAAAAGAAGTCAATAGGAAACAAAAAGACTACGATAAAAAAAATTACATTAATTAATTATAATTATAATGACATCTGGTGTTCCGAAATTTAACTCAGTTAAAGTCTTCAAATTTAAGTTAGTTTATGAAACTCAAAATTCACTTTAAAGATTAAGGAATTTTATCTTTTATGAAACCGGGTGTTAGGCTATAAACTGTAATGATATAAGTGATTTACTTATGGAAGATGTAGGTACTTTGATGATGTGTTTTGTACATCGCGCGTATAGAATTCATTACTATGAAAGATACAGATTTATATTAATTTTTTTATAGATCGAAATTTCACTCATAAACATTATTTTATAAATTGTTTCAAAATTCAACCATATGCCCCAATTTTATTTCATAACGATCGGTACATTCTTTTGTTTGAGGAAAATCTGCATTTTAAGTTAAGTCATATATGCCCCAAATACCCGAATATCAATTAATATACTTGTAGAGTGAATGTACAGCAGTTATCGATTCCGGGATTTATCGATTGAAAGTTCAGGGATTTACCATCAAGCTACCGATTTTTGCAAATTTAAATTAGATATGTATTCTATTTTTTAAAATTAAATATCTACTTAACCTATTTACAGAAATAAGGAAACATATTGGTGAGTGACAATATTTCACATAATTGAAATAAAAAATAATAATGAAACAGGTAATATCCATACATCTATCCCGTCACGGCATCTCCTCTAAGTGGGTTAACCAGCGGATCAACTGCTTGCAAAAACATGCAAGTTGTCCTCTTCGTGCCAATAAAAGTTAAGACATTCAGGATAGGTGGCATTCCTCATCGTTGAATCGAATATCGTCGTTGCATATTTAAAATGGCGTATGTAAATACCTCAATCTTTTGACATTTCCTGAATAAACTGTTTATTATGACTTTTTCAAAGTTATTCTTTTTATGAATAATATCACATGCCAATAAAAAGCCAAAACAACGAATTTAATATCTCATCGAACAGATTTTTAAGAGCATACCTAAATAACATTAAAAATAATAAATCGCAATTAAAATTGTTCGCACATACGCCATTTTAAATATGCAACGACGATAATATATTAAATGTCTTAAAACGTTTTTTTACGAATCATCATCATCATCGCCCTCAACGCTCCTCTCGGAAGCACAGGCCAGAAACCAATCTTCCCACAACATTCCCTGCACTCTGATATCGTTGTCGTAGGAACGGTGTATCGTGAAAGAGGGACGCTCGGGCCGACGGAACCCCTGCTCATACCATTTTATATCCAAAATCCTCCTAAGACACTTGTTTTCAAAGCTAAGTATCTTCCGCTCTTGAGCCTTGGTTTAGTGTCAAGATTCACAGCCATATAGATGGATTGGGATGATACACGCATTAAACAGGTGACATTGTGTCCAGCAGGGCTACTCTTGAAAAAACTAAACACGATCTTAATCTAGTCTTGATCTTGATCATACGACGCACGAAGTGACTATTGGCCAAAAATACACACAAACCGATCGCGCGTTAGCGGTAGCGCGGTGTTTTTGACCATAGTCCCTTCTTGCGTCGTATGATCAAGATCAAGACTAGATTAAGATCGTGTTTAGTTTTGTCGAGAGTAACCCTGCTGATGGTGAGTCCAGACGCCTTCCAAACTTTGTTTTACGAATACCCGCCTATAACAATAAGAGGCTCGAAAATGTACAGAAAAGAGCGGGAGGCTTTTTTAATAATTAGAACGGGTTAACAAAGGTGAAATTTGACTATAGAATCTTTATTTTTACATAGGTTTACAGGTATTATCCAATATAAGCTATTGTCTATTACGTGAGTACATAAGTAAGTAGGTTTGGTTAGGTTAGGTAAGGTTGTGAGGTAGACTCGTGTAATAAAGTATAAGTGTTCTTCAATCAATTCATAAGATTCCTCCCCCCCCCCCCTCTTCTAGCATCCTATAGTCCTGATAACATTTCACATACACTGTTACTATTTTGATACATAGAAAAAATAATATCTGTCACTGATAATGTCATGAAAAAAAATAGGACATTTTATAAAAAAAAATCAGCAATGAGGTTTACCACCCATCCAGAATGTTTTTAAACTTTTGTTGGCGTAGAAAGGACGGTTTGCATGATTGTTGCATGCGGCTGGCCTGCTGGCTACCCCGCTTGTGGGATATGCCGTGATGGTGTAGTAGTAGTAGTTAATGTCACATACAATATTGACATTCGCAGAATTAGGTCCAATAATCAAATATGCCCTTAGATTGACGCTTATCCTAAGCTAGCACTTAACAAGCCTTCCTAGTAAATCACAACATCTTGCCCACTTATGAGAAGTGATGTGATCCACAATATTTAAATCTAGTATTATACCATCATGGCATATCTTACAAGTAGGGTAGCCAGCGGACTAACTGTGTGTAATAAACATGCAAACTATCCTCACTGCGCCAGCAGAAAATTAAGATATTCAGGACGGGTGCAAACCTCATTGCTGAATGAATATGTTAAATGTCTTTATTTGAACTAATCATAATTTTTCCATAAAAAAATCTATAAAATAACTATACAGCTTTTCAATATCAAATAAAACAAGATTTTCAAGATGGGTGGTATGCCTCATCGCTGAATTTTAGATATTAATTGTCTTATACATGAGATTTTACAAACACCTGACTTTTACAGTACACTCAAAAACTTAGAGAAATGCGTGCAAGATTTTTATGTTTAATTAATTAATGCAGTGAGATCACTAACTCTCCACTTGCGAGAGAAGTCGTATTTACATTGATGAAGATAAAAAATAAAAAAAAGATGAAGATAAAAAATAAAGTATAGAGTTTATATTATTTTTTTCACTCAACAATACATATTTTCAATTTATTTAATTCAATATTGTAACTCCCAAAATGAATATAAATTTTATTAACAGTAAAACGCTGTTAATTTTTCATTCAATTGATCACGGCCAATGTCTTGTATATTATTTCTTCTTAGTATAGGTATATAATAATACTCTAATGTCTCTACGTAGGGTAGTAAATACTCTATAGCAAATAGGTAGGTGCCTGTTATACACTGTTACAATACATATTGTGTATAGATGTGTCTGTGTATGTATGTAGGTATACACAGTGTTGCTACTAAAAAGTATAAAAATCGACTTCTAAGATTTTTTGATGAGACATTATTTTGCTTTGAAGAGCTGTTTTTTTTTTATTCTTCTTTCGAAGTTGAGGACCTTCTTAAGAGTTGTTTAAAAATCAATCTCCAGTGACGTGCACTTGTATTGTATATATTTTTTTAACGTAAAACTGACACTAATTAGTTTTTTTCAGTACGTCATTTTTACCTCGACTTTTATAGATTTGTCAAAAAAAAACTAATTTTTTATTAATTTTAACATTATTTATTATGAAAATATTACCTTTCAACTTTGAAAACATAAAAAAACCAAACATATTATATGCCGTTTTCTTTGTGGGGTATACAAAATTAATCAAGCTTCATTCACTGAATCGTAGTAAATAAGATGCATTTTTTATTCAAAGAAGGTTATATAACCCATCCTAAATCATTTATTTTTTTCGCCATGAAATGAATAGCTTGAATGTTTATAACATGCGACTGGTCTGCTACTCCACTTATAGGATATGCCGAGACGGTACAGTAGTAGTTTCAAGGAAACATTTGGAAATATAGGAGTTTAAATAAATTATTTAAATCTACAATTAAAAGAAGTTATAGAATATGCTCTATTTTTTTTAAACACGATGAGTAGATTGGTAACAGAAAGACAGAAAGTTTTGAAATTTAGTTTTAATACCACGAACCACCAATGAGTTGAATCAAATAAAATATTTTTGATTCAGGGTTGAGTACATAGGTATTATTAATTTTGAATTATTACTTTACAATTCTTAAAACTGTAGGGGTGAGGGTTGAGTTCTACAACCTCCCTATTTCTATGTATTTTAGGTACATTGTGCTTTATAGTCTCTATACTTATCCATAAATACTTGAAATTATCGAAAATCGTGATAATTTGACACCATCGGCGGAATTATAGATATTATTAATGATAATAATTTACCTAACAAGATATCTGCAAAAGAGGAGATGATTCATTTGAATAATGACCTTTTAATAACGCCTTTTGCCAATACTATTATTTTATTTTCTTCAAGTGTTTATTTTCTTCATTTGTTGATATATTTTTGGTATAAATTGTATTATTTATACAATTTTAGTTTTCGTTTAGTTAATTTTCTGAATTTATTTCGAAAACATTTATGCAATGTTTGATTAATACATTTTACACATTAAGTATTCGATATAGATTATTTTTTCACTGTTTTCGGATAATTTTGATTTCTATAAAAGCCAGGAATTCATTCGCAAACACTTATCTATGAAACGTTTAATATGTATTTTGGAATAAACAATGTTGTAACATAATATGTGTACCATCTATTCAGATTGTTTATTTATATACATCAATAATCATTCTTTTCTTACATTGATCACAATAGGTACATACAATTGTACAGAAAAATGCACACTTTATCGCACAGGCGCGATAAAGCAAGATAGTCTTCTCCAACTAACTTGGGATAGTTGAAAGAGATTGTCTTATTTTATTGATGATTCAAATAAGGATACGAGTGAATAGGGATACTTATGAATGATTAGAATTGGATCAAATAGCGCCTTATATAGAGATCTGATTTCAATATTACAATATTAATTATCAAATGCAGAAGGTTATGTAAATATATTATTCTATATTCTAGATAGAATACGGTGTAGTGTAATGAGACAGTATATACATATGTACAGTTGCATTGAGACCATATTATGTACAGTTGCATTGAGAAGTTCTGTCACACGTGACATGTGTACATTAATATGTAGGAATTGAATTTTGATATGAACGAAAAGGTTGCAGGCAGCGTCTGAATTCTGGACATTAACTTACATTTTTTGAATATTTTATAATTTGGTTAAAAAAAGTTTCGAGATTTGTAAAATCATCGCCGAATATCTTTAAATGTCAAAGATTTCATTAATGTAATTATTCTTTAATTACAGCTTTGAAATACGTTTCATTTTCAGTCGCAGTTACGTTACAGTTGACTCAGCTTTAGAATTGTGAAAAGATATTTCTATCTATTTCTATCTATACCCTCACGCCGTGTCCCAGGAGGGGTAGGCAGAGAGAACGGAATGCCATATAGATCTATCCTTACAAACTTCTTTCGCTTCCTCCAC
Organism: Athripsodes cinereus; assembly: GCA_947579605.1. NCBI lineage: Eukaryota > Metazoa > Arthropoda > Insecta > Trichoptera > Leptoceridae > Athripsodes > Athripsodes cinereus. The sequence continues at coordinate 28,303,400 of OX388310.1, read as the reverse complement.
ATTCATCCAGTTTCTTATACATATTCACCGATTTATCTTACTCAACACGCGGCCATCTTTTAGGATTTGATCCACATGATCAAGTCACGTGAAAAGATAGTTTAACTTAAAAATACAAGTAGATAGCTTTCTATCGAGGCTACTAGCTTCCTTTCAGTTGTAACAAGCTCAAGACAGCTAGCCAGCAACTATATTATCTCAACATCTAACAATAATTCGTTTTTCACATTTCGATTCCAAAACTTATGCAATAATAACGTTCATTTGAACATTTGGCTTATTTCATGTGGCTTCCTTGCCGATCCAACCTAAGGATTGTTATACAGAGAAGCTGTGGATGTGTGATGAATACCTACTAAATATTGGAACTTGAATGATGTGATCTGAATACGCATGACATTGCTAATCAAAATGCACTTGCCGATCACTTCATACTGTCTAGTATAGGCATGTAGTACCTACATAAAGGTTTGTATTGGTGAATGGGTCATACAAATATAGAAATAATATGTAGGTTTGTATACACCAAACATATTCCCTATATTTTATACTAGCTTTGATCCGATTTTGCTCAGTAGAGTCGGGTATGGAATAGAAAAGTAAAAATATTATGATATTTTCATGAGAGATAATATAAATTAATTACAAAAAATATTTATAATACCTAATAGAAATATGTACATATAACTGTAGTGTGAGTGTTAAATGGATTAGGCATTTATAGGATTAATATAGTTGTATTTAACTTTTTTTAGTTATAAGCTGGATGTGGAGATGAGTGGAGCATGTTGACAAGTCATTTCAATGACTTAACGGGCTTCGTTCGTTGGTTGCACAGTTTTATGAATATATCTTTATATGTGATTTGATAAATGTGAATTGTAATTGTATGTATAAAATATGAAATAAAGATTATATTAATTGTTTGTGTGGCTTGATCGAGAATAAACATATTTGAGAATTTGAAAAATGTATTAAAAAACAACACTTTATTTAAATAAATAAAAGATACCTTGATAATATGAGTTCTCATAACTGTCTTGACGAAAACGCTCGAGTTTGTTTACGAAAACGCTAGAGTTAGAATCAGTGTGGAAAATTATTTTTAATATCTACACATTTTTGAACTCCTAGAATATCAGCCCCCCTAGACAAGCACGCACTTGTCGATCGACTACAAACGAATTTACGACAATCTACCTACATGTACCGTGTAATTATGCGTTATTGTTGCGGTTATAGTCGTAAATTCGTTTCTAGTCGATCGACAAGTGACGGTTTGTCTAGGGGGGTAGAACTCCTAGAATATACATGAGACCTCAATGTGTGTGTGTTTATGTGTACTGTGTATGCGTATAATGTGTTTGTACAATTCTGTGTAAATATTGTTTAACTTCTCCTTAAGTTGTTTATTTGTATGTAATCGATATAATATGTATCTGCATATTTGAATGAATGAATAATTTATTATATAATATATGTAGGTATATTTTATATGTTATTAATATGTAAATTTAACACAATCATGAAACTACCATATAAGGCTTAGAAAAGACAATATGACCTCATACAATGGTTCAATTGTAAAAATACATCGATAAACATGTTATTAATATTTTGACAAAATATAGAGAATGAAAATTTACTTACTAAATGACGACACTGATTTAAAAAAAAATAAAGTAGGTACCTACTTTTTTCCATTTCCCTTAATATTTTAGTTTTTCAACCAGAAAACCCTATTTCTTTTAAAGGATGCGACTTTGTAGTGAAAATATTATTTTTCCTCTTCCTTGGCAATTAATATGGCCATAGGGAACATATTATTATGAGCAAATATATTTACGAACGAACTAGAATGTTTATTAAATTTTCTATACTATACAGTAACCCATTCACTATATATTTAATATAGTCGCTCTAGGCAAACACGATGTAATATGAGTGTTTCGGTCTCAATTTGATTGCTTATTTGTTCATGTGCCTTTATATTAACTTTCCACTGCGTGTTTCTACGTATATTAAAACTGAAAATAAAATGGAAAACTACCTCTAAAAATACATTGAAAAAATACAAGTTTATAAATAGGTATTCAATATATGTATGTAGGTATAATATATCTACATAGCTCCTATATTAAATGTTTATTTTTCTAACACATGAAACTACCACATAAAGCTTAGAAAAGACACCGTCACCTTATTCGGTAGCGCCCCGGATGGGACTTGAACCCGCATCCCTACCTTGTCGCGAGGAGTGATTTGTCCAATTAAGCTACCGGGCGATTTGCCGAAGGCTCCGATATTCTCTCTTATAAACCTCAATGATAGCTTCACGTTGATTGGACAAAGCACTCCTCGTGACAAGGTAGGGATGCAGGTTCAAGTCCCGTCTGGGGCACTACCGAATAAGGTGACGTTGTCTTTTCTAAGCCTTGCAGTTTAATGTGTTAAATTTACATATATAACCTCATACAATGGTTAATTGTAAAAAACAACATCGATATTAGTGTAAGTGTTAATGCAATATTAATATAAAAAAAATACGAAATATGATAAGAATCTTAGAAGTTGATCCAAGTTTAATTGGAAGATATTTCAATACAACGTTAAATTCGTCCACTGTATGTTGAGCAAAAAAAATTATGCATGTTAAAAAATATATACTTATAAAAATTTAGTTGCTGAAAATACCAGATTTACAAATTTATTGAATTTATAAGTTTTGCATAAAATTTTATTCTGAGAAATATCTTTTAACACCGCAATACTTTTAGTATCTCAAAAATATTTTTTTTTCAAATTTCAAAGAAAAAGTTGAAAAAATAATTGTTCGAGAACTTTTTTCTTGCAAACTTTATGGTTAAACTTATTTCGAAATAAAAATATATTTGTCTTAGAATAATAATATTTCAACAATTTATGAAAGAGCAGTTTTTATGAGTAAGTAATATTAAATTTCAAACTCTTGACTTATGAATTTAATAAATTGTATTGATAAAAATATTTACCTGGTTTAGGTTGGCAAGGCGATGAATTATCCTTAAGACAGGTTACAGTTGCTCTGTCTCTCAAGATAGACATTTCAGAAGGAGTTGTTGGTCTTAAGATAGTTCCAATAGATTTAGAAGTCTCACTTGTAAATACTTCATTGTAATCATAAGGAACATAGTGTACATTATATGTTCCATCATCTCCGTAGAAGTCATCGAAATCTCCGTTCTTGTATTCTCCCAACACCAGCTTCCAGGCTCCTCTCCTGTAAGATGCCACACGTTCCTTCTCGTCGATGTTATGAAGGACTTCCAATCTTGCTGATCTTCTGTTGTCCAGAAGTGAGACCCATTGGTCCATTCCATCTGTTGTATATGGTAGTGATGCGGAAAAGCCTCCTGAAAATCGATTATAAAAATGATTTACTTGAAAATTCTTTGTTATATTATAATGATGCAGCCAGTACTCATGTATGGATCCGAATGCTGGGTTTTGAGTAAAAAGGATGAGGCATCCCTTTTAATATTTGAAAGAAGGATACTCAGAAGGATATTCGGACCTGTGCGGGACAACGGAGTTTGGAGAATTCGATAAAACGGAGAAGTCTACAACTTGTACGGTGAGCCCAACATAGTTAAATGTATCAAAGTTGGAAGACTGAGATGGGCTGGGCACGTGGAGAGAATGAGTGAGGAAAGAGTGCCAAAGAAAATCCTCCATACAAGACCACAAGGTAGACGTAGCGTTGGTAGACCCAAACTCCGTTGGATGGATGGTGTACAGAGAGATGTGGGCGCCGTTGGCATCAGGGATTGGAGGAGTGCATGTCAAGATAGGGGAAGATGGAGGCAAATGTTGGAGGAGGCCAAGGCTCACAACGAGCTGTAGAGCAATTGATAATGATGATGAATAATAATAAATAAAAAAAGATATACTGGACTGTTTTTCGCACTTTCTTAATCAAGAGTTAAATTTATTAAAAAATATTTATTATTGCTTCTGCTATTGTATTGCAAAATGTTTGAATTTAAAATTTGTGATACATTTTACGAGTACTTTGTTACTTTTTAATATAGTGCTATGTACTATTTTCATCGCTATCCATTTGTTCATGAAAAAAACTCTCATAAAAATTGTTCCGAATATTCAAAAACAAATAAATAAAGAAATAAGTTTTGATACTTCTGTTTCTCCCAAAAACTGATTATAAGAATTCTAATTATTTTTTAACTGACCTGCGGCAGACATGAGTGTCGGTAGCCAATCCGTTATATGGAACAGTTCATTGGAAACTCTTGGAGTGTCTCTGAAACTTCTGCTCCATGCGCAAGCTGGGACGTGGATGCCTCCTTCCCAAAGAGTATACTTAATCTGGAAAAACAAAGGATAATTTTATCCATTAAAAATCATTTGCCGTTGAGCTCTACACCTTCTAGTCAATATAAAATCAGATATGTAGGTATACATGGCTTCAAAATGTGAACTACGATTTATCAAAATAAGTGGACCTACCATATATTTTTTACATACATACATACATACCATCACGCCGCTTCCCTCGCGGGGTAGGCAGAAAGGATCGAGCGCCACTTCCTTCTATCCTTGCACACATCTTTCGCTTCCGTCACTGTCATACAATTCCTCATGCATGCTCTCCTGTTCAACGTGCTCAACACGTGACCGTCCTGTAGGATTTGATTTAAATGATCTTGCCATTTAATCCTCGGACGTCCACGTCTCCGAGCACCATTCCTCTCAGACAAATATATCTTTTTAGTCATTCTGTCCTCATTCATTCTTTCCACGTGCCCAAACCATCTTAACTTATTTACATTCATCCTTGTTATTACACTAACTTTCATTCCACATTCCTTTCGTAACTCACTGTTACGCACACGATCTCTCAGACTTTTACCACACATCCTTCTCAGTGATCTCATTTCAACTGCATTTATGCCACTTTCATCCTTCTTTAACCATGTCCACGTCTCACTTGCATACATAAGTGTTGGCACTAAGATAGCAGGTATATTTCTTTATTCATACAAATTGGTTGGATGGATCTAAAAATTGCCAACCTTGAAATATCCATGGGTGAGAGATGGCCCTAAATTTAATTTTTATACAAATTTATTATTTTCATTAATCAATAATTAGTTCAATGAAAAAGCATTAATTTTTAATAGGTTCTCGTAACGTTGTATTAGGAAAAATTATAAATTTTAACTTATTAGAAAAAGTGGGTTTGTGCAATTGTATAATTTTCCTCAATGATTCAATGTCCTTCAAAAGAACATTCGAGTTGATTAATATTGAGTTTAAAAACACTTAACATAAATTAAAATAAAAACCTACAAGTGTTGGTGTTAAGAGTGAAACAGTGTTAAAAACAAAGAAAAACAATAAAATATAAAAAAAATACCGTAATTAGGAACTAATAAAATCCAAAAAATAATTATAATTGGCTATATAATATATATTCATACATATAGAGATTCGTCCTCCATTAGTGTGAGAATCGTAAGAAAATAATGAAATAGTTATATATTACATAAAACTCACCAAATATTAGAAGCAAATAATTAAAAAATCACATCATACAGTGGGTCAATGTCGCGTGTTTAATTATTTCTATAAATTTTTAAACTTAATCATACAAATTAAAATACTAAAGAATTTTTAATTACTACTGTATAAAATTATGCATCTTATTATTATAAATGTCATGTTATTCTTAATCCATATCCAAGCAAATATTTTTTATTATATGTATAATGTCATCATACAGATTAAAATTTGTATATACTTGGTTATAATTACTGATTGTAATTCTTGTAAAAATTGCATTAATCATGTAACTAATTATTAATTTCAGAGAATCATAATGATTTTTTATATGTTTTATTTGTAAATTTCTACATCCCTTGAGTGGAGAACTGTTATTACGAAGTTTGATAGAAACATTAAAAAAGATCTATAATTATAATTAAGGGTACTGAATTTTACATTTGTATACAATTTATTGTTGTTGCAGAAAGTTACAGAAAGCTCAGGACAGAGATGCCTGGAGACATATGGGGGAGGTTTGTGTTCAGCAGTGGACAGGAATAGCTGCATAATAAGTAAAGTAATACAATTTATACAAGATTCTATCGCGTCGAGTCTACTCAAAAGGTTTATTGGCGTTTTCACACAATATTGTATACTGCAGCTATTATTACAAATAGAAAATAATGTTTCGACATTTTGGTGTTGAAAAAATACAATTTCTATTGGTTAGTATATAAGTGTACTGAAAAATCATCCCTAGTTTTGTCTTAGTTGCAATTTACATTATGTAATGATTGGTCGCTTAAATCGTATTTATTAGGGTTTTCTGGAAAATTTTGTATTACAACAAATTTTATAGTTCATTGTTGGTACATTGTTTTATAATTGTATTTTTATTTTATTTGTGATTTCCTTATCATTGTACTGCATCAATTGTGTAGTCAATAAAGAATTACTATTATTATTTTTATATAAACCTACTCGCAATAAATGCATCGGTAGTTAACATATGAGCTAATCAATTATACAATTATCAATTACAATGAAATTGATACATCACAATTAACATTATAATATGGTTAATGTATTATTTTATAATTAAATTTTTATCACATAAATATGTAATTAACATCAGTGCTGGAGATCATAACGTAAGTATAGTACTCATGTAAAGGTTGCATACATGATAATGACAACTTTATAATTAAGAATTATTTTATAAAATATACTAAACTCATCTATACCTATACTTAAAGCGGTATATTCAGTATTCTACCCTAAGAATCAAACACGTTTTGCTTGTCTATTTAGAATATATAGTTTGATGGTCAATGAGTTGTATCTCTTTAAAGATTTTTTATGTTGCTATGTAGTTTGAAATTCGTGAAAGATAGGTATCATATTTGCAGGATAATGTTTTAGCACTGTTGGCGAGAAATATTTGAAACATTCCATAACCTATGAAATGTGATGTCGTTGACACTCAAAAAAGTGAAACAAAATCGGGTATGAAACAAAACGAAAGTTCATACTAGACCTGTATTGATATTGTACAGTCACTTTAAGTATGGTTTTATAGTGTGGATCATCAGCAGAAGTGAAAGCGGACGGCTGGCAGCCTTTGAGATGTGGTGCTGCAGACGCATGCTGAAGATCCATTGGTCGAAACCGAAAAAGAGAGGAATCAGGGTATGCGAAAGAAGGCAACTCCTTACAAGAATCAGATAACAACGAGCTAACTAGATCAGCTACAACATTAGGCACGGAAGCCTGCTTATCACCATCGCAGAGGGCAAGACCGAAAGCAGAAATGGTATAGGTCGACCAACTGAAGAAGGACATGAACTGTGACACATACTTAAAACTAAAGAGACTAGCTAAAAACAGAAGAAAATCCAAACTCGTTGCAGACCAATCCAACGGATTGTAAGTAAGTAAATCATTACATATATGTAATCATGAAATGTGTCTAAGTGAAAAAGCCTCTCCCCGAATGTGACAAAGTATGCATACCAAGGATTGGACTATACAGCCATCTTAAATGCCATAGATGACAGGATCAAAACAACTCATCTTAGTATTATGCTCGGCAACGAGTTAAGAGCATTATTATAATCATTATCGTGAAATAACGTAACGTAATCTATAGGCGTTACTACAAGATCTTTGAAAACTATTGTAAGGAGATAATAATGAGTAGATATTAAATTTATTCGCAACTTATATAGAAAACTATGAATGATGTTAATTAGCATCCATCATTATCTTTTTAATTAACTTTAAATAACATTATTATAAATATATATATGAAAATATGTATAGTATATATCTGTATTTATAAGTGTCTAACAAGGTATGTACATTTGCTAATAACACACCTTTTAATTAGTTTATGTTATATTGTATGAGAATTGATACCAATGTTAATATTACATACCTAGTTAATAAGACCAGCAGGGTTACTCTTGACAAAACTAAACACGATCTTAATCTAGTCTTGATCTTGATCATACGACGCACGAAGGGACTATGGTCAAAAACACCGCGTTACCGCTAACGCGCGATCGGTTTGCGTGTATTTTTGGCCAATAGTCACTTCGTGCGTCGTATGATCAAGATCAAGACTAGATTAAGATCGTGTTTAGTTTTTTCAAGAGTAGCCCTGCTGATACATTGATTAAAATGATTACGTTTTGAAATGTTTTTGATCATCTATTTTTGTCTGTGGAATGTGCACTAAATAAAAAAAAAAAAAAAAAACAAATGTATTTTAGCTTTGTTCATTCGCATCTGTCATACTTGAATAGCGTTTGGGGTAATGCAAACAAAACGATCATTGATGAGTTACAGATTGCACAGAATAAAGCAATAAAAGCATTGTATGGCCTTGATAGACTGACACCGACATTTGATCTTTACTGTGGAACAAATATTGCAAAAATGGTAGATATATATAAGTACGAATCAACCCTATTGATATTTAAGGTGTTAAATGGACTTGTGAAGATAAAAATGAATTTCACTACGTGTGACACAACACATTCTTACAATACTAGGTGTTGTTCAAATTTTGTCATAAACAATGTGAGGACAAACTATGGAAAACGGAATTTGGACTTCCAAGGAATGCAATTGTACAACGCATTACCTGAAGAAATAAGATCCATAAAGAGTTTAAGAAAGTTCAAAAGATCACTAAAACTTTTTTACTGCACACAATCTTCAGGATCAATAGCTCATGGATGATGATGTTATTATTTCCAACGTAATTAAAATTAATGTGTTTTCTGCAATGTTATATTCTTGATATACACCTAAATTTTTTATTTGTTTTATATTATTATGTCTTAACTTGTATTTTGTAGTCTCTAAGCGAATTTATAATTCTTTGAGACAAATAAATAAATTAAAAAAAAAAAAATCTGTTAATATTCATAAATTAAATTTAATGCTTTAACATATTATGACAAGACAAACTAAAAGACTAAGAATCCTAAAAAGTTTTGGAATGAATATAAAATTCACTCGATTGCGGGTGCATTGCCGTAAAATGAAATAAGAAGAAGAAAGAATATAGAATTGTGAGATGTTATATATCATGTTGAAAGATTTGTTTTTTTTTTAATTTCATTTGTTTTTTTCTGCTGCTGAGATCGCCTTGGCTAAAAGTTGTTATGGTCTTAGTGCAGGGTGAAAATTTTCAGATATGTATAATTATTATTATTTCCGTAGATAATATTATGTTGTGTAGTGTAGTAAACCTTTTTTTAGAAGAAAAGGTCTACCACCCTTTTCAGCATGTTTTCGAATGGCGGCGTCCACACAGCTGGATGCGAACGTTAATCAAGGTACGTCTCATGGACAGGTAACGAAGGCATTCATTCGAATATTTCTTCGGAGAATGCTCCGAATTGTCGCCGAAAGATTTAAGATTTTTGCTTGATGATTGACGTTCGCGTCCAGCCGTGTGGACGCCGCCAATTTGACTTCAATTGGCAGAAATATAACTAATTATAAAGTAGGTACCTACATATTAATTTAATTACGAAGAAAGACCTACCTGTTAATAAATTATACATAAATTACGTTCACGAATAACATACATACATCCACAGAGATGCATTGATTTTCATTCATCGTTCTATACCAAAACGGGAATTTTGGGTACAGACAGGGATTTTTGAAAAATGTGATAGAGTTTGAATTCTAGCAGCATGGACGTTTATTAAACTTGTTTGTAGTCACACGACATAAAAATATGTTTCATAAATTTTTATGTAGATAAAATTAGGAATTAATTATGACATCTATGAGACAAATAACACGACAATACAATTTGAATAATTTGATTTGTAATGTCACATAATAAATTAAATATTTTTCGTCGTGGAATTACAGAAAATACTGGGAAAATTCGATTTATGATAATTTTAAACGTTTGATTCAATTAAAGGCAAATACGGGTTCGGATGACAATATTTTGTAGCACTGTAAATAAAAGCAGTAGAAATAAAACAGTTGTTTTGATGTAAACAATTTCTCGTATACGGGAAAAATAGCTATCTACATACAATTCTACTACTAATTCTACTATATATTAGTACCATCACGGCATATCCCACATAAAGATTAGCCATCAGACCAGGGGGCCTAAAATGGCCAAATTGAGCAATTCCTTTACAATTCATATTTTTGTGAAATGCTACCGTTAAATCGTTTTACAATACCCATTATGATTCATATAAAGTGGCTTTTTTAGCCCCCAAGCTACATGTAATAAACATGCTAGCAGTCCTCTCTACGCCAAAAGAAAATGAAGACATTCAGGATGGGTAATGGCAAACCTCATCGCTGAATTTAAGATATAAAATGTCTTTTTCTATAAAATATAATTCAGTTTTCCATTCATCCGTTTATGCCATCAAACGATTCTTCATAATCGGGGTAGCCAACGGACCAAAAAAATGCAATAGACATGCAAGGCTAGCCAACCTCCTAGCCAATAAAACACATATCACTGAACTGAAGATGTAAAATATCTAGATACGTGATGTTTTACGAATATTTACAGGACACTCGAAAACTGACACAAAATTGTGGGAGATCTATTTTAATTCCGGAGATTTTACATGGTCATATTATGATCACACTATATAAAATGGTTAAGCAAAGGATTGGTAGCTATCCTTTGCATCTTCATCTTCAACGCTTCACGCTTTAAGACATTCGTAGATGTGTGGGTATCAAGATGGGATCTGCTGCGTCAGCCGGGTCCCCCGCCCACTGACGTGGTAGGATCGTAGATGCCAACACTGGCATAGTTGTATTAGAATAGAGAGTCCAAATATTAAAAAAAAAATCTTCACCTAAACGGATAAATAGGAGTTCTTGGACTCCTGAAATATCCGAGAAATAAAGATATTTCAACATCTATCCTTTACATCTGCCATTTACGGTAAAATCGATAATTTACGGAAAAGAGTGGGAGACTTATAACAAGTTACATAAATGTTTAGTTAAACAATAAAATTATGATAAATACACGTTTCCTGATACAGTGGAAATGACTATTTAAGTAGAATAGTACTATGTATGTATCTCTGTCTATTATCGATCTTATCTTTTCAAGGACCTTTACCTACATAAACAATGTGCGTGCAAGCCTTTAGGAAAATTATTTGATACCTTTTATAAATGTGTACTACTTAGCTGTTCTATGAACTTTGATTATACAGAATGGTCATATAATTTATATAAATTAAAATTTTGATTATTTTCATAACAATGATATGCGAACTCTGGAGAGTGTGAAAGTGTTCGAGGCAGGCTTAAAGAGCCTACTGTTCAGGAGGTGTTATGATTCTTGAATGGGCCCTTGCGGTGGTTTTTCCACAAATCGGCGCATCTTAGAAAAATATTATCTAGCTATTTTTTTTTAATTACCATTCTAGTAGGTGCTGATAGTTCATTATGAAAAGAAACATGAATGTGGTTGAATAAGGACGAAAGTGGAGTAAATGTAGTAGAGACGCGATCACTGAGGAAAATGTTAAAAATAGATGTTAGAAGAATTGACGGACACAAGAGGAGTGTTATAAATAGAATCCGAGTAAATAAGTTTTGAAAAAGGACAATGGAGTAAAAAAATGTATTTATACCAACTAAATTACAAAATAAAATAGTGCATATATTATATAGCCTCTTATACCAGCATATGCTTACTAGGGATGAAAAACTATTCGCAAGGAAAATAATAGTTATATTTTGAATTTATTGTCGTAACTGTATAAAAGTTTTTCTTGAATAATATTGAAAATGAAAAGGTTTGGACATGTGGATTATACGGATGATGAAATCCCGGGGATTCCACGAGACACTTTGATTAATTTCATTATTATTGAAAACTGTCAAATATTGTTTTATATTTAAATGGCAATATCAAAAAAAAAAAAAAATTATTTAGTAAAGTCACCCTGTATAATAAATCTTTTAACAATTAGCAAGTAGGTTATTTCAACAAGGTTGCTTAGTAGGTACAACCATAGACAATTATAATACGCTTAGTATATTCTCACGATGAGATACAAGTGTCACAAATAAACATCAACTTATTTGCTAACAGAATTTTCATTTTTATTATAATTAACATCAATGTCAATGGTCCGTGGAGTCCCTGGCAAAAAAGGTATCCCACTTTTTCTGTAAGTTTTCAAGTGTCCTGTTAAAGACAGGTATTTGTTAAACATTATGGTGACGTTTGACATTTTCAGTTTAACGATGACTTCAGAGATCGATGTTTTCCATAAAACATTGCATAAAAAACAATACAAATAATGTTGCTCAAATAAGTTAAGCCTATGCTACGGCAAACATTTCCAGAATTTTACAAACATATGTGTTACCATAGAAAGAAAACTAAATTTATAAAATATATTGAAATCATATGTTCATTGCAAATAAGATTTATCTCCACACACATGCAACGAACAATCTCAGTTACATTCATCCATATAAAAAAAACATTCTTTTCCACATACAATACACCATTTAACCCACATACAAACACAATATAACACGTCTTCCAAACCACACACGAAATTAAAAATGTCGTTCAACAAATCACAAAACGCTTCCAATCGAAGATCGGACATCCAATAATAACATTTGATACATATAATATTTAACATATCTCTATCTATGAAGATATATTATTACGACTTAATCCATAAGTATGGCAGCCAATTGACATTTAATAAACAAGTAAAGTATCTTCTTTATTTTTATTAATTCTCTGTTACGACAAAAAATATGAAATGGATGTCATAAATATATGACATTCGGAATGAACCTCATCGCAAAATTAGAGATATTAAATAATTTATTGCCTTTTACAAGAGACTCTAAAACTTTAAGAAAAAAGTGGGGTTATTTATTCTCTGGCGGGAACTCCAAAAAACAAAATTTAGATATAATGTATAAATAATTCGAAAATAAGCGAACACTAATGTATAAGAATAATCTCATAGGACCCTTGGTAGATTCGCGATTTGCGTTGGGTTTAAGTTAGTAGATGCAGTGTTAATTAGATATCATTAGTTAATGAGAATAAAGTCTAAGATATTATTAACATTACTCCGAAGGTTTCTGTAATATTTTCATTATAACAAAGTAATTACAGGTTGTTTTGACAATGTTAATAAACACGTGCATGACGTAGTTGGTTGTTTCAAACTTTAACTACTGGTTATGATATGGGAACTGTGCGGTGATTTATTGCATTATTGTCTTTTTTTATTTATTTTTTATTATTTATAAAGAAAATTTTATCGTAATTGTTTTGTCAGAGGATGTAACATCATAATAATAATCGCCTATCAATCATTCGTAATCATAATATTAAAGTCAATTCTGTTTTGAATGTGCTTTGATGGTATTTTACACGATCATGTGTCATACAAAGAGTACATCGTCGTTGATGAAGACTACGGACGTGTTATAAAAATTCCCAAAAAAACGTTCTCTTGATCATAGCAGACATCAACAGTTAAAGCTTTGCGAGTGATTTGGTTATGTTTAGTTTAAACTCCCGTGGAGCACCCGGTAAAGAATTGGTCTCCCACTCTTCTCCATAAGTTTTCGAGTGTCCTGTAAAAGGCAGGTGTTCGAAAAAATAAGACATTTTACATCTTAAATTCGGCGATGAGGTTTGCCACCCATCCTGAATGTCTTAATTTGATATTGGCACGGAGAAGACAGCTTGCATGTTTTATATGCAGCTGGTCTGCTGGCTACCCCACTTGTGGGATATGCCGTGATGGTATAGTAGTAGTAGTAGTAGTAGTTTAAACTCAATTTATTTATTCAATTCTAGCTCTTACAATGTTCAACCCTAATATAATAACAAATCAGTTTATTTAACACAAATGTCAATTCTAAAAGGTTTCATAAAATGTTCTTCAATAATTTAGGAAAATTAAACATGATTTTTAAACTATTTTGTATTCGATTGCAGAAACATGTTTCTCACCAAGGTATTCCATTAAATATCCAGAAAGAATTATTTTAACCAAAACAGTAAATCACAGGCATCGTAATTGTTAACAAAATAATCGGACCCAGGATAGATCCCTGAGGGACACCAAAATATTGAAACTTTATTTTATGTTTTTGTCAATTTAACTATTGAGTTCAACTTCACTATTGTGTTTTAATTTAGTAAAACATATAAATGAAACGTTTTGTAGTATTTAATTGTAAGGTGTGGCTGCTGTTTAGGTCAAAAGAGCTCAATATCTGATGTTAGCAACTGATAATATGAAACTGTCGGTAGTGATGTTATTGTTACTGCCAAGGCCATGCGAATACAATGGAAAGTGTGGAGTACTTAGAATATATTTACTCAGTCCAATTATTATAAAGTCATTTATTACGTAACAAATATATTTTGCTATCAAGATTCCACTTTACGGCAATTTGTATTTTTTTTACAAACAAGACCAATGTATATTGCATTGTATTTTTTTTGTATTTACAAAAATATCTATTACTTCTGTTAAAATAATTATGTTTGTGATATAGAAAATGATCAATAAACTTACCCCTCTGTAAGGATAGTTGGATCCATAGTTCTCATATTCCCCGAAAGTTGGAGATCCATTGTCCGATGTGAAGATAACGATGGAGTTGTCCAACATATTTCTCTCTTCGAGAGCTCGGACAACTCTACCAACACTTTCATCTAGTTTATTCACCATAGCTGGAAATTAAAAATTAATATATTAATATTTTTCATCGAAGATTATTTATCGATGATATTTTATTGTTAATAGTCTTGACTCTTTGTATCGAACCGTTTTATAATAAAACCACAGTAGGGGTGCACAAGTCATTTATTCAAAAATTTAACTTGCAAATTAGTTACTAATGGCCGGTTTCAATAATCTATCTGTCCGTTACTGTCGATAGAAATCTATTGTATAATATATTTTATACAATAGATTTCTGTCGATAGTAACGGATAGATAGATTATTGAAACTAGCCATTAATGAAGGACTTATGATAACTATATTTCATTAATAAATTATGTTTTATACTTCTAAAATTCAAGAATCATAAAGTATCTCGATAGAGTTTTCCACAAGGTTAAATATTTGGACATTAAAAAAACTGAAGATGTTCGACTATTTACTTTTTAAAAAAAAACGTGAATTGTTTATTTTACTAAATAATTTTAACTCAATGTTTGTTGAATTTTTACCAGCATATTTTCTCCTATTGACATTGACTATATGTCCCATCTTTACTACGGTCTCTGAAGGCGCTTCCACAAGACTTCCTTCATTCCCTGCGTGAACCGCCAAGTGTGAGAGATAAAGGAACATTGGAGTACGATTGTCGTGATTACGAATAACTGGAACAAAACAAAAGTAATCTTTAATAATGAATTAAACAAAATAATCAATTAAACAAAACGTAAATATTGTGACCATTAATTATTCATAAATCGTTTAAATATTTAAAAAAAATATGTTTAGTAATATCGATTTTTGGAGTAGGTAGTTAAGTTTGATATTGATGAAAAGAAAAAAGAAAGTAAAGTTTGATATGTTGACAACAATGAATTGCATGAGATAGAAAAACCATGAATCAATAAATAATTTATTAAATCTAAAAACGCAGTAAAGAAATCTTGTTTGCTATTAAATATACGTAATCCAATGAGATAATCTGTACGTTTGTAAATACCTTTGGATATTTAAGCAATATCACTGCCAAATTAATGTGGAGAGGGCGACTTGCATGCTTATTACACACAGTTGGTTTGTTGGTTATCCCACTTGTGAGAAATTCCGTCATGGAAAAAAATTGATTAATTGTGGTTAGATGGAAGAAATCACTATAAAGTGATAATCTCGCCAATGCATATCATCACATTATTTTTTATGTAAACTGCTTTGTTGATTTTGTTATGTGTATGATGATGTGCAAGAAGAATAAAATAAATTAATTGATAAATTTCTGGCATATATTATGAACTACAGTGATATTTCCAATACCGAATAATAATTTTCAACTTCTATCTTCTATATTGCTGGGTGTAAAATCTAGCAGATACGAGAATAAGTTAGTATAATAATTTATTGAAGATTATCGCAAGAGTTGATATATTGTATACCGACAATATGTTGGGTGTATTATAAAATACTTAAGAGTACAAGCAGCGGGGTTAACGATGTGTAAAAAATGTGCTTATTGCTGAGGTCAACTTTAATAGAATAGACACTGATAATCGTAGGAAGGTAGACTTATCTATAATACACTCATACATATTATATTGTATGAGTAGGAACAATATTATAAGTGATATACCCACACTTGGGTGGCATGATTGAAAATTTATGGATGAAGTTATACATTGAAGAAAGATCCTCCTCACACCCGGATATCTCAGGAGACGTTAACTCATACTTATCCGCACATTCAAACCAAAATTGTCCTCACGGGAGACCTGAAGGGCCGGCCGACCAAAACCGCCATCGTGGGAATCTTTTATAATACTTCTCTCTTCAATGTCCCTTTTGGGCGGTAAAAATGTTTATTATATAAGTAATATAAGTATACAAGTAAAAAAAATAAAGGAGAAAAATAAACAAAATGAGACGTACAACCAAAGGAACAAACTGAGAATGTATATTTTTTTTTCCAAAACAAACATAGATACTACTAATATTACTACCATAAATGTAGCCAGTGGATTAACTACTTGTTATAAATATGCAGATTGTCCTCTACACGCCAATAAAAAAATAGACAGAAGAGGCCATACTTCAAACACAATATACATATACAAATTATTATGTAGGTATCTAGTTATGTAGTATCCACGAAGACAACATCTCATAAACGCTGACCCTATTCGTGTACAAAACGTGGACATAGTCCCATCTAACTACGTTAAGTTCCTCGGAGCGCATCTTGATAACGCCCTTACGATGGAGAAACACATATCATCTACTGTTAGTAGTGGTTTCTATACTTTAAGGCAGCTCAAGAACATAAGGAAAAATATATCAACCGACGGAGCTAAAACCATAATTAACTCATTCGTCGTATCACGATTGGATTACTGCAATGGCATCCTCGCAAATTTGCCACAATATCAACTCCAGAGGATTCAGTCCGTTTTTAATGCGGCTGCACGTTTCATTTATCAACTGAATCGCTCTTCACACATATCTGCCACCCTTCAATCTCTTCACTGGCTCAGATGTCCGGAGAGAGTCGAATTTAAAGTGTGTTTGACAGTATTTAAGGCACTTCATGCTATGGCCCCAGAATATATCACGGAACTCTGCGGTAGACAGGCGTTAAGTCATAGACAGACAACACTGAGGTCTTGTCAAGATACTACAACTAAATTGGAGGTGACCAGTACTGTATCGAAACCAGTGTACGTGGAACGTGCTTTTGCAATATCTGCACCTGTAGTCTGGAACAGGCTTCCACAAATGATCAGAGAAACGCAGGACATATCTCGTTTCAAGAACCAACTGAAGACTTATCTATTCAAGAAATCTCACGGAATAATCCAGACACAACCTTAGTTAGCAAAGAGCGCCCTTGAGGTGGATTTTTTTCACAAAACGGCGCTTTACAAATCATCCAAATAATAATAATAATAGTTGATTTTCTTGTCAAGAAAATTTACTTTTCTGAAATTAAAAACATTTTAACGAGTATTCTTTTATAGTTAAACACGATAGTTTCGTAGTAAGATGAAAAACTACTTATTAATATATTTTTATGTG
This sequence comes from Athripsodes cinereus, assembly GCA_947579605.1. Classification (NCBI taxonomy): domain Eukaryota; kingdom Metazoa; phylum Arthropoda; class Insecta; order Trichoptera; family Leptoceridae; genus Athripsodes; species Athripsodes cinereus. Next base: position 28,285,547 of record OX388310.1, on the reverse strand, counting down.
TATTGTGTTAAAAAGCTTGGCAGTGACGATAATAGCGTAGATTCGCTGAATAAAACCTAATCTATTTAATTTTTCGAATGTTTCGTGATTAACACTGTGGAATTCCATATTTATTATTAATTTAAAATAAAAACATTGACTGTCCTTGAAAATAATTTATGTTTAGTATTGTTACTGATGATGGAACAAGTAGTTCCGAAAACGTTTTAACTCTAGTTATTCTAGTGGAAAGTACAAAATTTCTTTTATTTTAAATTAATAATCTATTTAATTAAAACAGTAAAACATGATTTTTTATTCTTAAAATGCAACGGGAAGGTACCTATGTAAAAATAAAAGAGTTGTGGATAACAAAACATTGTGTTATTATATCTGTTTAACAATGTTTAAGTATGTTTAACAATAATATAATTGGTTATTTATTTCAATTTATTGTTATTTCTCGATCAAAAACAACAAAAAAATATTTCATTAATTGTATCGGCATTTTGTAACACTTCATTTTAAATTATCAAATAAAATAAAATATTCAGTATAAATCAGCACCTGATGATGCGAATTCGGAATCCGGGAAACCGGTAATGCGTTAGTCTTACTCAACAGTAACACAAAACAAAATAATTATAAATATTTATTTTATTTTATTTGATAACAAAAAAATAGGCTGTAAAATCTTTAAGGCCTACAGCGTCTTTAATCACATTAAATACTGCGTTTTGTATTTTTAAAAATAATATTACTATGAACATAGCTGTTTATTGTTTCAATTAATTAATATTTGGATAATTTGACTGTAATGTTGAATAAGTAATAAAACAAATTAATAATGAAAGTAAGTACAATTATAAGGATGAATGTAAATAAGTTACGATGGGCACGTGAAAAGAATGAATTAGGACAGAATGACCAAGAATATATATTTGGCAGAGAGGAATGGTACTCGGAGACGTGAACGTCCGAACGGCAAGATCATTTAAATCAAATCCTACAGGACGATCACGTGTTGAGCATATTGAACAGGAGAGCATGCATGAGGAATTGCATGACAGTGACGGAAGCGATAGATGTATCCAAGGATAGAAGGAAGTGGCGCTCGATCCTTTGTGCTACTCCGCGAGGGAAGCGACCTGATGGTATGTATGTACAAATAAATAATTAATCAATCAGGATATCACTACTTACAAACACGATAAAACTTGGAAGACAGGAATGAAGTAGATTTTGTACAGACAACATATATGCACATACCTACCTATATGTAATAGAAAGATAACAAAGTACCTGGCATATAAAAAGCTATGTGTAGTATAAAAAGTTCCTACATATGTACATATTCTGTAATATGTATTACAATATTTGTACTCGTATGTTTACAACATCAGGTGATCAATCAAACTATGAAATTATAATAATACCTATACATGTACCTACTGCTATTGAATATTTATTGGGGACAAAAAGGTTTCGAGACTGTATGATAATGTATGCCTGCCATTATTTCCTAGTATTTTTGAATCTGCTGTAAACAATATTTATCTAATATCATTATTTTTGTACGACGACCTAGTTTACTTTCACAAACATAGACAGGATCGCAAAAAATGTTTGTAATTTTTTTACCATAGAATCGCGTTGTTTGATCAAAAAATTAGTATTCCTTTGAATATTTTTCAAAATTAAATACTAAATTGGTAATCACACTTTGTTAGATGGACTCGTCTGTTGGCCTTAAAATTTAGGCAGAAGCATTAGCTGAATTATACTTAAAGAGAATACTAAAAATCTTTGAAGGATGACGTTACCTCTAACGGTTTCAATGAAAATAATTTCTTGATATTAGATTTTATGTTGTTCTTAATAAATATCATAAGATAAAGCATACCGTTGATAGCCTCATTGGTAAAGAGATCAGTTGCATAAGTTCCAACGCTGTCCCATGCTGGAGTGAGGTTTCTATACATGTCGAAACCAAATAGTGACTCGTTCTCAGTCTGAAAAGAAATAAGAAATATAAATAAAATATATGATAAATAAATTACTTGTGGACTATTTACAATAGCGGTTGGTTCAACCTATAATATTATTATTTGTTAAAAAAAATCACCTCATTAATGTTATAAGGATTTTTTTTGAAATCATATTTTGAACTTCTCTAGATTAATCATTTCAACTGATCACACTCACTGATAGTCAACCTATTTGAATAGGTATTAACTGGGTAGGTATATTGTATATGATACACATACATAATAATGAAAACTTTCTTTAGGAGTGCATGACACAGAGTTTCGACGCTTATGAATCGACTCGAGGCTTGGTTAAGACTACTCTTAACCTAGATAACATTCCCAATTCCTCTGTGTCATGCTTATCACATGACTTGGAAATTTTTGAAAGTTGTATATAATCAAGTAGGTAAAATCCAGTCCCCGACATCCAATTGTGTCAAAAAATTTATAATATAAAACAAAGAATTTATTTATTAAGAGGCATTTGTATGCAATTTATTCTTTTAATAAGTCTGAAGTATGAGATTAAGAGCTTTTAAAAGCCGGTTTGAGATAAATAAAGTCTTGTGAAAGTAGAGGATATTTGTTTTATTTGAATTTTTCACACACTGTTCAATACTTTTAAATGTTAAAACGATGAATATCATAATATATGTACGTACATACACTCATGATAGAGATCTCATGTATAAACATATTCAAACATGAAAATGAAAAATCGTTTCATTTAAACTCCTGCCTGGAAGACTATAAAATAATACATATATAAATATAAGATCACTCACTAAAAAATAACACAAATTTACAGTATATTGTTTTTGTAATATCTAACGCCTTCAATATATTATTTGCCTTATATGTATGTATACATTAAAGAAGTTTCAAGATCTTCTAAAATTGTATACAAAGTAACTATAAGGTAGAATTTCCATGAATATTTTTAAGGTATATTAAAACAAATTGTTCACACACAGCACCATTCACATTTTGAGTGGTTTGTGGACAATCTGCGTAAAATCAACATACAAGTCATCCTTTACGAGCTACAAAATTAAGACATTCAGGATAGGAGCCATTCAAAATTTATCTTATCGCTGCTATATTGAAGATGTCAGATGTTTTACTGTGATACTTTCGACATATTTGTATTTTACAGGACAACGTCCTCGTGGAGTTTTCAGTTAAAACATGTTCCCACTCGTTTTTGTAAATTTTCATGGGTATTGTAAAAGGCAGGTGTTCGTAAAACCTCGCGTTTAAGACGATCAATATTTACAGTTCAGGAATGAGGCAGCCACTCATTTGTAATATCTTATTTTTTTATTGGCATGGAGAAGACAGTATGCATGTTTTTATTTAATAATACCTTGCTGTTAGTCAGCTAGCTATACCTCACTTGTGGGGTAAAGTAGTAGTAAAACTCACAGAAGATAGTGGAAGATTTCAGGGATTGCACGAATAAGTTCATATTCATTCAAACCTCGGATGACCTAGCTTCTGAATATTTTTTCTCTCAGCCAAATGCTTTGGCATTTTACGCTATTTACGCATTTACGCTACACAGATATATTTTTACGCTTATGAATGAAATGTAAAAAAATATTTCATTGATAAAATCCTTGTGTTTTCTTACCTTAGAAGAGAAGTAATTTAAATCATAATACATAGGTATTATTTATAATAAAGATATAAAATATATTATAAAATATTCCAGCCATTGTTTTATAAGAGAATGCAAATATTTTTAAAGCCCATATACATTGTACCGACGTAACAATAATATTCATTATAATACTTATTTGCCTAAGCAAAGAGTACCCATTAGGTACAAAGCTTAAATAATTATGTATTTAACAATAATAATAACAATATGCAAATGATAATTCGTTTAATAATAATGAGTTATGACTTTATTTCTTCTAGTTGAATTAATACGAGTAGGTATATATTATAATAATATTTGAATTGGTGATTTGAGAAACAACATAAGTCAGGTTTTTAGCGAATATGATTTTTTTTTATTTGGGTCCTTTTCCTTGAAACGCACTTTATTTCATTTAGAAATTACGTAATTTTTACCTATTTGATACAAATTGAGCAGATTAACTCGGCCAGTTAATAGAAAAACAATGACTTGTGTTGTAACTACACTAAATTCATTTGTAACAATTCACACTTAACGTCAACCACTAACGTGGATGAAAATTAGTGATTTTTGGTTGTTTAATAAATAATCTTGGATAAAAATGTTGATTTTTATGCCCTGAAATGGTGTTCATTTGAGAAACAACATAAGTCAAAGGTTTTGAATTAACAAATTAAAAAAGAAATAAAATATTTTGACAAAAAATAAAGGTTTAAAATAAAAAAAAAATACATTATAAATTATATTTTGATTTGAGTTACCTAGATATCAACATTTCATTCAAAATTTTATAATGAACAGTTTTTTGTGATTTCTGAAAAGTTTGTAGTGACTGACTTATGTTGTTTCTCAAAAGACCGATTCATTTATGTTATAAAAAAAAGATAGATAGCGTTGTAAAATCACACATATTTTCACGGCTATTATGTATATTGCAGACATTTTTAATAGGAGGTCGAGGTGCTAGGTAATTTATGGAAAAATCTTTGACATTTAATTGAGAGATCCTACGTTCAAATCCTCAAATAAATGTGATGATTTCAAATCACTACGTAAAAACCAAAGAAATTTCATAGTTTTATGTGTGATAATAAAATTATATTAAAAATGATAATAATTATGATAATTGGTCAATGCCAAAAAGGGTGAACGGTCTCATTAAGTTTTTCACGGGCAGAGGATAGTTAAGAATCGGTCGAAAATTTGATAAAAATTGCCTAAAAACAGGGGCTAACACCTAATCGTCTATTTTGAAAGTACGTACGGAACGAAACACATAAACAACACTCTCTCTCTTTTTAAGGTAAGTGAAAAGGGTGATTTAAATGTGACATACACGTAGTGCGTTAACCGCGTAGTCACTTACACACACACACGTCACACAGGTTCGTCGGTAGCCTCCAATATAGGTACTTTCGTTCGTCACACTAATACCACATTAAGATTGAGATAACCGGCCACGTGGTGCAACGGCTATCGCAGTAGGCTTGCATCATCGAGGTACTGGGTTTGATTCCCGGCTGGTTCGTGAAGTTTCGAAATTTTTGCATCCCAAGGTTTAGAGAAAAACTGTCCCAGTAGAGTTGAGACAGCACTAGTTGTCTGGAAAAAAAATGATGTCCGCCAGCTATATTATATCGAGTTCGTCGGTAGCCTGGGGGTAGAGTGAATAATGGGTATGTGTTTCGATACCAGGTGCCGGCAGATTCCCCTTTCACGACACAAGCATTATAGTAGCATACTGTGAAAGGTGTATAAGGGTGAATTTGGGTTCATAACAAAACCCAGATATAAAAAAAACCTCAAGTTAATTTATATTCCAGTAACAGTTGTTATTAAAAATAACATGTTTGACCTATTCCTGTTCGAGCTGATTCCTAATCACCGATATTTTCCGTTGGATCATATTATGAGTACATTAAGTGAGAATTGGTTAATGAAGTAGTGATGTCGAGATTAATAAATCACTGCCGATGTCTATGCTGTGATAAAATAATGAATCTTATCTTATTTATCTTCGGATAATAAGAATTATGTGTTATTATTTATATTAGATGACGTTTAACAAATTGTGGTTTAACACCTTCTTATGAAACAATATTTAATTTTGTAAAATAATATGAACATTATTATGTTTGATCATTTCCGCCGAAAAAATATTGAGTTTTTTTTAGTTATTTTTATATTAAGTAAAGTGTAATATTTTTCTTCTAATAAATTTTGTTTTTGAGTTCATAAATGGAGTGGGAAGGAGGCAGATGTCGTGGCTGCGTAATATATGGCAATGGAACGGAATAACACAGATGGGAGAACTGGTGCGCACAGCGCGAAACTGAAAGGCATTCTCCAGAGAGATCGCCAACGTCGGGGGGACCTGATACGGCACTCATAAAAGAAGATGAAACTAAAAAAATCTCACATTTAGTTAATAAAATTTGCCCTCTAAGAAGACAGAAGAGGATGACGCCGAGCAAATAAAATGTTCGGAAAATCAAATAGTTTTTTTTTAAACAAACGTAAATGATACACACTTATAAATTTATAAAAAAAACTATAATTTCATTTATTTACACAAGGTTGGGTAAGTAGCGTATCAAATGCATGCAAAAAAACATGCATATCTTTCTCTCCGTGGCAATAAAAGAAAACATTAAACATAAAAGTTACATTCAGAATGGCTCACTCTGTAGCTGAACCGGAAAATATGTTTTTTTCAGGCAGGACTTTGAAAATACTTTAAATAAGACAACAAAAACTGAGAAAAAAACTTAAAATAAGTAACACGCCAAGAAAGTAAATAAAAGACATTTCGACGATCCAGTTTCAAGGGCCACTAGATTTTTTTTAAATCTACAGTTTTTACTTATTATAGATTCTTTCAATTCCTCAAACAAAAATTCTAAAATTATAATAATTTCTATTATAGCCGTGGAGCACCCGGTAAAGAATTGGTCTCCAATTCATTTTCGTAAGTTTTCGAGCGTTCTGTAAAAGGTAGGTGTTCGAATAAATAAAGACATGTATTACATCTCAAATTCAACGAAAAGACATATGTATTACATCTCAAATTCAACGAAAAAACATATGTATTACATCTCAAATTCAACGAAAAGACATATGTATTACATCTCAAATTCAACGATGAGGTTTGCCACCCATCTTGAATGTCTTAATTTTTTATTGGCACAGAGAAGACGGCCTGCATTTTTATTACATGCAGCTGTTCTGCTGGCTACCCCACTTGTAGGATATGCCGTGATGGTATAGTAGTGACGGTAGCACATATTTGTTTTGAGCTTTCGGTAGACCTGCTTATTGATATAGTAAATTTCGAGATGTTAGTTTAAGGAACAGGAGGGGATGGTTTTTCTTATAATTTTTTTGATGCGCTGAAACCTTTAAAGGTTATCTAATGATCTAGCGTAGGTGTTCCCGTCATCTATGTATCATTTCATTGCAAAATTTGTATGTATTATTCATAGGCACTATCATACTCACCAATAAAATATTATTTATTGATGAGTATATACATAATTATTTTATGTAGGTAGGTACGCAACATCAGGTAGGTGAGAGTGTATTAGTGGTATCAGGCTGCAGGTATATTTCGTATATACCTATTACGTATATATGTATACTATACCTATAGATTAATTTATCAATAAAATGTTGGTTGGTTTATTTATATTACGCCTCACCATTGTGAACTTGACACAAGTTCCCACGATCCTACTGATAAAAATACTTCATAATATTACGTTAGATACTTACTACCACAATCATGTATCTATTACCTACTACAATTTAGTGTAGGAACCTACATATTATACTCCTAAAACTGATTTAAGTATTATTAAAATAATATTACTAAGTCCTCAGGACTGATGCTTCTAAAATAAAGTAGTTCTTACTTAGTCTAGTAGTCTGGCTCAAAATACTCAATCATGGATAGGTACCCTGACCTATATTAAGATAAAAAGTTCAGTTGTCACCTACATAATATTAAAGTTTAATTTATCGACAGACGGTTCTTGGTGGAAGTTCATATTAATAATTTTTAAAATGAAACACAATACGTAGTTTTCCACTATTGACTTTATTTATTTTTGCGAGCCGGCTTTCAAGAGCTTCCGCTCTCATCGTCAGGCAAAAGTAAAGTCTTTAAAGTAAAGTTTTTACTTTTTCTTAAAAGTACCTTTACTTTTGCCGTAAAACTTTACTTTTGCCTGACGATGAGAGCGGAAGCTCTTGAAAGCCGGCTCGCAAAAATAAATAAAGTCAATAGTGGAATAACTACATATTGTGTTTCATTTTAAAAATTATTAAGTACATAATATTATAATATTATTAATTGTCTTGGTGCATACGTAGTACAATTCCATAATTAATTAAATTGAAATGTGTTTTTCTCTACTTAAAAAATATTGATTACGAGAGAGACGTCTTTCGACTTATCAGGTCATTATCAATCTCTTGATTGATAATGACCTGATAAGTAAAAAGACGTCTCTCTCGTAATCAATAACTTATAGTAGAAAGAAGCATTTGTTTCAATTTACCTAAACCTACATATTATGTACATATCAACACATTTTATTTCTGTCTTTATTTAATTTTATTCTATTTACTAACGTCGATAATTGACATCCAAACTATATCTTCATGGCCAAACTATATCTACATATATGGACAGATCTATATGGCGTTTCGTGCTCTCTGCCTTCCCCACTTGTAATACGGCGTGAGGGAATAGATAGATAGATAAGACATCCAAATACTTTGCGCTTTATTTATTTTTATCATATGTCATTTTATTATCAAATACTACTACAGCATAACCTACATTTGAAAAGCTCTGATCAAAATTGCGTAATCAATAGATACAAATCACAATATTTTTGTTAATCTGTCAACAAACGCACAATAAATAAATAATTAGATCGTTTAATTGTTGACTTTATTATCTATGTAAAGAGAATATCAAATACCTAGGAATTACAATGATCATGTACTTACTATTTAGGCAAATAAAACATTTACCTATATAGGAATATGTAGATATATATCAGCCGGTATAAGCAATAACTGTCCCAGAATGTGCGTACAATGATGTATGAACGTATTGTATTAAATAGTAAGTACACTGGGTTAGTTCATAAGTACTAACATTTCAATATTTATTTAATCGAAACCTATTCTCACGAGAAAATAAATGGACGCACCTAATAATATAACATACAGGGTTCTCTAATAGTCAGTGGATATTTTTGTAGGTACTTAATAAATGTATGACGCCATCAGCGCAAAAATAGTGTAACCCACAATTTTTGGTGGTTACGGTTCTGGTGTAAAAAACTTTTTTAAAGAACTTTCATAAACATTCAATGCAATAGTGTAGCAAGCCACCTTTAGATGATAAATAAATCAATTAAAATAATTTTCACAAAAAAAATCATAAAAGTTTAACCAAATTTTAAATCCTCATTATCTCATAAAGTAGTCTGGGGTTACACTTATTTTGCGCCGATAGCTTCGTATTTTGGTTGAAGCTCAGGATTGTAAGAGCTTTGGTGTTAAGATCCTCAAAATAAAGGCTTTGTATTAATCTATTAATATTTAATAAGTTCGACACCGTTTTTCTTAGGGGTATTGCGTGGAAAAGTTTTTTTATATTCAGTGCGAACAAGTCAATTTTTCTTACGCCATTCCTAATGCTCCGATATTGTTGCCTTATAAAAACGGTAGATTTATTGTTAATTTTCGGATCATTTCGATTTCTGTTGATCACTATTTTTATTCATGGATATGTAGAGAGATGGATCACTATAAAAATTGCTAAATCCTGTGGAATATGCTCATTTTGACTACGAAGAAATGTATGGAACTACTCGGTGACGTCTATTATCGAATAATAAACTTTCGAATAGTAGTAAGTAAAATAGTAAGTAAGATAGTAGTATTAAAGAATAAACTATAGAATAAAATTAGCAGTGTGATTAAAAATATCATAAATATCAGTACGAGTTATTGATAAGATTAGCTGTATGAATTATACTATAAAATAAGCAGTGTGAATTATAGAATAGAATTATCATTATAAATTATAGGATAAAATTAACAAGGTGAATAAATTTTTAAGTAAAATTAGAAGGGTGAATTATAGAATAAAATAAGCAGGTATTGATCAAGAAAATTAAATTATAGAATATTTAAATAAAGGCAAATATTTTGTTTTCAAACAACAAGTGATGTGTAGTTATTACTCCAAATAAAAAAAAATCGAAGGTTTTTGTTCCGAGAAAAACAAAGTACAAATCCGATGAAGGATTAAATAGTAAATAATTTAATTACCTAATTAACATTGTATTAATTTATATCGTTGGTCAATGAAATAAGATTTATAATTATTATTACAATAATTACCTTACATACATTAATTTACAATAATAAATTAATGTTAATCTTTTATTATTAACACTATGAGAATGGTAATAAATTTAAATCTCTACAATTCAACAAGGATTCAAGTACCTACGAGTCAAATCTTACAAAATATATTAAGTACGTTTGTTTATTTGTAGGTATTTTTTTATTTGTTTGTCATGAATGTTTGAACAGAAACAACATACACCAAATCAGTGGGGAAGCCAGCAGATTAGCCACGTGATTTCAATATTCATGTTGTCACCTCCGTGGCAATTGAAGAATAAGACATTCAGGACTGGTGGCATGCCTTATTGTCAAATAGTAGATATTAATTGTCTTATACGTAAGGTTTTACGAACGCCTGTCTTTTACAAGACACTGTTCTCAAAATACTGTTATATAAAAATGCGTATATTTATTTATATATCATACAAAAAAAAATTAAAACTATTAAAGTTAGCTTCTATTTTTCATATAACTAGTATGTGATTGTTGCATATTACACACTCTGTTTAAATTGGATATTTTAGTAAACACGTAAACACTTGGTTTTATAGGTAGCTTGATTTCCGATCGTTTTTGTTGATGTATGACATAAACATTCGTATGGAACATGTGTCATCACATGCAGGTATTACAGAGAGTTTGTTTACTTAGCTTGTTCAGTTATCTAAGCAAAAAAAGAATGCTCCAAAAGTTCGGAAAATGACATACTCGTAAACTATTTTTACGTACGAATCATAAAACAAAATTGTACGAAACCATCCAAATAAGAAATTAAAAATAATAAGGAGTCCACGGAAAAGAATAAGACTCGCACTTTCTTCTTTAGTTTTTGAGTATCCTATAACAGGCAAGTTTTCGTAAAACTTATACAATTCAGCAATGAAGCATGTAATCTATTATGAATGTTTTGACATTTATTGGGACGAAGAGGACGACTTTTACATGTAGCTAATTTGTCGCCTATCCCACTTGTGGCAAATGCCCTGATATGAATAATGTTAAATAATACGCCTCTTTTTAATACTTGAAAAACGTTGGGCATTAACGCTAGTAAGTATTAAATAATTTGAATACATTTAAATATGTACATACAATTGCAATGTTTATTGTTCATTGATTCAACCTTTTATTGTATGTATATAATATGTTTATTATTAATACCTAGTAACCTCTGATTAAACACAATGATACTGTTTTATTGATAAGGATTTTTCAGACTCTGCGTGATTCAACGCGTTCGTGTCGTTACTTATTATATTATTCCTATTAAGTATGTATCTTTGCATGTTTTATTATGTATTTTTTCTTCTGTCGATATTGATCAGGAAATCAATGTCTTGCTTGTCAAGAATTAGATGTGACACTCTGATAACATTGAAATATATAATATTATGCATGAAATAAATTACATTACATAAAGTATTACTCCATCCTTAATAAGTAAGTATAATTTAAGCTTGTTATAAGTAGAAAAGATACCAGAAAATAATAAAATCATCCTTTTTTATTTTTGAAAATCCTGTTCAAGGTAAGTTCTCGAAGTATAATCGCAATAAAACATTCAACATCTCAAAAAAATATTTTCCGGCCCCTTTTGTAAAGTATTTAAACAATATGGGTAAAAATAAAACATACTTGATGATGAATTCATACTCGTTCAACTAAAAGCATATCAAACTAAATATAATATAAAAAATTAAGAAAACTTACCTCCTCTTGAAGAACGAAGTCATAATATCCAATAAAACCTCCTCTGTATCCAAAGTGAGAGTCGAACCCTCGACTAGTCGGCAATTGCGCCGTTCTGGACAACCCCAAGTGCCACTTGCCCACTGCGTGAGTGGAGTAGCCAAGCTCTTTCAGGTACTCTGGTAGTAGTTTTTCCGACAAAGGCACTCCTCTTGCTTCCGTGTTGGAAAGTGGCCTTCCATGCATACCTTCGTTAAAAAAAAACAAATATTAATATTCAGCAACTAAATAATACCTACTGTATTGGCATATAAGAGCAGTAATCAAATACATTTCGTAGTTATAAGAAACATCAAAACACATAATTATGCAATTCCTACTACAGTTCAGTTTAAAATTTGACTTTACTCTTTATTTGATATTGACTATTTTATTTCTTGACTCTTAAACTAAAATTGACAATTTATTTTTAGTCCTAGGTATACATATTTTATTTTTATTGGTAAATCACAATTATTTGTTAAATTTAAATTATCTTTTGTACCTACACATGAAATTTATTTCAAATTATATAAATCTTTTTATCATCAATTTATTTGCATGAAACTGTAACTGTATATTAATGTCTTCGTCTGTCAAATTATTTTAATTGTTATTATTATTTTATTGTTCAACATGTAAAAGGCTATGCCGTGTAAAAGCAAAATAAATAAAAAGTAAAATACAGTATTAATATAAATGAAGATAAACAATAAAATAAAAGGTTTAAGAAAATGTCCAATGAATGATACCTTGCATATTAAAACTGAATTCTACACTATTCTTAGAGCAATACTTTGTCATCTAAGTTTCTTGGGGTCTAAAAAATCTTATTTCACAATCCACGGTTCTTATTTGAAGGGTGGTTGTTTCCACTTTTTGCTTCCAAAAGCAGCTTTAGAGAGTGAATGAAGTAAAAAATCAGTGATTATTATATGATGTTCAAAAAGCTCACAAGAGGAGCGCTGAAGGGAAAAAGAGAGAAATGTTATAATCATAGATTCAGTCTTGTACCATTTTTAGTTTAATAACAATATTATTCAACAGGTTGATGTAATTTCCTCAAGATGGCAGTGAAATAATGAGTTTCCCTATAGACAGCATAGAGTTTACTAATGCAATTATGCGAGGCAATATGTTGGATAATTACCCGAGCGAAAGACGCTATACAAAGGTACACCCTCGCCTCGCCTCGTCTCGTCTTGTCCCCGTAAAACCTCGGCACGATGCGTCTTGTTGCCGCGAGTTTGTGTATAAGTAGGTGTATTCATTTAGAAGAAGAAAGATTCCTAAACTTTCTTATCAACGTATCAACCACGAAATTATTTCATAAAGTCATAAAAGGTGCTTAATAGTACAAAATTTAAAAATGTTATTAAGAACAATTTAAATGCAATTTTGGACATATAAAACATAACACGTGCACGAAGAAATTAAAAATTATAAATAGTAAAATCAATTATAAATTAAAAATAATAAAATTAACTAAAACTCAACTTTCAATATGATGTTTATAAACTTGAATAACATTTATTTAAATAACATTAAAAAATGCCACTCAATTTCAATATAAATTCATGCGATTTTCGCAATTATAATAAAAAAATGTGCTAATAAAAAAATATGCACAATATAAAATTAAACATAATTCAAAATTTAAAAGGCAATATTAAAGAATGCCGCTCAATAAATTAAATATATACTAAAAATATATTTATAATAATAAATCAAAAGCGATGCGCAAAAATAGCAAATAATAAAATACCATGTGGAAGAAACCGCACATGCAGAGTTGTGACAATATTCATATAAAACAAAATAAAACACAACAATTTGATTAGCTAATTTGACTAAGGATTGTTACTTAAATACGTTTGTGAAATAAGAAATATTAGGTGGTAGGTATATCGCTGAATTGAAGAAATTAAATTACCTTTACACAGAGATGGTCATTATATCATTAATATTTAGCAGCGTCCACACAGCTGGATGAAAACGTCAATCATCAATCTTCAATCATTCGGTGACAATTTGGAGCATTCTCCAAAGAAAAATTCGAATTAACGCCTTTGTTACCCGTTCCATGGAGGATAATGAAGACATTCATTCGAATATTGCTTCGGAGAATGCACTCCGAATTGTCACCGAATGATTGTAGATTGATGATTGACTTTTTCATCCAGCTGTGTGGACGCTGCCTTTGACGAAATATAAAAATGTTAACTTTTGCGTAAACCTGAAAAATTCTTAACGTTTACTAAAGTTTTTTTTCGTTTGAAAATATGTGAAGAATTATTTTGTTAATTTCGTAATAATTCTATTCAGCTTTGTCAATACCTGATATTTTGCGATTATCTGTATTAATTAAAACACCAAATTTGCAGCAAAGAGTGGTTTACCTATTGTTTCCAAGTTTATCCATTCGACTTTTTAAAACTGGTAATAAAAATATTTCTTTCCACGGTCAACTTGACGATTGTTTTTCGTCAAATGTACACAAGTTTTATATAATTAGGAGGCTAAATCGAATACCTATTCAATTAAACCTAATTTCAAACTTTTCTATAAGTGAAAAGTAAAATATTTAGTATGTCTGTAGTTGATATTTAGATCATTTGGTAAATAAGAATTTTCCTCTCGTTTTATTTGTCATTTACATACCAGGATTACATTAGCACACTTCAATTCAAACAGATGCGTCTTGTTTTACAGGGGAATATTGTCAACATTGGCGCAACTGAGAATGGGCAAATAAGGTAATACTGTAAGACTCCCAATGCATCGGGACGTCATTGACTGCTCAGATATATTGGATATATTCAAGATTCTTTACCATGTTGTCAAAAACTGTTTGAACCTCCTATTTACTTATTCTATCACCATATATAGACCTAGTTTGTAAAAGTACATCTCGTCGTCTCCATAGCAATAGCAAACTCAGAAAGGTTGACATATGTAGCTCGTCGTTGAATCTAAGATTTAACATATAGGTACTAAATTAAATTCCTGCGGAGCATCCCGTAACAAGCTGGTTTTACACTCTTCTCCGTAAGTTTTCGAGTGTTCTGTAAAAGGCAGGTGTTCGAAAAAATTAAGACATTTTACATCTTCTTCATAATTCAGCGATGAGATTTGCCACCCATCCTGAATGTCTTGATTTTATATTGACACGGAGAAGACAGCTTGCATGTTTATTTTATACAGCTGGTCTGCTGGCTACCCCACTTGTGGGATATGCCGTGATGGTATAGTAGTACCTAGTGGTAGTAAATTAAACAGGACATCAAAATTTATCTCATCATCCACATCGTAAAAAGTTGTCAGTATCAGCTAAGCTAGTACTGGATAAAAGTGATTTCAAATATCCACATCCATATCAAAGTAGGTACCACAGGACGACTAAAAAGCATTCCTGTTGAATACATTACTCCAAGACTCCTAAAAGCTCAGTTACACCATTGATTGTACACAAACAACTAATAGCTAACACGGTGCTCGCGTACTTATTCCCGACTGAATGGAATACGAAAAGGAAAATGTATGCTTAATATTATTATTTTCTACATATCATAGTTATTCTGTAGAAAAGTATGCGTGAGAAAGCTGCCTTCAATGAATATGTACATGTTTTGTGCTATTTTCTTTATGCGTAGAATTATTTCATCCTACTACCATACCATATTTGAAACGCAAATTATACGATCAGTGCGTGCTACCCGTCATGACCTATGGTGCAGAAACGCTTACGCTCACAAAAGCGGCCGTCAGGAAGCTCCGAGTGGCACAGCGCAAACATGAAAGGGACATGCTCCACATAAGACTGTCAGACAGAATACGCAACACAGAAATTCGCAGAAGATCCGGAGTTACTGACGTTGTTGAAAGAATTACAAAACTGAAGTGGGCGTGGGCGGGACATGTCGCTAGATTCACCGATCAAAGATGGACAAAGAGGGTAGTGGAGTGGAGACCTCGAGAAGATAAGAGAAGTAGAGGGAGACCGCCCACTAGATGGTCGGATGACGTAAAGAGGATTGCTGGTGATTGGATTCAGAAGGCACAAGATAGAGCTGCCTGGAGAAATATGAGGGAGGCCTATGTTCAGCAGTGGACAGTAGTGGCTGTATAGATAGATAGATAGACTACCATACCAGCAGAATAGCTGCATGTAATAAACATGCAAACTGTCCTCTCATCACTGAATTGAAGATGTAAAATGTCTTTAATTTTTCGAATACCTTCGAATACGTGTGCACCGACACAATTAATGAATACCTTCTCGTTACAAGACAGTTGAAAACGTACGATAAAGGTCAGAGGCCTGAGTCAACAACACACTTTTGTCTCACGTTCCCGCTCCGTTAGCGTTCGGGTGCAGACGATGTTGCAAGCAAGTGTCAATTTCGTTGCTAAGATACACAATAGTTACGAAAATTAACACTTTGGCGCACCATCGTCTGCACCCGAACGCTAACGGAGCGGGAACGTGAGACGAAAGTGTGTTGTTGACTCAGGCCTCAGGTGATTACTGCGTATCCGTTGATAGGAACATCATTAAGGAAAATAAGTTTATCCTTACAACTTCTACTGAGTTACTCACCTAATCTTATAGGATATTTCCCCGTCATAAGGGCTGTCCTTGAGGGTGTGCATGTTGGCTGCGAGTAATATCCATTGAGGATGATCCCGTTGTAGCACAGGGCGTCTATGTTAGGAGTAGGGATCTGACTTGAACCATGGAACCCTACGTCGTTCCAACCCTGAAAATGAGTCAACGTATTAGAAGGTGTAACTGTAGAATCGTTCATTTGAGTAGCTTGGGATCGAAATCGGACATGTTCATTTGTAATATTATGTGTATGTATGTTGGATGATTTGTTCAGCGCCGTTAAATGGAGCATCATTAAAATTAACTGATGTTTGACTGATATTTTGAATTTCTCTCCTTCTTAATAAAAATTATAAATATAGCTTCACACATAATTTTTTTTTTAATTATAATATTCATGAAATATGTTCAAGAGTTCGTCGGTAGCCTGGTGGTAGCGTCTCGGCCTCGTGAACAAGGGGTCCGCGGTTCGATCCCAGGTGCCGGCAAACTCCCCTTTCAAGACACAAGCTTTTAGCTTACTGTGAAAGGTGTATAAGGTTGTATTTGGGTTTATAACAAATCCAAATATATCTTTTTTTTTTTTTAAATGTAGAATTGTATATATTAAAATAGGTGCATGCCAATTAATATTTATGGTGCTCGTTGTTGGAACATTTCTTCTTCCTTCTTCGCATAGAGTTTCACAATCGCTCAATGTTTTTAAATCTTCTGTTAAGGAAAAATGTTATCTTCTAACTCAGTATCCGTTACCTAGCCCCCCCCACTCCTCTGATCGATAATCTCTACCATATGTTGGGTGTGTGTCAAATATTATTTTGATTTTTTTTTTTAAGATATATTTGGGTTTTGTTTGTTATAAACCCAAATACAACCTTATACACCTTTCACAGTAAGCCACTAAAAGCTTGTGTCGTGAAAGGGGAGTTTGCCAGTACCTGGTATCGAACCACGGACCCCTTGTTCACGAGGCCGAGACTACCTCCAGGCTACCGACGAACTAACTTTTTGTTGTGTATTGATGTTTTGTATATATTTTTTGTAAGTAAATTTGTTTTAACTAGGTTTATCTCAATATGTCGTGGTTAGATGGAAGAAATCAGTTTATAGTGATAATCTCGCCACTGCACGTCGTCCTAGTTTTTTTGAAAATTTTATATTGTTTTGTTAACACCGTTATATAACGATGATGTGCAAAAAGAATAAATAAATAAATTAAATTGTTGAAGGGTGTTTGTGTTCACACTGTGAAAATTCATATTAAATAATTTATAAATAATTAAAAACACTGTTATATTTTCACTATATTGTTATAGTTATGGATAGTATAGTGATAATATAGTGAAAATATAACAGTGTTTTTAATTATTTAAAAATAAATTAAATGTTTTCATCCGTGATGATTAACAACTTCTTAATCTTACAGAGATAAATTATTATAAATAAAATACTTATTTAGTAGTTCCAATCAGGGATGTTGCGAATATTCGCATCCGCATCCGCAAATGCGGAGCTTCCGCATGTTTTTGGACATCTGCATCCGCATCCGCATCCGCAATAATCGATGCGGATGTTCATGCGGATGCGGATGTAAGATAATTTGCGACAAGAAAGAAATGGGGCGGGGCTGGCGAATGGCGCGTGCCGTTCGCACTTGACATTAACCAATGGGAACGAAAAAATTGGTGACAAGATCCGACACGTTTTTATTTTTGCCGGATTTATTTTATTTTTGCAAATAACAAAAAAGAAAAAAAATATTTCGCCAAAAAATCCATAATATTATTGTAGCAACAATTTTGTCACATATTTGACAGTGGGGCCTACCAATTAAGATAGTTCCTACTTTTTTTCTATAACATCTTAACCATCCGCATCCGCATTCGCATCCGCATCCGCGGATGTGAGCCTTCAAAAATCCGCATCCGCATTCACATCCGCGGATGTGTGAAAATCGACATCCGCAACATCCCTGGTTCCAATGTGACTTTAATGGTCGCGAGTCAGTTTTCAAAAGCCACCAATAAAGTCAAAGCCGAAGTACTAAATACATAAGTGTCCTATTTATAACAATTGAACATGAACTTTCACTAAGAAACATTGGCCGAAAATATCGATTTTTTACGGACATGGAACAAAAAGTACTTGTAATAATAAATATACATATTCAGAATATCTGCGGATGACCTTCTCATTTGATAATAACACTCAGGGAAATGTAGATAATGTACAACATACATAGATGAATGAATGAATGCAATAATAATAAAATAGTAATAATAGTAATATGTACAATTCAAGAAACAATGGCAATAACCTTGTCAGGTGTACGTAATGAGATGAACTAGTCATTGAAATTATTATGACTTGCAAAAACATCGATGTCGTAAATTGTTTGAATGTGTCAAATCAATTTCAGTTATAATATTTTTTTATTGATAAAAAGTACAAAACAGACAATAAATCAGCTGTCATCCACAAACATGTACCACAGTTAAGTCAATTATTTAGGTATTGCACATTCCGCTCGTTCATCTGTTCTCACTAGCATATCGCACAAGCAGCCATCGCTGACCAACAAAAACATAGTTTGAAACATATTATAAGTACAAATAAAAACTATTAATAAAAGATATAAAAGAAAAAAAAACATACAAATCTTGTAATGTTTGAAAAAGATAATAATTATTGAAAAAGATAGAAAGTATTAATAAAAGATAGAAAAAAATAAACATACAAAATCCTGTAATGTTCGAAAAAAATTTAATATTAAAAAAAAAGTACTGTTAAGAAAAGTTTAAAAGATAGACCAAGCATGATAATTTTGCTATAAAATTGTACAGATGGGCGCAGAGCAATTATATCAACTACTTTTCTTATTATTTAGCGATTAATTATGTTTTCTATTTTGGATGTCCTATGTTTTATGGTACGAAGAGGATATAATCCCTGTCGCTGGAAGGAGTTGGATGAGAGCAGCCCAGGACCGAGAAGCATGGAAATATATGGAAGAAGTCTAAGTTTAGAAGTGGAGAGATGGTTGATGAAGTATAAGAAAAGAAGACTGTGGATGAATAAAATAAGAAGTTCAAAATGCAGGTTCCCAAAAAAATATTACCTACATGATAATTTTATGAGACAGTGAATTTTTAAACCAGTCTGAGGTAACACAGGCCCTGAACTGTAGACAGACAAACTAGGTATTTGTGCAAGACGCCAAATTTTGCGTCAGTAGACCATTTTGCAAAGGGCGTCATTCACTCTAGCTCAGAGCCTGAGATAACAGCTTTTTCTTGCGTTTGAACAAGTGAAAAGAAAATCGATGTAATATTTCGATGCAATTTTAGCCCAACTCTAGCTTGATGAGTTGGTTCGGAACTGTGTAAAATATGAATGATCGATTTCATGGCTGTGAGAGAAGATTTACATAAATATTATAATCCAATGATACTTAAAATTTTATTACGTTTTACATTTTATTTGTTCTTGCTTATCTCGCATTTTACTGTGAAATATATGCGGGAATATGCGCCTATATTTTGTACATACATTATACTTATTTGTATCTACATATTTACAAGTTTGTTTGTTTCTAAAGGTATATTGGCTTTAGACGATATTCTATTCAAAACAAAATTAACAAATCAGTTTACATAAGAAAAAATGCGATGATATGCAGTGGCGAGATTATCACTTTATTTTTATGGATCATACAGTTTTAACAATAAATATAACAATTAATTACAACAATGAGCAAACCAGCCGAGATCCCTTTCTTACCAACTAATAAACATAAGTTTGAGGTACTTCATTTTATAAAAAAATGAAAAGAAAAAAAGCTAAAACATACCTACATAAAAAAATGTTAAAACCCATAAAAAAATATACATATCAAAGCCCACAAATCTAATCCCTAAAAGTATTGTTTAATATGTCAAAAACCCATTCAAAACTGCAGAACTAAGAAAAGTATAAATTTTCTATTTCGAAAAATGTACCTAATTGGGATAGTAAGAGTGCTGAGGACATTTTCAACGGGATATTATTTATACTGAAATTACTTTAAATGACAGACCAACTTTTTTTAATACGACCTTCAATAATGGTGGTGTTCTTGGTCAGTCTCAAGTTTATATTTTTTAACATTCACATAAGTCAATTCTTTTTCTCTTTTCAGAAATCAAAAAATCTCAAAATCTACAAACGCACCCCATTCATGTCCAAAAAACCATTGTAAATTCGTACCATCTCAGCAGTTGGATCACTATTCTTCAGCAATTCACACTCGAACACAATATGACTAAGATCCGCTACAGGCAGACCAACTCGTGATGCTTGTGAGGATATTGAATTTTAGATGACACGGTATTGTCATGTTCACTTTCTACGCAGTAACGTTAAACACTGAACTAGGCTTACGTACATTAGATAGGTTATTTACTATTTCCAAAAACAGCAAAAACCACGTGTTTATGTACATAACATGTTTGGGTTCTCGTTGACTTTACATACACTTGTGAGACATGGTTCAAAAGTAGCTCTACAAGATATAATAAGATTAATTATGATTAAAAATAAAATAAAAAAAAACATTACAATTGAGCATAAATTTTCAATGAAAATCTAGTATAAATTACATCATCAATTAATTATTTGTACCATGACTCTAGGCAGAGGTATATAATATGATGCAATAATAAATTTGTTAAACTTTTTGTAACATTTAATAATTAGGTATTTACTTATCTCCAAATTATTATTGTTTCCATTCAATTTAATTTGACGTGAGATCGCTTTTGCTATTCTTATTAAAGTAACAATCTAATTAGTTTTAATTTGATTAATATACTAATGAAGAAAATAAAAATATTACAAGTTACATACTTCTGTGGTGTAATATTTAATTCTGTGATGACAGATCTGTAAGTACATAGTTACTATTTAGTAAGTAGATGATATTATGAAGTGTGGTAAGTATGAGTTAAAGCAATTATGATAAATTGTGTTCGTTACACAAACGTTATTGTCTTTAACTATGATGGGTAACATAATAATTATTATCTTAAATAAAAGTTAGATACTTACTAATGTGGGTGAGTATATGCATCAATATTAGGCTTTCAGCCGTAGGTACATTGTGTTAAAAAAATACATAAATTTCAGGTAAGTATTTAAAAATAGTAGGAATGGGTTTTTATCTGCAATGGAATTAAAATATGATATATTGAAAAAAAAACATTGTGTTTTTTTCAATTTATCTTGAAATGGACTTCCAACAAGTACCTTCGGTCAATAACATCGGGAATTAAAATATAATGTCTTAAGTTTTTGTGGGTGCGGATAGGACAGCTTGTATGTTTGTAACCTGTAGCTGATCTGCTGCTACCCTACTAGTGGTATTTGCCGCGATGATAAATTAATATTTGTAGTAGCAATACTCTGCGAATGAGAATTACAAAATATGGGTTGTGAAGTCGGAATAAATATTGTGAGTGGGATTCGAAGTAAGTCCAAGATTGCCATTGGTGTATATCAATTTGAATTATCTACCGCATTAGCAACATATTAGTTAATTTATATAGGTACTCGAACAAAGGAACATAGGAACTCGAGCAAGTTGACGAATGTGTGTACTTGGGTAGTTTGTTCACGAGAGATGGGAAGTGTGAAAGCGATATTGAAAGGAGAAAAGTTGCTGGTAATAAGGTAAATGGTGCAATCCGACCAATAATTGCAAATAGAAACATATCTACTACTACTAACTACTACTATACCATCACGGCATATCCCACAAGTGGGGTAGCCAGCAGACCAGCTGCATATAAAACATGCAAGCTGTCTTCTCCGTGCCAATATAAAATCATATCTACCACAGCTAAAAGGTTGGTGCACTTTGCTATCTTAGTGCCAACACTCATGTATGCAAGTGAGACGTGGACATAGTTATAAAAGGATGAAAGTGGCATAAATGCAGTAGAAATGAGATCGTTGAGAAGGATGTGTGGTAAAAGTCTGAGAGATCGTGTGCGTAACAGTGATATACGAAAGGAATATGGAATGAAAGTTCATAAGTTCATAAATGGTTCGGGCACGTAGAAAGAATGAATGAGGACAGAATGACCAAGAAGATATATTTGGGTGAGAGGAATGGTGCGCGGAGACGTGGACGTCCGAGGATCAAATGACAAGATCACTTAAATCAAATCCTACAGGACGGTCACGTGTTGAGCACATTGAACAGGAGAGCATGCATGAGGAATTGTATGACAGTGGCGGAAGTGGAAGATGTATACAAGGATAGAAGGAAGTGGCGCTCGATCCTTTCTGCCTACCACGCGAGGAAAGCGGCGTGATGGTATGTATGTATGTATACTCGAACATATTAGGTATGTCCAGGAAAGGCAATTATAGACCAAATCTGAAATTAGACTAAGATCGTATGTAGGTGTAGAACTAGAACTAGAAACTGTCATTATTGAAGAAATAATATTGTTAATATGATCCCCTAATTTGGTTACATATGCAATATTGTATCCATTCATGTGAACTAGGAGGCTTAATTTATCACCTATCAATAATCAGGTAGTAATGTTTCAATCAAAATTTGTGTGTATATACTATACAATGTGTAAACTCATCAAACAAGTAGTTATCTCTCCAAACATACGAGTGGAGATGTCAACAGATTAACTCTGTGTAATAAACTAAAATAAATAAAAAATAGGAATTTGAAATATTTCAAAAACTCCTCGGTTTTCTTACAGAATATTTTCTCACAGTACCTTTTTCTACAACGTATCGGGTATTTATACCGACTATTGTTGATGTCAATACCAACGAATATTTAAAAAAAATTATGTGTTTAAATTTCTACCCCCCCCCCCCTGGTAATTTGAAATACTTCAAAAACTGCTCGGTTTTCTTAAAGAATATTTACTCGAATCATTAAGTAGCTGGTACTTTTACCGATTATCCGATAAATTAACTATGGATTTGTGGACCCTCGCTTACGACTCGTGAACCCCAATTTTTTAGTCACGCCAACGTAGACCCACGTCGAGTCTCCCGTGGACCCCTGGGAGTCCACCTGGACCACTTTGGGAATCACTGCTCTACAGTCTTGGCTCTAGTGCTAATATCCAGTACACCGCCTCAATACCATAAATAGCACTCTTCATGCCCTAAATAAGAATCTTCACGGGATATAATAATTTTTGAATTCTATTCCATTCTATTGTCAAAGGCCATCTATTCTTTTACGAGTGATCAGGAGATTTTGGAATTAGAATAATTTATTTATCAAATGAATCTTAATATACGTTTGACATGCTTGTATTCTTGTAAAAATAGAAAATGTCTTCAGTTATTTAGTGAATGTGGTGTAGTTGAAGTTTTATTTATTTATTTATTTATTTACAAATATTTACGGCCAAAGCCTTTAACATGTTAAACCTCTGTATACATACAAAACATGTAAACAAAGGAAAGATCTGTTACAAAAAAGACACAAAACAATTAGACTAAAGAAACTATATAAACTATTTTCTTATCTTAGTTTTAAATATTATTTAAAACTAAGATAAGAAAAGATATGAATAAAATGGTTTAGATTTGAAATTCAGTTTTCCCTCGACATTCATCAAGAGGGAGACCAAGAAGAATACCTGGATGACACAATGCAATAGAATCCTTCGGAGAAATGGCCTGGATGAAGTTGATATACATAAGAAACAGAAGAATGTATAACCTCAGAACGAGAAGAGCCGACCCCAACAGCCTTCAGCGGCAATAAATTGGGACAGTGCCAGGAAGAAGAAGAAGAAGAGGTTTAGATTTGAAATGATTTAATAACATATTTACGTAAGAATAAACATATTAAGCACAATGCAGTACCCGGTAGTAGAAATAATAAGTTCAAACATGTTATTAAAATTTTGTTTGTTTTTAACTAGCTTTGAACCCAGCTTGAACAATTTTCGAACTAACAAAAACACTTTAAACGGCTCACCGTTTACTTGCCGTAGGTTTGCCACCCATCCTGAATGTTTTATTTTTTTGTTGGCATGGAAAGGTCGGCATGCATGTTTTCTACTTGAGGCTGGTTTGCTGGCTACCCCCCTTGTGAGATATACCGTGATTGTATAGCAGTATTTATTTTGTTGAAATATAAAAATTGATTTCTTATTTATTTTCTATTGTAATTTTTTTTAATATTGTCTTACTAATACTGTATCATCGTGTCGTGCCTAAAAGGTAAGATTTTAAATGGATTATTATTTTTTCATGGCAAAAAAAGGCGATCATCATCATCACCTTTCACGCCGCCTCCCTTTTGGGATAGGCAGAAAAGATCGAGTGCCACTTATTCGCAACATGTCCATCGTGGTGGATTTGATTTATAAAGTCTTGCAATTTAATCCTCGGAAGGCCACGTTAGCGCCGTTCCTCTCAGCCATGATATGTATAAATGCTTCAACATCAGTCGTTACATAGTGGCAGACTGTGATTCCGGCATATGTTAAGTAAATAAATAAATGCAAGTAAACATATATATTTACAAACAGATTCATATATATGAATATATGATAGATATAATGCACAATACTTTAATGAAAATCCTCTTATTGAAATGATCGAAAACAAAAAAACTATCTGTCATGTTATTAAAACCTAATTATAATACCTAAGTCCGTCATCGATGTTTAGCATACTGTATATATTAGCGTATAGCCAAACATAGTCAAAATGATAATAAGTAATTAGTACCTAGTTAAGTACATTGTAATACTTAGTAGATATCTCATTTACATATGAGGTCATGATATTGCTGATTAAGAGTCTATTATCTCCTTGCAAACTTTAGTATCATACTCGTGCTCCTAACAAAATTATACGCCGTATTATAATCGTAGCTACGTATTCAAATTCTTTACGACAACTTCTACAACTGTGTGTCGTAATTTAAATTGAATTTGTCAGAAATAAATATCAGATGTTCTTTTATACTTTTTAAACTTAGGATAGACAATTTTTCTATGCAATATTGTTTTGACGATGTATTGATGAGTGAATTGAATAATTAATATTCCTGCATTTTTATTGAAAACTGTAATTTCCTACTAATACTACCATACCATTGCGGCATAACCCACAAATGGATTAGTCAGCAGAACAGAGGCCTGAGTCAACAACACACTTTCGTCTCACGTTCCCGCTCCGCTAGCGTTCGGGTGCAGACGATGGTGCGCCAAAGTGTTAATTTTCGTAACTATTGTGTATCTTAGCAACGAAATTGACACTTGCTTGCAACATCGTCTGCATCCGAACGCTAACGGAGCGGGAACGTGAGACGAAAGTGTGTTGTTGACTCAGGCCTCAGCTGTATTAAATTTACATGCAACCTGTCCTTTTCTTGTCAACAAAAAAAAGGACATGCAAGATGTGTAGCAAACCTCAATGCTGAATTGAACATGTAAAATGTCTTTATTTTTTCGAACGCCTGCCTTTTATAAGACACTTGAAAACTGACGGAAAAGAGAGGCAGACTAATTCTTTTCCAGGTTCTCCATTTCAGTTTTTGTTAAATTATTGAAATAAGTACTTACATTAAAACATTTATTCAGTAAGTATATTGTTTTGATTAAAACAAACCCAATTTATATTACATAGATCAATTTCCAAAGGTTAAAGATGAAGAATTATTATTTAAAAAGAAATGGAATATACATTTGACATAATAAAAGAATAAAACAGTACAATATTTATTTTTGGAGTAAGCAACTTTACAGAAAAATATTTCTTGTTACTTTATCTTGCATTGGAAGGGCGCTTTTTATTTTCCCTTACATATATTTTTGTAGAATTTATTTTGTAACGTGCATGCCGTAGATAGGCTTAATTGGTTTGGACTGACCAGATAAATATGTTTTCTATTTACCTATGTATGTTTAGTCAACTCTTTGTTGATGTTTTAATGATATAAATAAATAACAAGGTACCTAATATAAAAAGTTTTAGAATGTCAGTGAATCCTGCAATGAGATAATGCAGAGTATTTACACGGACCACAGAACACTTTAAGGAAGTGTCAATTTTTTCCCTAAATACCTACTTGAAAATTCCAATACACGGTTCAGTGATCCACTAAGGCAGTGTTTCCCAACCGGTGGTTCGCGAACCCCTGGGGGTTTGCTATGTCTACAAAGGGGGTTCGCGAAAATAATAGCGTAATGGCGGGATTTTAAATGGCCCAAGAAAAATAAAAGGAAAAAAACAAAAACACAAAAAAAATAAAAATAAAAAAAGCACACCAAATACAATGCAGATTGCACGCTGTTGTTTCGAAAGTATGCATACTGCCTATATCTTATGCAGCATATAAAGAAACAGCAGCATCATTAACGACTACATAGGGGGTTCGCCAAATTCTGTTGGATATTACTTTTGGTTCGCGACGAGAAGAAGGTTGGGAAACACTGCACTAAGGGATATACAAAAAATCTTTTTGTACAGATTCTTTTAAAAAAATATCTACATGGTAGGCGCTCCTCTGTTATTAAACATGTTAAATGTGTAATTTTTTCTAGGAATTCCAACTTTTTTAATATGTTGCTTAACTTGTTAAGTGTTATGTTTTTTACTCAATCTGTTACTTAACTTGTTACTTAACCTGTTGCTTAACATGTTACGTGTTACATTTTTTACTCAATTTGTTACTTAACTTGTTACTTAATCTGTTGCTTAACGTGTTAAGTTCTTTGCTTTTTACTCAATCTGTTACTTAACTTGTTACATACTCAGTCTGTTGCTTAACTTGTTAAGTGCTATGTTTTTTACTAAGTCTGTTACTTAACATGTTACTTAATCTGTTACTTAACTTGTTACTTAATCTGTTTCTTAACTTGTTAAGTATGATGTTTTTTCTAAGATTTACAACTATTTTCTATAATTTCAATGTAAGATATTCTTACGGTACCTGTACACGTCATAAATGGCATCAATTTGAAATTCGCTAAATTTGTAATAACCAATTTCAGAAATGTATAAACAGTTTCATTGATTAAGGAAGAGGATTAAAACATTAGTTTTGAACCGGGGAATACTTTCTGTATAGAATGAGAGATTTCTCAAATAATAGGATTTAATAAAATTATTGTTCTTAGTTTTTCAGCCAAACATTATGTAACAACCCGGAACAGGTATTAGAACAACCCGGAACAGGTATTAGAAAATCAAAATTATAGGCTCTATTATGATAAAACCATAATAACAGATAGACAAATACATCATAATAGACCCGATTTAGTATTACATGATAAACGTAATAAAATAACGTACCTAATCGACATCGCTGTCCCAAATACACATAATATACAAACAACCGTCGCAGAAAAAATACGTAAATATACAGAACTAGCAGGAGAAATAAAAAATATTTGGCATTCTAGGTCCGTTTATATAATACCTTTAGTCATGTCAGCTACAGGGGTAACTCCGAAATCTTTAATAAATAATTTACAAAAATTAGATTTACCGGTTAATTTGTACATTAAAATTCAATAATCTATTATAATAAACACTTGTAATATTGTAAAAAGGTTTCTGAACACAGATATTTCAGGCACAATGCTGGTATTTTGATCCCGCGTTTTGAGCCTAATCCTTTGATATCCTGTATATCTGGATAGGTGAATTTTTCCCGGCATTAGACTGTTAAGTTTTTGTGTGATCATGACTGATCATATGGAGACTTATCTGGTTGTATAATGTTGAGAAGTGTGGATGGCAATTCTGCCGCCGCGTAAAAAAAAAAATGTAATTCAACTTATGAAATGAATTAATGAAATTTGTGAAACTGTTTCGGGATAAAAAATGAAAAAGTCCTTTTTTATTCATTCAAATTTAAATAAGTATACAGAAATATTCTTAGTATTGAATTCTACAAAAATGCATTTTCCAAAATATTTATTTAAGCCCTATGAAATTTGTACGAAAAATAGCTTAAAAATCAATGCTATAAATAGATTTGTCCAGTTTTAATATCAAATCACATAATTATTTTATATTTTGATTTTTAAGAAGGTACCTACCTATTTAAATTGATTATAAAATAAATAAAAATTTATACCAAAAATTATCCTCTGAAAAATGTAAGTTTATATACTATAGATAAAAATTTCAAGGTTTTATAGATTAACACATTGTTTCTTAATATTACTTATATCAAATAAATAATTTCATTTCATGGCGACACTATGTCTCCCGATATAAAGTCGTTGACATTTAAATGGGTATTTGCCTGGACGATTACATCATGCAATCGACCAGTATGCAAACATTATGAGTAGCTCACGTTTCATTGTAATAATTTAAATAGATAAATATGTACAAATAAATAAAGATAATACTAATAACATTGAAAATTTATGTATTTTCAAATGTGTCACTTTATTAAAACCAACCGCAAGGGCGCAATTGATACTAAATCATTGTGAACTAAATGCTGTAGACATATCGATTGTCCAGTTTTACAATTCATGAATTAGAAATGTCTTATATTTAAGAAATCGCCATTTTGTTATTCTGATTATTTATATTATGCTTTAAAAACACAACAGAAAGTGAAATATACTATATGATAATCGCACTGTTAAAGACATACGTTGTCTTTGTTTCGTTTGACAGTCAAACAATAAATTCGAAATTTGTGGAATTGAAAAAAGGGACTTAATTCTTTCTCCCCAAAGCACGAGCTACGCTCAATTTTGGGGAGTAATTGTATTAGGAAAATAAATGTATTGTGTTATTGTTCGATTATTGTAAAATGATATTGTGTTTAATAAACTATTATTATTATTAATTATTTTCTAATATAAAGGGAACCGTGTATTTTTTTAAATTATTTGTTTGTGGAATTGAAAGAGCAGTGTTCATTGTGTGCATACCAATTTAATCAATATTTTCTAGATTTTCGACTTGTTGAGTTGTAGAACTGTTGGCCTAGTCAAAACACATTTAAGCGTTACGTTTTCGTTCAAACTATGACGACGTTGCGAGAACGTCTCAATTTTCGTAGCTACTTGTGTTTTTTAGCTACGAAAATTGATGCGTTCTCGCAACCTCGTCTTGTTTGAACGAAAACGAAACGAAAACGTAACGCTTAAATGTGTTTTGACTAGGGGCCCTGGGGCCTGAGTCAATAACACATTTTCACGATACATTTACGTTCCGTTAGCGTTCAAATGCAGACGACGTTGCGCCAAAGTGTCAATTTTCGTCACTATTGTGTATCTTAGCAACGAAATTGACACTTGCTTGCAACTTCGTCTATAGTCGAACGTTAACGGAACGAAAACGTAACGTGAAAATGTGTTGTTGACTCAGGCCTCTGGACAGTTGATTTGTTTGTTATTATTTGTTCATATTTCACGTAAGAAAATGTTAAATCGAGTTATCAAAGTAATTTAGGTAGCCTTTTGAACTTTCAATGAAAAGATTTTGAATTCAAATCCCGGCAAAGATGATTGGTAAAATTACAGTGGGTATGTGAAAAATAAAATGTAGTGAAACAGTGAACATACCATATCATCAGCTAAAATGAATATAATGTGAGGCTGTCCTGTCAGCGTAGATATGGCATCTCCTAAGGAAGCTGATAATGTCGCCAACACAAAGAATCCCAGTTGGACTCTTATCACCATTTTGTTCCTGAAACAATAAATAAAAAAGATATTCATTATACTTATTGAATGAGAAATTATTTGAATAAGAAAATTCTGATTTCACGGACGAATTATCTATCAACACTCTCACACCGTATCTCTTGTCAATTAGGCAAAGAAGAAAGATCGTCAATTCGACCCGTTCTTGCTCACTCCTTTTGTTTCCTCCACACTCACGCAGTTCCTTATTTTCTTAAGTCGATTTCGCCTTACAAAAGATATACAATATCTGTACATAGCTGATGTGTTTTATAAGTTATCACTAAATGCAATTTCTCGGAAGTAAAGCTATGTTAACAGAGCAATTTATAAGATAGTTTAAAAAAAATCAAAGCTTAATCGTTCGTACGTAGGTGTGTTTCAAAAAAATACCTAACAATTTATTTAATGTTATGAGAAACAATGAATTAGACAAAAATCAGTTAATTTCTTGAATGACTTTGAGGCTGATTAGATCTAAAAAAAATGTAAATTGATTTACATACAAAATGATAATTACATGTTTTGATTATTGATATAAACGGATGTTTGATACATTTCATAATTTCGTCCACTCATCAATTCTGTCCTAACATTAAGACAAAATGAAAATCACGTTTTTTATATTCAAAGAGTGAAATAAAATTATAAAATAGATGATATCGATTATGTAGTACATTATCATACATTTAAAACAAATAGATGTTAAATTTGATTTCTGACTACCAGACATTTAGTAATTAAGTCAAAATGATTACATAAACATACAAATTATAAAAATACACAGGTGTGCAATCCAAACAAGCAGAAGATTCATTAACTTTTATAATATAAAATAACGCATAATTACACGGTACATTGTAGATAGATTGTTGAAAATTCGTTTGTAGTCAATCACCAAGTGCAGTTTGTCTAACTCTTAGGGGTCTGGAACGTCACTGGACCTGCTTTACAATAAACCTAACAAGAGAATGTAACAAAGTCAATATACTAGGTATTACATTGGGTATGTCGGACAAGGAGTTACGTATGTTCGAAGTCCTTTTCAAGGAACGGGAATCCCCCAACATATAAAATAATTTATTTTTAATTCAAACTTTATATCTTATTGTTTCCCACGGCCTCCTTAATTCCGGTTTGCTGAGCATCGTAACAATACCTATCGCGGATACTTTATATAACATATAATATTATTTTAATACTAGACTATAAACCCAGCATCGCTAGAGGAATACGCTTAGTAAAATGGATATTACGATAAGATGCAAATTATAAACACCAACTTTTGAGATATGACGGGATGGTATACTAGTTGTAGTAGTATAAAGTTGTTATTAATTACATTGCATTAAATCGGAGAGGGGTTGGAAGAAGGCGAATTTCCTGGCTCCAGAACATTCATGAGTGGACCGGGATGACAGGTGTGGAGGAGCTGTTTTTGTGCTGTCCGGAACAGACAGGATATCTCCCAAGTGGTCGTCAACGTCGGGGGGACCCGACAAGACACGTAAAGAAGAAAAAAGTCACACGAGTATCAAAGAGTAAACATTTTGATTCTATGATATTGATGTCATTAATATATATTTTTAATATGTAGGCATATAAGTTAAAAATCAAGATTATCTATAACATATATTTAATGATTGATTTATGTATACATTACTAAGTAAGTAGTACTGTGCTAACATATTCAGAACAGATCTGTAGTATCTGAGAGCTTATTAAACGGTAGGAAATGGGTCGCAAAGAAGAGGGGGATTTCAGCCGGTTCAAATTCGGCACTACCTGGTCTGAAAAGCTGGGTTTCGATGACGGATTTTCTCCCATTAAAAAAAAAATATCTGAGGTATCAGCGATACAGGAGAGACGATGGTCCTGGTTGGGCCATCTTTTGAAAATGTTTAATGTAACTAATTGGCTAAAAAGAACAGAGTTCTTTCTTCCGCAAATTTTTCGACAGCTTAGTCGTCCTTCTTTCATCGACAATACATCATTACCATAATAACTATGGTTATTTTATACCTATGGTTATGTCACTGTTATATTTATATATTTTTAAAAATTTATGTCAACGTGTAAAAGGCTTCTTGCCGTATATATTTATAAAATAAAAAAAATAAAATAACGAAGTCAGAGCGATAAATTTTATTCTCCAAATGATTTAAGTATGATTTTATGTAAGGGATATAATTTTACAGGACATACGTGTAAATGAACGAATTAAAATATTTATACTGGGATAAAGGTGTGCAGAAACACCTGTATTTTATTATCTTTAGTAACGTAATGAACCTACTTCATAATGGGTACCTACATATTGTATAACATTATTTTAGTTTTATTATAATAATTATTATTATAATAATGTGGGGAAATTTCCATTGTAAATTATTTGCAGGTCATTAGTAACATAAGGATCATTTCCTGTTCAACATACAGCTTGTATCATCATGAATGAATCGGTTTTTTAACATGACGCAACCCTGTTTTACTCCCAAGTGAGAGTGAAAAACTTTATTATCAATTAGAATATTACTCATTGATGCAGGTGTGAAAATCTAGTAAATGCAAAAACTTCGTTTAACATTTATCATCATTGTCATCGTCATATCGCCTTTCCGGAGACCAGCCCCTTCCATTCAGAGCGTCTCTGCGCGAATTGAGTTACCTCTTCCCACGACATTCCTAGCGCTCTGATGTTGTTGTTATAGCAATACAATGTATTATGAAAGAGGGATACCCGGGCCCGAAATCAAAACATATTTTCGCGTTACGTTTTCGTTCAACAATAGACGACTTCCCGAGTAAGTGTCAATTTTCGTATAGCTTGTTGCACAATAGTTGTGTATTTAAGCTTCGAAAATTGACACTTACTCGGGAAGTCGTCTATTGTTGAACGAAAACGTAACGCGAAAATGTGTTTTGACTAAGGGGGGCGAGCTGTTGAAACCCTTGAGGACGAAAGAACAGTGATTTTTTTGGTCAACAATTATTGAAAATTCTCAAAACATGGCCCAACCAAGACCATCGTTTCTCCTGTATCAGCTGTCTTGTTTGCTAAGTGAGCTGGCGCACAGTATCATTTATGACGTGCTTATAACACTAATAAACATCCGAAAGCCTTCTAACACACTTATTTCCAAAACTTAGTATCTTCCGCTCTTGAGCCTTGATTAGGTGCCATAATTCTGTCCATGTTATTAAATGCCAAAACTTTATACTATTCCTAAAAATAATTAGGTATCAACTTACTGAAATACCTTAAAACAATTTTGCAATGCTGTAGATAAATGTTTTCTAGTTCTGTAAACTTGATAAAGAATTCAATATGTTTTCCGACAGTTTTCGTCAATTCTTGCATTTTCCTTTATAGTGGATTAATTTTTCAAAATTTTCGCTCAGTTTGAAAAGATGGAGTGCACTTTGGTGTCGTATAAGTTATATATCCTATGGATAAAATATAATAACTCATGGAGTCATCAGAAATAGATAACTATCATACTCTATTCTGTTCGTTTTCGAGAGCCCTGTAAATGACAGGTATTTATTTTAAATATAGGTACATATTATATATTAAATATATTTAAAACATAAATATAAAGAAATTTAAAAACTTAAGTTCAGCGATGAGGTATAACACCCATTCTAAATGATTTAACATTTATTGCCATGGAATGGACTTCTTGCATGTTTATTACATGAGTTTGGTCCACTGACTACCCAAATTGAAGTTGCTATTTCACTGGAAAATGCCTTAATGGTATTAATCAACGTAATATATAAAGTGTTTCCATGTTTTTTTTTTCTGCAAATATTAATTATTCCGAATAAAAAAATACTAACGGTGACGTAGTGGTCAGGAAACATACATTGTATTTTAATTGAGAGCCGTTATTTTAAAATTCTATAAATGCTAATGTTGCGAAAGATGATTTTTTGATCCAATACTATTTCTAGTAATCGATCTACGAACTACGATCCAATTCCACTGAGAGATGCACGTTTAAAACAGTGTTAAATTTAAAAATAAAATAATAATTGGAAATCGTAGGTAGAAGTTTCATCAAAATTCGATATTGGTGTGTAATAATAATTATCTATCTTGTAAAATTATAAATTTAGCACATATCGACTTTTGAGAAAAAAAACGCTCCTCAATTGTAAGGTTTTGATTTTGCTCTGTGACCACAAAAAATCTTAATAATATTAAGACGGTAGCAACAATATATCGTAATTATTTTATTATTTGTATTGCATATCGTAGCCATTAAATCTAAGTTCAATATCAATATTGTATATTTATTTCCGTTAGTGTAACACATTTAAGTACGAATAATAGTTAACTTACTTGTTATTGATTCGCATAAAGTTTTGCATTGAGCTTGACAACCATATGACAAGGCGAACAACTTTGTAATTTATTTTATTTCGTTATTACAGTAAGAGAGAAATAATTTAAAATTACGAACGTGACAGCTGATTACTTAGTTTGTTTTGATTTAGTGTGTTTATTGTACAGTACTGTTTATATTTTTTGACAGCTTGCATATTTAATACATGCAGCTGATCTTTTGACTACCTAACTTGCTGGATATTCTGTAATTATATAACTAAATATAAAAAATAAAACTAAATAGTAGTACATAGTAGTATTTTTTGTGTGATTAACAGATTAATACTTTAATATTTTTGAAAGAAATATTATTGTCACAGATGATGCTGTGCGTCGACGCACCCAGCAGATATCTGTAATCTCCATGATACAGGACAGACGATGTTCCTGGGTGGATCATGTTCTGAAAATATCCAATTATAGTTGGCGAAAAGGAACACTGTTCTTTCGTCCGCAAGGGTTCCGTCGGCCCGGGCGTCCCTCTTTCACAGTACAGCGTTACTATTACTACGCAATCAGAGCGCAGGGAATGTCGTGGAAAGAGGTGATGCAATTGGTACAGAGATGCTCTGAATGTAGGAGGCTGGTTTCTGCCCTATGGTCCCGGACGAGTGTTGAGGGCGATGGTGATGATGATGATGCATTTTGAAAGAAGAACTTAACATTTACTTTTGACATATTCATGTATGACACCCTTTTTGAGGTATGATACCCTCCTTATTTTTTGAAAATAGGGAGAAATGGAGAAGAAAATCCAAACTATTTGCAATCCAATGGATTGTGAGCTACAGTGAGCTACATAATTATAAGTAGGTAATTAATAATTCAAATAATTTTATTTCTACCTTCAACTAAATTAAACCTTTGTACTATTACAACACTTTACTGGGTACTGTTTGCATTTATTTCTACGTAGAATATTACTGTTGATACTTCCTTATTGTTATTGAAAACATATTTCCACTTTTTTATCTCGCTACTCAAGGTAGGTACTACGTAGGTATCTACTTAATATTACAGTATATTTTAAATGTTGATATTGCATATTATATTTGATTGGACAGGTCAATAAACTTATCTGTTCTGACATGTATTATTAAAATAAAAAGTAACTTTGTGCTCTAAAAAGATAAGCACACATTTGTAACTTCTAACCTATATTGTTTTATGAGTAAAAATAAAAATATTGAAATCAAAGTATGTAATGGTTAGATAACGTTGTGGTGGATAATTTCTAAACATCGTGATGAATGTATGCAATATAAACTTAACTGCATGAAAATCTGATTATAGATGTTATTTTAACAATTAATCATTGTATGAGGTTATCTATGTAAATTTAACACACGAAACTATCACTCCTGTCTTATTTATTCGCAATATTTGGCTACTACATATCTATTATTCATGAGTACCTAGTGATTCACAAATAAAGTGTGCAGATACTCTCTCTGGATTCAATCCTCATTTTTATTTTAATCTATCACGTGCGACCCTCTGCATCTCCTCGCGTAATTTTCCAATTTCGATAACACTCACAACAAATCTTGCGCACTCTTTTGAGTTTGAAATTTTTAATTGAAGTTTTTAGTTGAAGTTTTTGAAGTGAAGTTTTAGTTGAAGATTTTCAATTAAGTCAAGATCGCTATCAATTTTTCTGATATCAATTTGACATTATTAATATACAAGATTAGTTACATATTTATTTATCAAAAACAAAAATATATTCACAGGACGGATTTGTGCATCTTATAAAATATGTGATATTTTACAGGCATAAATGTATTATGTCCGGAGCTACCCCATTCGTAAACCCCACCCATGCAGGGATCTCACACAGAATTAAAAAACGGTCGGTTCCAATAACCTGTCTATCTATTACTATCAGTTAAAATCTATAGTATAATATACTTATAACTTAAAGTAATGGATAGATAGATTACTGAAACTGGCCATATAATCACAGGCTCGAAACTTTCGATAGGTTTTTGTAGATACCACGAGGGAAGCCAACAGACATCGGGGATCAGAGAGGAGCAATTCAGCCACTCAAACCAAGCAATAATTAGTATACTATCAAATTATCAATATAAAACTATATGCAACACGCAAACTAAAAAACAATTGAAATCCATAATAAAACAAAAATATAAAAATATAACACAGAAATAGTTAAATTAAATCTGCATTGGTAATTTTCTTAGTATAGAAACGTTTTAATTTTCTATACATATTGACATTAATATCAGCTAACGATATTGTTAAGTAGGTGAAAAGTCATGATCTTACATTATTATTCCCAATTCAATTACTATCGATAATATTGAGTAATAATAAAATGACAAGATAACCTTATTAAGTTAACAAAAAAAGGTATTTTGTAGCAACAATAAGTGGTATAATAAACATATCCTTGAGTCTATTAAACTAGTACCTGAATTATTTGATTGTATCGATCGTTATTATAAGCACACTATATTTACATGAATAGTCAGTCCACTGTGCAGTGAGCTTGATTCAGAATGATTTTTTTCATTTCTTAAACCCAAAGATACTACTGGCATGTTTCCATAAAAGCTCAAAAACGGGCTTTACTTGACTTTTTGAAGTTTAAGAATAATACAGATATGATTAAAGGATACGCAATAACGATTGGTGTATTTAAATATTCGTGAGAATCTGTGCAAAAGGGGTAGTCCGTCATTAACATAAGAGTTTGGCGCACCTTGTTGCAACTGTACTTAAGATAAAGTAAAGTAGGAAATAACAAATAGCGTTTGTCCCGCTTGCACATGTGGTTGTAATTGGGGCTTATTTGCGTTATATTTCAGTCTCGCTCATCATCTTACAAGTGCGCTATAATTTGTACTAGGGATTTGTATGGACAAAATAAACAAGGTTTTTGGTCATACATAATTCAACAAATAGGTTTGCGTTCGATCGGCGAAGTTATGCAATATTAGGTTTGATTGTTTTGTATTTTTTTTTAAATTATATAAGCTTTTTATAACATTATTGAAGTAATAGAAGATACATAGAAGATTTTTTCGTATATTTTACTAATTTTTTCAAATATATTTGTGAAAACTCTAGACAGGCCACTGAAATAAACCATTGTGTTGAAAGGATGAATTAGGGTAACAACGGGATCTTGCGCTTGAATATTCAATACTTTACCATCAGTTTCCCCTCTCAATTGTTAACCTTTTATTTTAAAACTTCTAATAATGAAAAGCTTTTTTTTTTTTTTAAAAAAAAGATATATCTGGGTTTTGTTATAAACCCAAATACAACCTTATACACCTTTCACAGTAAGCTAAAAGCTTGTGTCGTGAAAGGGGAATTTGCCGGCACCTGGGATCGAACCCCGGACCCCTTGTTCACAAGGCCGAGACTCTACCTCCAGGCTACCGACGAACTCAAACCGCAATATTCATTTTTTCAGCAGGATTCATTTTTAAAAGTATGCATGGTTGAAAAGATAGTTTTATTACTGTTAAGAAATCTATAGACAAAATAAAATATAAACAAACAAATCGATATTTTTTTTTTTATCTTATTTTATTACACCAATAAATTACAAATCTTATACATATTTTCATTGATGTTGCCCAACTAGGTACATATAACCTGTTCTAGGGCAAACATCTCACAAACATATTATCAATCATACTGAAACATATTATACACAATCACAAAAAGCATTCATCTCCTATATTCTATATAGATTCAAAGATTCATGTTATTATTGTTGTCACTTTTTATCACTGTCTTAGTTACGAAACTGACATGTACTATATAAAGATGAATCTCTAATTGAGTTAGTAGGTTAATGAATTATTGTCTATCAATTTTAATATTTGTGTCTATTTCACATATAAATTTAATCTTGACTCGTCAATATTATTTCATGAATGACATTATCTTAATAAGTAATTAAATGATTATATAATAAGTGTTTTCATATATTTTGAAGTACGTAATAAGTATCGTGTTGTCAAATTTCAACACTTTTATTGAGATAAAGAATTTGTTGTGAAAATAATATCGTACCTAATATTATTGTTAATACAATATGTAAGTGTTTTGTGGAGCACCCGCCAAAGAATCGGTTTCCAGCTCTTATCCGTAACTTCTCGAATATCCTGTAAAAAGTAGGTGTTCAAAAAATTACATCTTAAATTCAGCTAGGTATGAGGTTTGTCATCCATCCTGAATTTCTTGATTTTTTGTTGGTACTGAGAGGACAGCTTGCATGTTTATTACGTGCAGCTAGTATGCTGGCTACCCAACTTATGGGATATGCCGTGACGGTGTAGTAGAAGTTGCAGTAGTTTACATGAAAAATAATGGTAGTCTATTGATCATCAGAATAGTTATGTGAACATAAGACTTGAGCTTTATTCCAGGTAGGTCAGAAAAAGTTCCTGTAATATTTTCTTGACTTCTCTTCAAAGGTATTGAAGGTTAAGGGGGTTGACTGGAAGATCCACCTCTCCTTGCCAACGTAGAAATAAGACATTCGAAATGAAAGGCAAACCTCATCGCTGAATTCGAGATGTAAAATTTCTTTACTTTTTCGAATATGTTCCTTTTACAGAACACTCGAAAACTTAAGGAAAAGAGTGGGAAACCAATTCTTTGCCGAGTGCTCTACGGAATAGAACAATTCTAACAAAATCCAATCGCACAATGCCAAGAAACAAATATAACATAAGTTCTAATAAGATATTGCAATGTAGCGATAAACTCGTCAATTAAAGAATGGATTATTGTATTTTCTGTATCCTGATTAATATTCAAACCAATCCAAGAACACCTTGATGCAGGAGGCGATCTAGACTATAGGACATGGAAAACCCTGAATCGTCTAAGATCTGGTGTAGGAAACTGCCATGAGAATAGAGAACGATGGGGCTTCTCACAAGACGAATCTGGAGTCTTTGGTGCAGCACAAACCATGCCATACTTGTTGGAGTGTCCATTGTGCCTTGTCACATGCACTATGGAGGATATTTTTGACGCATTTCCACGTTTTGCACAGTACAGGCTGGAGATCAGTTTGATTTGTTTTCTTCTGAATTTCAACACGATAAGTAAATAATAAACCAATCTACATATAACTTTACATTTAATGTTACTATCACTATATCTTCCATAGAAAAGATAGCTGGTGGATTAACTTCTAGTAAAAAAAACCACAGAAGTCGTTGTATCTGTCCCATAAAAATAATTCTCAGTTAACGCATTCATTATCATTCAAATAAGTTCAGTATCATTCTACAAGTTTATTATTTTTAACGTCTTCAAAGACAATGAGACAGGCTATAATATAATCAAATTACCATAAATGATGTAATAGTTTTTGTTACTATTGTCTTTAGGCCTTATTACTGTATATCATCACTAACTGACCCGGCAAACGTTGTTTTGCCATATACATTATGCCATATCTATTAAAAAATAGGGGTTGATGGTAGAAGGGAGAAAATTTAGGGCTGTATGCATTTTTTAATGCCTCACCATAAAAAATAAAATATTTTGTACAAAAATTAAAAAAAATATTGGAGTGGACCACCCTTAACTTTAAGGAATATGAAAAATAGACGTTGGCCGATACTCAGACCAACCTGATAAGGACACAAAATTTCATCAAAATCGTTCCAGTCGTTTCGGAGGAGTATGATAACAAACACCGTGATACGAGAATTTCATATATTTGAAGATATTAAAAACTTGTCAAGCTATCTATTGTAACTGTAAGTCACCAAAATGCGAAAAATTCATTACTTCATCAACAAGGATAATAATACAAAAAAATACAAAATGTAAACAATGAAGAAACTCACCTTATGAGCATTGCAGTTTCAACAACAAAATAATAATAAAAAAAACCACTAAAACACGATTAAAATATTATCAAATCAAATCATTAACTAAATTATTTAATAATAATGTACAATTTCAATCACCGCATAATCATAATCACAAAAAAAAAACAATAAATTAATTTGACACGTGAAAACTATCATTACACAACGAGAAAAAAATATTTTTGTTCGTCTCACTGCGAATAAATTTAAATTATCAACCAATCGTGACCAAACCAAGTATAAATTCAAAAAAAAAAAATTGAAAGATTTATTTGTTCTTAATTTGAATTATTATATATTTTTTTTAAATTTGTTCTAATTTCGAAAATCAGTACTATGTATTCAGACACACACTGTACGCGACGGCGATCTCTGCAAATTTGTATAGCACACACTTTTTTATTCTACTACTACTACTAATACTAACACTAAATAAGCAGACTGTTGATTGTTGGTGGGTACTGAATGATTAGGAGTACATAATATTAATAGGTTGGTTTCGCGTTTTGTATCGTTTTATTAACAACAAAGTCGACTGGCCACGATGATGTTAGCAGCGGCAAACGGCAAAATGTATTAAGTATATTATTATTATTCAATGTGTGTGAACTAATCAGAGATTACTGCAGATACAATGATATATTATTATTAAAATATGTACAATAGATGGACCAATCCCTACCACTTCATTGTATCCTGATACTACCTACTACTTAAACTTCAGTATTTCATTATTTTAATTATGCTATGTCTACTGTAGATCAATTCTATGGACCTTTTATTTTCGGTTTATTGTTTTGTTATACTGAAAAAAAAAACTAACTGATGTTTCGATTTTAATCCAATTTTCATGAGAAAATTTAATACCAACATCATATTACCCAATATTCATTGATGATATGGACATTTTGTATATACAAACACTTTTTACAATGTTATGCAACGTTGTGTACCTACTAACATTTTTGTATTTAATTTAAAATTACATACCTAACTAAATAAAAAAACTTATATATTCTAGTTTTATTTATCATTTTGCAAGGATATCGTATATTTTAAACATTATTAATTATAAATGCATTAACTAATGATTACAGAACCAATTTGATATTTGAAAAGTCCACTTATCGACAAACGTTCAATGCAAACTATAGAAGCTACCTGGATACTGTTGTCATGGTATGGTTCTCCAATCGAGATATCTGATTGGTTTTGTCATCTGCCCGTTGTGCCCTAATCCAGTAAAACGTTAAAAACTTAATAAATATCCTTAACATTTCATAATTATTTATTTATTTATTTATTTTATTATTCTTGCACATCATCATTTATATAACAAATTAAATAAAGCAATATACACACGAAAAAATGTGATGATGTGCAGTGGCGAGATTATCACTATATAGTGATTTCTTCCATCTAACCACGTCACATTAACACTATACAGAAATAGAAACAATAATAACAAAAACACAAACAATAAAAAAAAAAGCTACACAAATTAGTTTGAAAAAAATAAAATAAAAAACTACAATCCACACACCTAACACTCCAAAGAGATCGAAAAGGGGTTAGGGGACGGATGCTGAGTTAGAAGACAATAAATACTTCTTGACGGCGTATTTAAACCCATTAAAAGATTGAGATATTCTGTGAGAAGAAGGGAGATTATTCCAGCATTAATTACTGCTCCTTCGTAAAATGAACCACTGAAAAGACGGTTCGATATCCCTCTATGCAGAACCATTTTCAGCCAAAAGTGTTCCCTTTCTGAGGACGATTTCGACTACTGGAAGACAAGTGAACTATTTTATTTGTTTATTTTTTTCATTCTTTACTGTACATTGATTACAAATAATAACATAAAAGGTAAACATTCAAGTTAGATACAATCAATACATATACAAAGGGCTAGTTTATCGCAAAGGCGCGATTTATTCCAACCAACCTAATGTTGATTTAGAAATTTCAACAGAACATCATTGTATAAGCTTTCCTGTGGAATAAACACAATGTTGAATCAGTTAACTTTTGTTGAGTTAACTACATCTACATATTGAAATACATAATTATGTATAGGTAAGTTTTATTAATTTAAGATACTGGCTCTTTTCAATAAACAAACCCGTGTTTTAATCGCATTTCAATATTTTTTAACCTGTACCATTGGTCACGCTTTATCTCTCGCGGTTACATTTTGTGTACAATAATATTAATGGTAGGTATCTATTACTGATTGTGAGTCTAATTATGGATTCATTTGAGGAATTGCTTCTTGTCATTATTTCTATTGCAGTGTTATACTTTGTTAAGTTAGGTCTATTGATTCTAAATGGTACTTAAAAATAATATGCATGCAGCTTGTCTGACAGATAAGTGTTATTTATTTTTACTGGCTGGGTTATGTTTTGAGAATGCCCAATGAAAGTTGGCGAAAAAGAACACTGTTCTTCCGTCCGCCTGGGCGTTCCTCTTTCGCAACACACCGTTCCTATGACAACGACATCAGAGCGCAGGGAATGTCATTGGCACAGAGGAGGCTGGTTTCTGTCCTGTGCTCTCGAGAGAAGCGTTGAGGGTGATGATGATGATGGTGTTGATTTTTTTAATAGACCACTAAAAGGACGGTGTCGCAATAGAAGCTGAGAAAGATAATAATGTCCAATTTGATACAGTTAGTGATAGAGTGTCCGAGGGACTTGGAAAAGCAGCAATGGAAGTATTAATATAATATATTATGTACATCTTCTTCGAATTTTCTAGTTAACTCCTCCTGGTATCATTGTCATATTTTGTAAAAATATATTATGTTGGTTTTTTTTATTTATTTTTCTACCTTTGGAAATGCTTTTATTTTATTTTTATGTTGTATGAGTGTAGTTCAAAGATTCCTCACGAGGAGGTTTTGGTCGGGCACCCTTCAGGCTGCCCACTACATGAGGATCCTATGTGGACAAATTTGCTTATGTAGAAATCAGAATCGGATAAATAGGAGTCCCAAATTTTTGTACCATACGGGTGGTCGGTGTGAGTTCTTGAATCCTTGTTCATCCATGTTAATGGAGCTATTTTAAGAAATTAATGAAGATGCCCACACACTATAA
Source organism: Athripsodes cinereus (assembly GCA_947579605.1). Classification (NCBI taxonomy): domain Eukaryota; kingdom Metazoa; phylum Arthropoda; class Insecta; order Trichoptera; family Leptoceridae; genus Athripsodes; species Athripsodes cinereus. The sequence goes on along the minus strand of OX388310.1, from coordinate 28,242,054 downwards.
TATCGCAACAAACCGGTAGAGAAAATAATTTATATCGATTTGTTTATCATTTAGACTAGACTAGGAAACCAGATTTTAAAGAATTTATTTTATCATTGAATTATTGTTCCTAAATTTAGCATTTCATTAGTAAATAATGTCAAAAAGATTTCTATTTAATAATTAAAAATATGCACACTGATAAACAAACCTGTTTTTGACGCATATTATATGCATCTTTAGGAGTTTGTATTTTTTCCATTAGAGTTATTCTTTAAATAAATTGCAACTAATAATGGTTTTAGTTTTCAATTAATTAACAAGACGACAAGCAGTCTGGTTATAAAATTGTTATCATTACAGACCAAAATAGTATATCAAGTTATGTAAATTAGAGAACCAACCAAAACGTTACCACGATACTGAATAGATTACGTATAAGCACAGACACAATTAACATCTAGAATTCATACCACCCATCCTATATGTCTTTTTATTTTTTACCATAAAGAGGACAAACTAAGTGTGTATTTGATGCAGTTGACTCGCTGACTACCCCATTTGTGTGATATGTCGTGATGGTATACCTAGTAGTAGTGGTATAGGTATAAGTAGTTACTGTTGACGCAATCTTAATCCAATATTTTAAATTAATAATAAATATGGAATTCCACAGTGTTAATCATAAAACACTTGAAAAGTTAATATCTATTCGTAAAAATATACTAAGTCTTCACTAAATTGGACCTTTCTGAAGGTCTTCAATGTAAAACAAAAGTTAAACTATAGGTCAATTACTCTTTTCTGTTAGTTTTCGAGCGATCTGTAAAAGGCAGGTATTGGTAAAACATCATGTTTAAGATTTTTAACATCGTCAGTTCAGCGATGACGTATGCCACCCATCTCCAACGTCTTAGCTATAACTGGTATGGAGAGGACAACTTGCACGTTTATAGCGTGTAGTTGGTCCGTTGGCTACCCCACATGTGAGAGATGACGTGATGGAATGGAAATACACTGATTTTGGCCGCCAACTTTGAGGAAGGGTATAACACATTTGTATAATAATAATTGTAATATTTCACATCATTTACACGTACACACAATTATATTATATATTTTTGTCTGATGACTCTGATGTCCATATTTCTTCTATAGAATATTTATTTTTTCCTCCACGGGTTGGCATTAAATATTCCTCGATCGGTGGACCTTATATCATGAATGACGGAATTGGTGAGCGTTGTCCATATGGACACTGAAAGTGATTACTAGACTTGCTGGGACGCCCTTTCAGTTATTATTCCTGTTAGATTATTTACAATGTGTTAACATGGTTATTCAATTCAGATTATCTGATTAAGTTGCCCTATTCTCTGCGTGGTAAATGCATATATAAAATATATAATGTACTCGTATATTTTATCGTAGGCTCAATACAGTATAAAAAGACATCTCAAAATCATCAATATTGAGATAATGGATAAATTATGACATCAAACTCAGAAAGATAGTAATTAATATGTTATATATTTTTTAAACACTAAAGTGTAATTAAAATTACAGTACAAGAAAGCATAATAATTCATAATTATTACTAGATATTACTCAAACATTAAAGGCGAACATCGGGAACACATAACTCAAAACCAACAAATTTTGAATGTTTAGTTCTAGTATTGAATCCATGGTATATATGTACTTATGAACTGCTTTAAATATGATATTATAGTATAGGTATCTGAAGTTAAGTACTTACCTACATCGAAGCGGTTACAGGCCCTAGCAACAGCGGGAGACACAGAAATAGCAAAATTCAAGAACACAATATGCAAAACAAATAAACACGAAGAGTTGACATTTATTCTACTTTCATACAACCGTCTTTATTTATGCTTTATATATACAAGCTATGAATAATTAAGCATTTTTCGACATATTAAAATACTTAGTTCACACGATGACTGACCCATGATTTAGGACAGTATGAGTCATGCTTATGAATTTTAAATAAATTTATTTAAATAAATATGTGGCAAAAATTTACGCTAAAACACATCTGTCCTTGAAATCGACCGGTTTATACAATTTAAAAATGTTTATATCTATAATGTTCATTTGAAAAACGGATATGTTTTTAATTTCTAATGCTTTTGGTTCCTCTACATATACCTATCTATTAATAGAACAGGGTTGACTGGAAAAAATTCCAAATGCTGGAAACCTGCCAACATATGCTTGGTTACGGTACAATTATTGAGCACATATAGAATTGGTCTACAACTCTTTTCCGTAAGATTTCAAATGTTCTGTAAAAGTACGTTTTAAAAAAATAAAGACATTTTATATCTTAAATTCACCGATGAGGTTTGGCACCCATAATTTCTTAATTTTTGTTGGCACGTAGAGGACAGCTTGCATGTTTATTATATGCATCTTATCAAGCCACATCTGGGAGAACTACCAAATAAGGCGAAGTTCGGCTAATAATTCATCAGGTTTTCACGTTCCTTATCTGTCTGTCTATGGTCTTTCTAGTCTGAATATGGAAATCTCCATCTAGTTGTTGATGTCGTCTTGAGCTGAGTCTGAAGATGCCAACAGCACGCCCATCGAAAGCTCGAGACAATAGCAACAACCACACGGAGGTCCTGATATTCAGACAACAAGTTGACGCTATCTTTTCTAAGTTTTTATGATATTCAATTTACATTATTTGTGTAACCTTAAACAATGGTTAATTATAAAATAAAAACTTTGCTGTAAATGTTTTTAATTAGTCAAAAAAATAATAACAAGTAATATAAAAAGGCTTTTATTTTACACACTACCGTCTTGCACAAAACATAATATGGTTTGTAAGGTAATTACTTTTTTAAAAAAAAATAACGAAGAAACCACAATAGCACATGGTACATAATATGTATAGTTATTTAGACACAGTACACACACAATGTCGAGTGATATCTTTATGAATGTGTAGATTGGATTGTATTGTTGTATAGAAATGCATAAGTCATAAGACTTTATTGATGTATCGCGGTAATAAATAATCTCACCTCAGAATGTACCTATGTATAAACACTCATATTAAAATAAAAACACATATTTAACCCTGGCTTACTAGCCGTGGGAGTTATCCCTGGTTAAAACATGTTTTACTCACCAAAAATTTCATTTATGGTGCATGTAGTAATTATAGCGATGACTCAAAATTGTAATTTTTCAATATTTTATAAGGATTTCTGTTGTTTCACATTGTCAGAATAGACCAAAAACAATAAGTAGCCGGGAATAATTATCTTAGTCAGACCTAAATTCGGGATAACTCTTCTTTATTAGTGAGTAGCGTGTGACTTAGCCCGACGTAACAGAGGTTATTCTGTGGTTGTGACTTACGACGCTAGTGTCTTAACTAGACACTAGCGAACTAACTGTTCATACCGTACATACAATATAGTAAACAATATGATAGCGAATGGGCTTACGCTAAAAAATAACGGTCCTGTCTAAATTATTTTTTGTGCCATGTCACGTGATCGTTATGCAGTCATAATGTATTCGCAATAATTTAAGTCTCTTGATTTTTATTCCGTTTTGTTTTTTTTTATACATATTTCGCAAAATTAATTTAGTCTCCATAATATTTGCTTTCTTCGTCAGCAAATAATTTTATTCCAGATCTCCTCATATAATAAATATTCTTTTTGGGATATGTAAATGGTTTCAAAAAAAAAGAAGAAAATAAGGCGAGCTTATCGCATATGCAATTTCTTCCAGCCAACCAGGATAAATTGAGTACATTCAAAATGTTTATAGAATTCTCATCATTTTGGTATATTCGAAAGGGAGAATAATATATTGATTAAATAAATTAGTACCTACCTAATGAATAAGTTCCAAGTATTCCGATGCATTTGACATAATATTGCACGTAAGGAAATAAAAATATTACTTAACTCATTCTTTATTTATTGTCTTAAGGGACATAAACAGTTTATCACCAACATTCGAAACTATTAGCGAATAAACCAATCAAGGTCCCGCAAATTACCAAATCGTATGACGAACACGTTGCTAGCAAACAGTAACAATATATGTAGGTACACATTTCTTTTCTTAAATTAAAAACAAAAATTTAAGAAAAGAAAAGTAACAAAAGTAACAAAAGTTAAAAGTAGCATTGCGATCAAATTTATAATAATTAAAAACCGTTTAAATTAAGATGTTATTCGAATCATTCTTTTTCAAAATAGTTATGATTATGAGATTATTTAGATATTTAATTTTTGGCGCCACAACCTTCAAACATAAATACTCGTAAAAACATTCTGTAGTAAAAAAGATGACGGTTGGTCGTATGATTAATTTAAGAATCATAAATACTTATATAAAAATAATCATAATAAAATTATTTTCAATACAATATATAACACATATTCTATGTGTATGAGATCTTATAAATTGTAGTTATTAGTAGCGAATTAAAACAAACGAAACATTAAATGTTATGGATGTAGTGAGATAGCACGTTGAGGTGACGTCCTTCAACTGTGTATTTATTGTATGTGTGTACGAACTTAACCGAGGTAGCGATTTTGTAAGGTAATGTGACTCGGTATTGTAGCAGGCTGAGTGGTAAAATAAGCCTTTTTTAGAAACACCTTAGACTCTTATTTATTTTTGACAAGATGTTCATCGTGAAATTATTTATTTATTTAAGTCATTACGACACATCAAAGCCAGTAAACTGATCCTGTCAGTACTTAGCCAGTCAGTTACCACATAATTTTAGAATTTTTCATTAATCTTTGACAAGATAATCTTTTATTTATTTATTTAAAATCATAGGTACACGGCGTGAGCCTTTTACATGTTAACAAAAATAAAGTATGTCAGACAACAACAACAACAAAAATAACAATCATACACAATCACACAGGTACATTGCAAATTCATAAGTCAAGATCAAAATGATAATAGAATAATAAGAATTTATAAAAAAGGTCTATATAATGAATGAGTCAATTATGGTGTGTCAAAATACAGTGTAAGTCAATGATTTGATCTTTCAGTCAGAGATTCCTGTCTAACCTACTCGAGTTCTACCACATAAACATATTTCTATTACCCACGTAATGTGATTTTACAAACTTGTGTACTGATGTATGTTGTAAATTCGGACACATTTTAATTATAGTGGTTTGGGATCGAAAATGGATAAAATCCAAAATTGTAACTTTTTCAACTAAGTGTGATGAAATATTTTTCGTGTTGAATTCCATAAAAGTGAATCTTCCAAATTGGTCAAATCATAATGTGAGGAAAATCAAATTTTGTATGGATATCAGTCTAAATTGAAATATTTTTGGACTCTGCTATCATTTAAGTATAAATGTATTTGTCCAGTTTGGACGCTAAACCACATATTTATAAAATTCGGCCAGCACAATCATATTGCAGGCCTGTTTTCGATGACACGTGAACGCCACCCACTTGAAGCTTTTTAAAGAATATTGGTGTTTATATTTTTTATATCCATAGACACAGAGGAAATCACTATAATAGTGATAATCTCGCCACTGCATATCATCACATTTTTTCTTACGTAAACTGATTTTTTGGTTTTGTTATGTTAAAGATGATGTGCAAAAAGAATTACATAAATAAATAAATAAATAAATATCTTTAAAAAATTGTTACAAAAATAAGTTATTCATTCTAAAAAGAAAAACATCAAGAAGATTATGAAATAACCGAAAGTAAATGTCAAGATATTTCGAAAAAAATATGTTTTTCACAATAAGCCTGAAACGTAGCAACGTACGTAATCATACATTCATTATTAGTACATTATATACTTGCCTATTATTATTTTATTTCACCTTAACACTTTGTGTAAAAATCTCAAATATTTTAGATGAAACAGTAGCGTTGCTCAAACAGTTCTTAGGCAATAATGCTTCATTATAAATAATATTAAATTTAATTTGTTTAATTAACATTACAAAAAATTATGTATTGAAAAATTGTAATAATATCTTAATGTCATAATATTATTGTGTTTCACTTATAATAATTAAACGATAATTGAAAGTATGAATAATGATTTTTATTTGCATAATATATTTTTCATACAAAATACTCAATAAATCATCAAACAATGTTGACAAATACAATATTATTGCATGAACACAATTAATTTTTATGACAAAGTTGTGTAGTCGATAATTTTTTTTTTTATTTCTTAATTTTATTTTGATATTTTTTTTTAATTAATCCGACACACTTCCCTTTGCTGAGGGTCGTGATTTTTGAGGATCGAATAATAAATAAATGCTTATATAAATCTAAAATGCTTAAAATTTGAAAATGAAAATCTACGGAAAAAATTTCGAACAAAAATTTAAGGAGACTATTTAGTGTTAGTATATAAAAAGTGTACTTTAATGAGTTTAATAATGTTGAATCTACGAAAATAATCTTTGTACTGTAAAATACACATAAAATTTTATTCAAACATTTTATTTATTTGTTTATTTATTTAAAAAGATTAATTTATTATTCATTTAATAGAATACTGATATGGACGATTTATAAAAAAACCTTTCAACCTTACTCGTTCAAACCCTTAATCAACTGAAAATTGAATTGAATAGTTAGGTAATAAAATGTTATATACCTACTTTTAATCGATGTTCCATTTCAATTGCCTGGTTCCTTTGTAGTAGTTGTTTCGCTTTACCTTGGTCAGTTTTTTGATCTTGCTGCATTTTTTGATATCTTTTCCAATATCAAATCACTTAAAAATGAAAAAAAAAATAAGTGGTAATCTTATTGAATTTTTGAAAAACAAATTGATTATAAATATTGAGAAACAGTATTTAAAATGAAGAGTCTGACGTGTGACCGCTTATCCCAAGAACAAGGTAAGTATTGTTTTTTTTTCATAGAACTTCAATTATTGTTCGAATAAATGCGGGTATTTTCATAGATGCGATAAAATAACTCACATTTCACAACGCTAAATATTCAAGATGAATAATTGTGTTACAAAATAGTATTAGGAAAGTTTTTTTAAAAGTTAAATAGAATAACATTTTGAACTAGGTACTAAATACATATACAATTGGGGTAGACAGCGGACTTACTGCATGTAATAATCATGCAGATTATCCTCTCTGTGCCACTAAAAAAATAAGACATTTAGGGTGGGTGGCATGTCTTATCACAGAATTGTAGATATAACTATACGTCAAATACGTAAGGTATTAAATAAGAAAATCTGTTTACTTTCATTTGATTATTATATTATTGTTAGAAGCTTTTCGGACATACGTCCATCATGATATTAAATGTTTTACAACTAATGACAAAATGCAAAATGTTAATACATAATACAAAGAAATTTTCAAGGGTAGGGGGAGTGGATGGGGTTAATGGTATTAAAATAAGAATATTTGCCGGTATTGCTAGAGGTATGGGGGAGGGGGGGGGGGTAATAAACGATGGACGTATTCCGAAAAGCTTCTAACAATAATATCATAAAAATGAAAGTAAACAGTGTTTTAATTTTGCATAATTTTATTATCTAAATTAAAATGAACTTTCTTCAAAAATCGGAAATTTTATACACATTGTTTCAACGAAAAACTTGTAGTATACTGCAAACTTTTTTGGTTTTTTAAATAATATGTAATTCATATTTTTTATTTAGGTATACCTACTGTTTAACTGTTTGTTTGCATGTATAAATAAATTAAATAAACTGAAGTAAACTTAAATAACTGCTTTTCCATCCACAATATATATCTGGACGTCTCTGTATACATACATTACTTTGCATTACAATGACATTAATATTTCAGAATTATTGTAGAAATAAATTAATATACCTAATGTAGATGCAGAATCTCTCCGTATAAAGATGGCTGGTTTCCACTTATTCCCACGAGAAGAATTAATTTGAAAGGGCGTTAATAAAGCATATTTAAGAATAAGTAATTGTTATATGGTAATCTATCCCGTGGAGGGTGACAGGAAAATTATTCGAATCACAATTATTCGAATGAACAATTCTTCGAAAAAACATTTGTAGGAACTAACTTTTTTTCGAATGACAATTATTCGAATGGCAGTTATTCGAATCCACAATTATCAGAAAACACAATTGTTCGAATTTTTATACGTTATATTGATAACAACAATTATCCGAAACACAATTCTTCGAATTTTTATTATCAAGACAGATAATATTGCTCCTATTTTCGGCGAAAAGTGACATACTTAGCTAAGTTATATTATATAATTCGACTCAGTTTGCAATCGATTTTTCTAAAAAGTGTCAAACGTTTGGAAAAATAATTTAAATATATTTATAATTAGGTATGAACGCAATTGCCTCATTTTCTTAAGAAACTAAAATAACGTTAAAGTTGGATGAGGTATGGCTGGAGTTTTATATGAAACGTAATATAATTGTGGCAATATGACCTGCTTCTGAAGATCAAAATAAAATGAATTTAGATTAATATAAAATAAGTCGAATAATAGGATTTTCTAACAAATGTTAGTCGAACAATTCATTTTCCATTAATTGTGATTCGAATAATTGATAGTCGAACAAATGTTATTCGAAGATTTGTTAATTCGAATAATTATTTTTTCGAACAATTGTGAATTCGAACAATTGTATTTCGAAGAATTTTCATGTAATCCCGTGGAGCACCCGGTAAAGAATTGGTCTCCCATTCTTCTCCATAAGTTTTCGAGTGTCCTGTAAAAGGCAGGTGTTCGAAAAAATAATACATTTTACATCTTGAGTTCGGCGATGAGGTTTGCCACCCATCCTGAATGTCTTAATTTTATATTGGCACGGAGAGGACAGCTTGCATGTTTTATATGCAGCTGGTCTGCTGGCTACCCCACTTGTGGGATATGCCGTGATGGTATAGTAGTATAGTAGTAGTAGTATTATGGTAATACCCAATTATTAAAATCTTACTAATAGTGGGTAATGTAAAGAAAAGAAACCTTGATGAATTTGTTTCCGATTTTGTTTACATTGAGTGAATATAATTGTTCTGCGTAGACATTCGTGCAGGAAATAAAATCATTTATAAAATATATTTATGACACAGTCGTTTTGAAGAATGCGTCCGTTTACAAACGGCTAACAGGCATATTGCAATATGACTAGTCATTTTAGTTCCGTTTCTCACCATCTCATGGCGTTGCGCATCAAAATAACAATACATTTATATCATGGTAGACCCAGTGATGGTAGACCTGTCAAAAATGTTCATATATGAGCGTTTCGGTCAAAACCTATCAAAATACACAATTCATGATCGAACTGTCAAACATATCAAACAATTCATTAAATTATCACTAGGTAGACCTGTGAAAAATTTTCATATCTATCTATCTATCTATCAAACATATTCTATCTATCATAATCTATCAAGCATAATCTATCAAAAAAAACTATCAAACATATTCATAAAATCGTCACTTCATGGAAGATTTGTCAAAATTATTCATATAAGCGATTTTACCGAAACCTATCAAAATACCAATCCAATCTGATGATTATGATTAAACTGTCAAATAAATTAATAAAATGATCAAATCCTGTCAAAATATTTCTGTAGGTATTTTTATCAACATTTATTCAAATTGCAACATAGTCATCAGAACATAATTGAACTGTCAAATTTATTCATAACATCATGGTAGACCTGTCAAAATTGTCAATAAAGCGTTTTTACAAATATCTATCAAAATACTCACATGATTGAATTGTCAAAAATATTCATAAAATCAGCGCATGGTAGACCTGACAAAAAATTTCATGGAATTATCTTATTTTTATATTAATATTATGGAATAGTAGACTTGTCAAATATTTTCATTTTCCCGTTTAAAACAAAGTTATTCGATAAACCCATATAATCGTCATTTCATGAATGAACAGTCAAAAATTTTCATGAAACTATCACAACATGATAAACCTGTCACGAAAATTAATTTTCGCGTCTTGATCAAAATCGATCGAAATTCGCAAACAATCGTCATTAATTCATGACTGAACTGTCACAAATTTTCATGTTATTATCACTTCATGGTAGACTTGTCAAAAATATTAATATTCGCAATTCGATCAAAATCAGACCATGGTAGACCTGTGTAAAATATACATATTCGCATCATAATCAAAATCTGTCGAAAACCCCAAACAATCGTCTATTCATAATTGAACTGTCAAAAATTTCATCACTAGTTTCAATTTAGTTATTGATAGTTTCATGAAAATTTTTGACAGTTCAATCATGAAATGACGATTGCAATGAGTTTTGATGTGATGATTTTTGATCTACCATGATGTGAATTATCACATCACAATTATTACAATCTTTGTGAATTTTTTGACAGTTCAATCATGTAATGACGATTCTACGGGCATTTCGATGGATTTGGCTCAAAACACGAAAATGAATATTTTTGACAGGTCTACCATGATGTGATAATTTCATAAAAGTTTTGACACTTCAATCATGAAATGACGATTGTACGGGCATTTCGATGGATTTTGCTCAAAACATGAAAATTAATATTTTTGAGAGGTCTACCATGATGTGTTACTTTCATGGAAATTTCGATAGTTTAATCATATTATGACGATGTACGGGTATTCCGATGGATTCTGCTCAAAATACGAAAATGAATATTTTTGACAGGTCTACCATGATGTTCTAATTTCATGATAATTCTTACAGTTCATTCATGAAATGAGGATTGTTTGGTTTTTTAAAATGGATTGTGCTCAAAACACGAAATACGAAAATTTTTGACAGGTTTGACAGGACAGACAAAACATTTTATGATGTGATAATATCATAAAATGTTTTGACAGTTCAATCATGAAATGAAGATTTTACGGGCATTTCGATTGTACGGCTATTTCGATGGATTTTGCTCAAAACACAAAAATGAATATTTTTGACAGGTCTAACATGATGTTCTAATTTCATGATAATTCTTACAGTTCATTCATGAAATGAGGATTGTTTGGTTTTTTAAAATGGATTATGCTCAAAACACGAAATACGAAAATTTTTGACAGGTCTACCATGATGTGATAATATCATAAAATGTTTTGACAGTTCAATCATGAAATGACGATTCTAATGTTTGTTTTTTTTGACGGATTATGCTCAAAACACGAAAACGAATATTGTTGACATGTATGATGATGATATTTTCGTGAAATATTTGACAGTTCAATCATGAAATGACGATTGTAGGGCAATTCGATGGATTTTGCTCAAAACACGAAAATTAATATTTTTGACAAGTCTACTATTATGTGATAATTTTATGAAAAATTTTGACAGTTCAATCATAAAATAACTAATGTTCGGTGTTTTTTTCCATCGATTTTGATCATAATGCGAATATGTATATTTAACACAGATCTACCATGAAAATATTTTGACAGGTCTAGTATGATGTGATAATTTCATGAAATTTTTGACAGTTTCATGAGAAATGACGTTTCTAATGTTTGGTTTTTTTCGACGGATTATGCTCAAAACACGAAAACGAATATTTTTGACACATATGATGATTATAATTTCATGAAATTTTTGACAGTTCATTCATGAAATGTCGATTGTACGGGTATTTCAATCGATTGTGAAAAAAACGCAAAAATTAATATTTTTGACAGGTCTACCATTGATATGCTAATTTCATGGAAATTTATATAGTTTATTCATGAAATAAAGATTGTTTGGTTTCTTTCGATGGATTATGCTCAAAACACAAGTGTGATAAATTCATGAAATTTTGACAGTTGTCATGGAATAACGATTGTATGGGTTTTTTGATAGATTTTGATCATATAACGAAAATTATTTTTATTTCAGACAGGTCTCCCATGGTGTGTTATTTTCATGGAAATTTTGATAGTTCAATCGTGAAATGACAATTGTATGGGTATTTTGATCTACCATGAAGTGATAATTTCATTAATCATTTTACAGTTCAATCATGAAATGACGATTGTACGGATATTTCGATCGATTTTTATCAAAACACGGAAATGAATATTTTTGGCAGGTGATTACCATGATGTGATAATATCATAAAATGTTTTGACAGTTCAATCATGAAATGACGATTTTACGGGCATTTCGATCGAAAGTGAGAAAAACGCAAAAAAGAATATTTTTGACAGGTCTACCATGGAAATTTCGAATGTTCAATCATCTAATGACGATTGTACGGGTATTCCGATGGATAATGCTCAAAATACGAAAATGAATATTTTTGACAGGTCTACCATGATGTTCTAATTTCATGATAATTCTTACAGTTCATTCATGAAATGAGGATTGTTTGGTTTTTTTCGATGGATTATGCTCAAAACACGTAAACGAAAATTTTTACAGGTCTAGTACGATGTGATAATTTCATGAAATATTTGACAGTTCAATCATGAAATGACGATTGAACGGCCATTTCGATGGATTTTGCTCAAAACACAAAAATGAATATTTTTGACAGGTCTACCATGTTCTGATAATTTCATAAAAATTTCATAAAATGACTATTGTTCGGTGTTTTTTCCATCGATTTTGATCATAATGCGAATATGTATATTTTACACAGATCTACCATGATCTGATAATTCTATGAAAATATTTTAACAGGTCATTCATGAAATGACGAATGTTTTGTGTTTTTCCTTGGATTATGCTCAAAAAACGAAGCCAAATTTTTTTGACTTCGTGACTTGATGATAATTTCATGAAATTTTTGACATTTTAATCATGAAATGACGATTGTACGAGCATTTCGATGGATTTCGTTCAAAACACGAAATTAAATATTTTCGACAGGTCTAGTATGATGTGATGATTTCATGAAATTTTTGACAGTTCAATCACGAAATGACGATTGTAGGGCAATTCGATGGATTTTGCTCAAAACACGAAAATTAATATTTTTGACAAGTCTACTATTATGTGATAATTTTATGAAAAATTTTGACAGTTCAATCATAAAATAACTAATGTTCGGTGTTTTTTCCATCGATTTTGATCATAATGCGAATATGTATATTTAACACAGATCTACCATGAAAATATTTTGACAGGTCTAGTATGATGTGATAATTTCATGAAATTTTTGACAGTTCAATCATGAAATGACGATTCTACGGGCATTTCGATGGATTTTGCTCAAAACACGAAAAATGAATATTTTTGACAGGTCTACCATGATGTGATAATATCATAAAATGTTTTGACAGTTCATTCATGAAATGAAGATTTTACGGGCATTTCGATTGTACGGCCATTTCGATTGTACGGCCATTTCGATGGATTTTGCTCAAAACACAAAAATGAATATTTTTGACAGGTCTACCATGATGTGATAATTTCATAAGAAGTTTTGACAGTTCAGTCGGACAATTGTTCGGTGTTTTTTCCATCGATTTTGATCATAATGCGAATATGTATATTTTACACAGATCTACCATGATCTGATAATTCCATGAAAATATTTTGACAGGTCATTCATGAAATGACGAATGTTTGGTTTTTTTCGATGGATTATGCTCAAAAAAAGAAGCCAAATTTTTTTGACAGGTATAATGATAATTTCATGAAATTTATGACAGTTTAATCATGAAATGACGATTGTACGAGCATTTCGATGGATTTCGTTCAAAACACGAAATTAAATATTTTCGACAGGTCTAGTATGATGTGATGATTTCATGAAATTTTTGACAGTTCAATCACGAAATGACGATTGTAGGGCAATTCGATGGATTTTGCTCAAAACACGAAAATTAATATTTTTGACAAGTCTACTATTATGTGATAATTTTATGAAAAATTTTGACAGTTCAATCATAAAATAACTAATGTTCGCTGTTTTTTTCCATCGATTTTGATCATAATGCGAATATATATATTTAACACAGATCTACCATGAAAATATTTTGACAGGTCTAGAATGATGTGATAATTTCATGAAATTTTTGACAGTTCAATCATGAAATGACGATTCTACGGGCATTTCGATGGATTTTGCTCAAAACACGAAAAATGAATATTTTTGACAGGTCTACCATGATGTGATAATATCATAAAATGTTTTGACAGTTCATTCATGAAATGAAGATTTTACGGGCATTTCGATTGTACGGCCATTTCGATGGATTTTGCTCAAAACACAAAAATGAATATTTTTGACAGGTCTACCATGATGTGATAATTTCATAAGAAGTTTTGACAGTTCAGTCTATTGTTCGGTGTTTTTTCCATCGATTTTGATCATAATGCGAATATGTATATTTTACACAGATCTACCATGATCTGATAATTCCATGAAAATATTTTGACAGTTCATTCATGAAATGACGAATGTTTGGTTTTTTTCGATGGATTATGCTCAAAAAAAGAAGCCATTTTTTTTTGACAGGCATAATGATGATAATTTCATGAAATTTATGATAATCATGAACTGACGATCGTACGGGCATTTCGATGGATTTCGCTCAAAACACGAATTTGAATATTTTTGACAGGTCTACCATGTTCTGATAATTTCATAATAAAAATTGACAGTTCAATCATAAAATGACTATTGTTCGGTGTTTTTTCCATCGATTTTGATCATTATGAGAATATGTATATTTAACACAGATCTACCATGATAAATCCATGAAAAAAATTTGACAGGTCTAATACGATGTGATAATTTCATGAAATTTTTGACAGTTCAATCATGAAATGACGATTGCACGGCCATTGCGATGTACAGTCATCAAATGACTAATTTTTGGGTTTTTTCGATGGATTATGCTCAAAAAACGAAGCCAAGTTTTTTTGACAGGTATAATGATGATAATTTCATGAAATTTTTGACAATTCAATCATGAAATGACGATTGCACGGCCATTGCGATGTACAGTCATCAAATGACTAATTTTTGGGTTTTTTCGATGGAAAATGCTGAAAAAACAAAGCCAAGTTTTTTTGACAGGTATGATGATGATTTTTGACAGTTTAATTATGAAATGACAATTGTACGGGCATTTCGATGGATTTCGCTCAAAACACGAAATTTAATATTTTTGACAGGTCTAGTATGATGTGATAATTTCATGAAATTTTTGACAGTTCAATCATGAAATGACGATTCTAATGTTTGGTTTTTTTCGACGGATTATGCTCAAAACACGAAAACGAATATTTTTGACATGTATGTATGATGATTATAATTTCATGAAATTTTTGACAGTTCATTCATGAAATGTCGATTGTACGGGTATTTCAATCGATTGTGAAAAAAACGCAAAAATTAATATTTTTGACAGGTCTACCATTGATGTGCTAATTTCATGGAAATTTATATAGTTCATTCATGAAATAAAGATTGTTTGGTTTTTTTCGATGGATTATGCCCAAAACACAAGTGTGATAAATTCATGAAATTTTTGACATTTCAGTCATGGAATAACGATTGTATGGGTTTTTTGATAGATTTTGATCATATAACGAAAATTATTTTTATTTCAGACAGGTCTCCCATGGTGTGTTATTTTCATGGAAATTTTGATAGTTCAATCGTGAAATGACAATTGTATGGGTATTTTGATCTACCATGAAGTGATAATTTCATTAATCATTTTACAGTTCAATCATGAAATGACGATTGTACGGATATTTCGATCGATTTTTATCAAAACACGGAAATTAATATTTTTGGCAGGTTTACCATGATGTGATAATTTCATAAAAATTCGAACAGTTCAAATGAATATGGAATGAAAATTGTTTGGGTTTTTTCCATCGATTTTGATCATAATCCGAAAAAGTATATTTTTGGCAGGTTTACCATGATGTGATTATTTCGATAGTTCATTCATGAAATGATGATTGTACGGGCATTTCGATGGATTATGCTAATTGTAAATTTTATTTAAAAAAAAATTGCTGTAGCCAAAGTACAGAATATTCGAAAACTTAGGGAAAGAGTTAGTTCTTTCTTTGCCATCTGGCATCTGCTCCACGGATCGGGAAAATTAAACACAGCATGTCATAAATTTTTAATTTGCTTTTATTTTTTTTTAATACGCGGCGGCAGAATTGCCATCCACACCTCTCAGCATTATACAACCAGATAAGTCTCCATATGATCAGTCATGGTCACACAAAAACTTAATAGTCTAATGCCGGGAAAAATTCACCTATCCAGATATACAGGATATCAAAGGATTAGGCTCAAAACGCGGGATCATGATTGTACCAGCATTGTGCCTGAAATATCTGTGTTCAAAAACTTCTCAAGTGTTTATTAGAATAGATTTTTGAATTTTAATATACAAATTAACCGGTAAATCTAATTTTTGTAAATTATTTATTAAAGATTTCGGAGTTACCCCTGTAGCTGACATGACTAAAGGTATTATATAAACGGATCTAGAATGCCAAATATTTTTTTTTATTATTATTATTCATTTATTATTTGCTAGAACCATAACAATAACAGAAAACTACGACAAAATATTACTTATATCTTAAAACATATTCCTTAACCATTTAATTTTTTTAAATGATAATTAACATATTTTTTACAGATATAAAAAAACTTACAAAAACATGTTTTATATCAACTTATTCGTGGAAAATAATAACATGTACTTAAGTACATAAAAATAGCTCAAAATGATTTACGTATTTACGTGAAGGTTTGCGAATAAAATAAACAAATAAATAATAATAATATACACAATGACTCCTTGAGTGCAACAATAATATTAAAATAATTAATTAATAAGCTTAATTACTTACTTCTATCACATTTACTGAATCTAATTAAAAATAACAATCACGTGTGTTTTATTAATTAGCAGTGTTCCCAAAAATGTAATCAGCTGTCAGATTTCATAGTTACAAGGTAGTGTTATATTTCATTCATTTTATTAGTAACTCAATTATTTTCTTATGTACATAGATAGGTATAGTAATTTTCATGGTTAATTGACGTTTGGTGCCGCCTCGAAGAATAATTGTAATATTTAATTATTTAATAGGCATCTACATCATACATACAGCTGTCAATCAACGATATTGGATATTTTTTTTTAAAGATATACCTATCTGGGTTTTGTTATAAACCCAATTGAATTAAACAATAAATTCTATTTCACTGAAATGCAATTAACGTGGTTAGATGGAAGAAATCACTAATATGGTAATAATCTTGCCACTGTATAATATGGTAATAATCTTGCCACTGCATAATATGGTAATAATCTTGCCACTGCATAATATGGTAATAATCTTGCCACTGCATATATTATCATTTATTTATTTATTTTATTCTTCTTGCACATCATCATTCACATAACAAAATTAGCAAATCAATTTAGGTAAGAAAAAATGTGATGATATGCAGTTGCGAGATTTTCACTATAATATAGTGATTTCTTCCATCATACCCAACATCATCAGATATACTTTTATGTAAATTGCTTCGTTGATTTTATTTTATTAATGATGATGTGCAAAAAGAATAATAAATAAATTAAAAATATATGAATTTGAAGGGTCTTTATGGCTATACCTATATTATAAGCTACATAACTATATCTAGTACTTTTCCATTACGGCATATCATCAATTGGGGTAGCCAGCAGACCAGCTGCATGTAATAAACATGTAAACTGTCTTCTCCGTGTTAATAACAATAAGATTTTCAGGATGGGTGCCAAACTTCATCGTGGAATTTAAGAACAACTGCCTTTATTAACACAACACTCGAAACTTTTTTTTGAATAAAAAAATAAATTTAGATTTTGCACAATGTTATATTATTTAAACATGGTTCTACAATCAAGATGTCTAATTAGTTTTGTTATCTGCACGTTGTGCCCAAATCCAGTTAAACAATAAAAAAATGGTAAATATTCTAATTATATGTTAAAATGTCTTCCTATATCCTATCCTATACCCTCACGCCGTGTCCCAAGTGGGGTAGGCAGAGAGAACGGAACGCCAAACAGATCTATCTTTACACACTTCCTTCGCTTCCTCCACATTCATACAGTTCCTCATACACGCACGTCGGTTCCTCTTACTCAACACGCGGCCGTCCTTGAGAATTTGATCCACGTGATCAAGCCACGTGGTTCTCGGACGCCCGCGTTTCCTCACACCCTTTCTTTCAGATAAGTATATCCTCTTTGTCATTCTTTCCTCTTTCATTCGTTCCACATGACCAAACCATCTCAATTTATTTACACGCATTCTGTCCACAACAGTCTTCTTGCATCCGCTCATTCTTCTAATATCCTCATTCTTCACTCTATCACGCAGCGTTTTACCAACCATTCTTCTCAACGATCGCATCTCTACTGCATTTATTCCACTTTCGTCCTTCTTCAACCACGTCCATGTCTCGCTTGCATACGTAAGTGACGGTACCAGAATGGTATTGTGCACCAGCATTTTAGCCATGTTCGACACATTGTCATTGCTGACAATGGGTCGAAGTGCACCGTTTACTCTAGCACCGGCCACTTTCCTTCTTTCAATGTCCCTATCGCATCTTCCATCCCTCGTAAACATACTTCCCAAATATACATACTCACTTACTTGCTCCAAACATTCGTCACCAACTTTAATCTCGCAAATCGTTTTTTCATTCTCTCTTTCAAAAACAAGAACTTTCGTCTTCATAACGTTCATTTTCAAACCATTCAAATTGCAACTATCATACACACACGTAACAATCTCTTGTAAGTCCCTTTCACTCTCAGCCATTAACACCAAATCATCTGCGTACATCAATGCATTCACCCGAAACCCATTCAGCTCGACACCAACATCCATCTCTTTCACAGGTCGCATACAGTAGTCGAAGAATAGATTGAACAGCCACGGAGACATGACACAACCTTGCTTCACTCCTTTGGTGAGGACAAACCACTCCGAGAGAGTGTTATTTACCCTCACGCAAGCGGAGCTTCCCACGTAAAGTGAAGATATTGCGCGGATCAACCGGCTGCTCACCCCATACTCCGACAACACGCGCCACAACCTTTCCCGGTCCACTCGATCATATGCTTTCTCCAGATCCACGAACGCACAAAAAAGCCTCTGGTGTTTACCCAGAAACTTCTCTATAACCATTCGCAGGGAGAAGATCTGATCGGTGCACCCTCTGCCATTCAAAAAAGCTCCTTGCGCATCCCATATCTTACACTCAGTTATCTTTCGTACTCTCTCAATCAAAATTCTACCATACAGTTTCCCTATTGAGCTCAGCAAGCTAATAGCCCGATAACTCCCGCATTCAAGCCTAGAGCCTTTCCCTTTGTACAGGGGGCAGATGATAGCCTTCTTCCAATCCTCTGGTGTAACACCTTCTCTCCAACAATCGTTGAAAAGCTCCAAACACCACGCGAGAGCCCCCGGTCCACCAGACTTGATGAGCTCAACGGCAACACAATCATACCCTACAGCTTTACCGCACTTCGCTTTTTTTAATGCATTCAAAATCTCATTCATGTCTATCATATCGTTTTCATTCACACTGCTTTCACTGTCGTCATAAAATCGTCGTCATTAAAATGTCTTACTTATTTGTATTTTTGTATCATTTGCATTGCATTGCATTGCATACTTGTTTATCATAATTATATATCTGTACTAAATTTATATGTATTGTCTGTAGTGTTCCGTCGATTTGAATAAATAAATAAATAAATTTGCCAAATAATTCATTCCGTCATACAAAATAATCAATTCCGTCGATTTGAATAAATAAATAAATTTACCAAATAATTCATTACATGAAATAAAATCGCTGAAATCAGATGTATGTATCATTAGATCATTTGATAATTAAATATATCCATTTCCATGCGTTCTCGTACGGATTGTTGCAGAGAAAAACTACAGTGTAAAACAAAATTATTTAAATGTTCATTCTTCCATTCATACTATCACGCCATTTCCCACAAGTGGGGTAGCCTACGGACCAACTGCACGTAACAAACAAAGGTATAAATAATTTATTATTGTCCTCTTCGTGGCAATAAAAGTTAAGACAATCAGAACAGACGGCATACCCCATCGCTTGACTTAAGATGTTAAATGTCTGAAACGTGATGTTTTACGAAGAGGTACTTGCTTTAAGAGGACACTTCAAAAATAAAAGAATAGAGAAGCAGACATATTCTTTACCCGGAACTACGTGAGAGTAGTAAGTTTAATGCACTTTGAAAGTTACATAAATATTACTTTAATTGATAATAGAATTGATAACATGCTAACAAAAAATGTACTTTGCGTTGTACTAATAATGACATCTGTTGAAATTTCCCGTAAGCATATTCGAATGTACTAAAACAACAATAAAATGAAATTTATTTAATAAAAATAGGTACGTATTGAAAATTTACATCAATAGGTAAACATTAAAATTATTACATTAAAATAATAATATGGTATGTGATAACGTACATTTGCACCACTTCACATAGATGGCGGTGTAGTATCAGTTTAGTTTAATAAATTAACGTCGTGTGTAAGGTTTGTGTCTTGACCGTTCATTTATAAATTTGCGACTTTAAAAATTCGCCTTTTCGACGATTTCACGGGAAACTTTTGATTTATATTAATATATGGTTTCTTGTGTTTCTTGAGTTCGTGTTGTGAGGGTGTGTGCGTGTGTATGTGTTTAGAATAGTTTTTTTTCCCTTCATCATTCTTATACCTTGGACAAATCTTCTTTTTTTCAATTTTAGGCCGACTATTGTAGTTGTAGTGTGTGTTTGTTTTATTTATTTTTTTGAGAAAGAATACTGTTATCACCGTCCCAGAACAGAGCAATCTAGTGGGACGGTGTAATTTCCCTGTCTTGCGAGAATCAATTAGCGACGTACACGGTCAGGCGGGCCAGGGGTGGCCTGATATGGGACCCTATTTTTTACAAAGACCAACATACCTAATTTATCCATTTTTTGGTCCCTGTGAGGGCTGCCCCTGGCTCGCTCATCTGAGATCCCTATAGGGAGCCCATGATGAGTTTGATAAGAAGAAAGAGTGATATGTGTTGTCCATAATAATTTAAAATATAATTATTGTGAAAATTGTCAAATGTACCCATTGTAAGAGGGGAAATAAAAGAATTTCATTTCATTTCATTTCATTTTTGTGCAGTCCCGGATTACTGAAGATCTTTATTTTTTATGTATTCATTCTTTACATTCATACTTCATTGGTTATAATTCAATCATTACAAAATATCCTAAAATTATCAGTTATATACAATTTAATACATAAAGATCGGGATTAATGTAAGATTATGATATCTTCCAACTAAGTCAGTTAATAAAAATTACACACCTACAAATATATTTTAACTATGTAACTTTTAACTATATAAAAATGTAATATTCGTTTTGCAAAATAATTTCATACTATTTTAATTTACTTAGGTATGTCTAGATTGATTTTATTTATTAATTAACCCACGAGATAGCTATAATCTTTTATATTATATGATAAGTTGCATCATCGAAGATTACCCATAATATAATTTATAATATGTAAAATTTATAACTATGTTTTTTAATTAATTTTACGACTTGATAACTATTTCATCTTTACCCCCATATGTTAATCTTTTATAACACCAATAAATAAAGTAGGTATAAAATAAATCCAAATTTATTGGTAAGGAGTTTGTTGCTTCAATAGGATATCTTCTCGACAACAATAAATTTTAAAACAGGATACTCTATACTGTTTCATCAGGATCGGTGACTAGCATCATTGCTGAAAACGTATAACAAATACGCGATGTCTTCAAATAAAAAAATATTATAATACTTTACTCGTATTCTATAAGTTTACGAATATTATGTAAAAGGCAATTAAAGTATTTTTACATTTAAATTAGCATTAAGTTTTAAATTGATTCAATTCTGAGTGCTAAACTTTTATGACAGAATGATTTGCAACGCTCATGATATTCATATGTCGATTCCGCTTAATTGGGACACATCGGGACTTATTAAGCGGCTGTCCCAATTAAGCGAATTTCACATTTTCTATAATTCATTTATTTGGTTACATATAGGTAATAAAAATGATCATATAAATTACAAATATTTTATATAAACTTTAAAGAAAAAATAAATAAGTTCCATATTAAAATAATACATAGGTAGGTACATACAATTTAATTCAGTGCAAAAATGAGTCAAGTGTAGTCTGTCTTTTGTTTTTGTAACATTTCTTTGTACATATTTTTTCTTGAAAATATGTGTAACGTAATAATATGTGCTGTGATCTTAAATTTACTGTCCCAATTAAGCGGAATGTTGTCCCAATTAAACATTGCTTTCTTGGTTTGGTTTCTGTTCTTTGAGATTTGTCCCAAATAAGCGGCTGACCCAATTAAGCGGAATCGTCTGTATGTCATTCTATCCGTGTCATGAAAATATGATACCTACTTAGAATATTCAGCAAAGACCTATTTTACTGCAAAATGAAAATGTTAAATGAGACCTATATTAGATCTTATATGCAATGTTTTACGAATACATGACTTTTACAGAATATTTGATTATTTACAAAAAAGAGTGGTGGAATTCGAATAATAGGATATACATCGTCAATTGAGTAGATCATGTAGGTATTGCTATATTTATATAAATTATTAATCCACTGTGATTTATTTGAACGCTACGATTACTGAGAAATACTCGTAATCCATCTTAATTTCAATAAAAAATTCGAATAATCATTAAAAGGTAGAAGCAATTAAACAAATACTTCTTCCTATTAGACATCACTGTATGATCTGAATCATACTGCGTAACCAACGAATCGATAATCTCATATTATTATTAAGGAACTATCATTGGAGGTCAGAATAAAAATAAATAATATTTTTGTACGTTTATACATTCAGTATATTTGTATGTTTATCAGATGTAAACACTTTTATAAAAAATGTAACCATTATCATCATAAGTTGCTCTACAGCCCGTTATGAGCCTTGGCCTTTTCCAAGTTTGCCTCCATCTTCCTATCTATCTTGGCATATACTTTCCCAATCCCTGATGCCAATGATGTCTATATCCCTCTGTACTCACTCAATCCAACGGAGTTTGAGTCTACCAACACTTCGTCTACATACCTTGTGGTCTTGGGAAACAGAAAAAGCAATACCTTCATTGAAAATATATATTCATTCAGCGTGTATTTTAAGATAAAAAAATTATATCTACATTTATATGATTTTTATATATTGCAGATGAGTAATATGAAATAAAAAAAACGATGTTTTTTCCGAGTTTTAAACAAATATGTTATATAAAACCGGTGATCATCCGGTGAAGAATTGGTCTCACACCCTTTTCCGTAAGTTTTCGAGCGTTCTGTTAAAGGTAGATGTTCGAAAAAACAAAGATATTATTTTTACATATTAAATTCAGCGATAAATTTTTACACTTTTCTTGAATGTCTTGATTTTTTGTTGGCACAAAGAGGGCAGCTTACATATTTATTACATGCGGCTGGTCTGTTGGCTACCCCACTTGAGGGATATGCTGTGATGGTATAGTAGTATATAAACAAAAGATAATCATTTCTTCATTTCACAAATGAGCTATTTCATCACTTTCGAATGTCTCGTTTATTATAGTACGGAGATGATGACCTGTTAGTACATTACATGTAGTATATCCAATGGCTATAGATTAATGCATAGACAGTCGTGTTGTTAAAAACTAGTTATAAATAAAATGTTGATATCTGAACCATCATTGTCATACTATCACTGGTAAACTGCAGTATAGGTAGTATGATGTTTCTTCAAGGTCTTCCAATCAACCATGATGGTTTGATTGCGTCTTGTTTTGCTTTATGATTTTGCATTGAAAAATTTATTACCTTCTTACACATATCAATAATAAATTGTTAAATTATTACAGTTTTTTGCGTAAATAATTTTCTCACAATAAACGGACATAGTACCACCGATTCTATTTCATTTTTAGTGTGCACTAACTAAAATAGTAACATTCCATTCCAATTATAGTTAGTCTACATCGGTATTCTATAACTTCTAAAATTGTTCCTAATTAGAATTATATATCATATAGAATACGAATGTTATATAGAATCAATCAAGGGGGTAAATATCTTCTATTTTGGTTTGTAATGCAGTTGTCTGAAGCGAAGGGTAGAAATCACAAATACTATTTTCCCATCACGGCATATCTAATAAGTGAGGTAGCCTGCAAATCAGGTGCATGTTATATACATGCAAGTCATCTTCTCTGTGTCAACAAAAAAATCTCATTGCTGAATATAAATGTTTTTATTTTATTGAACACGTGCCTTTTATGAAAACTATGAAAACTAGGTTTGTCATATAGACTCGAATTATTCGATAATAAAAAAACTATGAAAACTAGGTTTGTCATATAGACTCGAATTATTCGATAATAAAAAAAACTATGAAAACTAGGTTTGTCATATAGACTCTAATTATTCGATAATAAAAAAACTATGAAAACTAGGTTTGTCATATAGACTCGAATTATTCGATAATAAAAAAACTATGAAAACTAGGTTTGTCATATAGACTCGAATTATTCGATAATAAAAAAAAACTATTAAAACTAGGTTTGTCATATATAGACTCGAATTATTCGATAATAAAAAAAAACAATAATAAAAAAAAACTAAGCAAACTAAACTCGTGGTTAGATGGAAGAAATCACTTGATAGTGATAATCTCGCCACTGCATATCGTCCTAGTATTTTAAATTTTAAATTTTGTATTGTTTTATTTGGTATTTTAAATATTTTATTATTTTGTTAACATTGTTGTATAATGATGATGTGCAAAAAGAATAAATAAAAAAATACTAAAGAAAGTACTGAATGTAAGTATATGTTTATACATTTAGTTAATACACGGGCGTTTTGCACCAATAAAAATATAAATGAGCTAGTACACAGTATGTAGTTACCTACATGTCTTGAATAAGTAAAAATATTATGCAATACACACACCGTGCTAAATTTCTTTACTATATTTAGATAGTTGCCCGTCTTGTTTGGCGTAGGTACAATGACACATATTCTAAGACGGATCATGAATAACGGTACTAATTCAATGAAATCGTTCTTTCGAAGTTTTTTTTTATAAAACAATAACATAACTAATATAAAGCAATAACGTGATACGCATAGTAGTTTGTTTTATTAATTTCGTTGTGGAACTCTACTACCTAAACACCGACACAGTGAATAAACGTAACTTTTGATACATACCATGGTGTTATCAGATTGATACTGGAATATTGGATATCAGGTTTGACTCTAAATTTGTTCATTAAATTGACATAATTAATTTTAATAACGAGGAAATGCCTATTTTGTTTTCAAGCTTAGATTTGATATTATTATCTATTCTGAGTTGGCTGGAAGAAATCGCAAATGCGATGAACCCGCATTTTTGTCTTATTTATTTGCAACCGCTTAATATGCTTGTGATAATTACCAAGAACATTTTATCATTTATTTACTTACGAATTCCAGACTTTTCTATTATTTTTTTTCACCTTAGTGTCACATGTTTTTCGATTGGTCACTTAAGCCAGCCTAGAGCCAATTCGTAAGCGTTGGGATGCCTTTTTCACTTGTTCCGATTAGATTTCGCACAGTGTTACATTGTGTAAACATGGTTCTTCTACACTGAGAAAAATACTCACAACGAATCATTGGTACGTACTATCAGATTAGGACCAGAAATAGTACAAACGATTCATTAGTACGAATCTACAATATTAACCTATCGCAAACAAGTCGTTGGTAAATTTACTAACAATTTGTTTGCGAAAAGTAAATATTATAGATTCGTACTAATGAATCGTTTGTACTATCTCTGGTCCTAATCTGATAGTACGTACCAATGATTCGTTGTGAAATTTCGTTAGTATTTTTCTCAGTGTATCGAGATTAAAACATATTGTGGAAAAAATACAAAAAATCAAGACCAAAATAGAAAATATTGTCCCACCACTGATATCTAGATATATGCAATTTAAAAAACCTGATACCTTTGTCTGAAATAAAAATTATATTTGTGTTGACTTTGATTGACAGATGTTGCTTACTCAGAAAAAAATAGGTATCATTTAGGCCCAAAATTACAATACAGGCTTAAGATCCTCCTTAACCTTAAGGAACACATAAAGCTTCGCTTTCCAAAATTACGCGAATTACAATGTCTCCTTCGCACGAATTTGCGGCTTAGCCTACTCCTTAAGTTAAGGAATATCCGGAGGTGTCCTCAACAACGTTAAGCTTGCTTAAACTCAGTTATTTTTTTCATCACCAGGAGGCGCCACTAGTAACAATAAGAACAAACTGACATTAATGTCATATGTTCGCGCTTTCATTACGCTTTTTGTTTGTTGTTTCTAAGGTTGCTTCATTTGCGCTTCTATTTGAATTTTTTCGTTACTGACCCTATTTCGTCGGTAACGAAAAAATCCAAGAGCATTTACGAAATCAAAACAACAACACGAAAAATGGCGCGCGTCGCCGTTAACATGACAGATGTGAGGTTAATGCATAGACAAAATCACGATAAAACAACTAGTAGGGCTACCAACTTAACCATATTTGCGGCTTAGTCAAGTCGCAGTCGAATATTGATTGAAATTCTCGTGTGAGCAGTAAGCTCGACTTAACTTTTAAGCCTCCTCACCAAAGCTCCACGATAAGCTACTGATTGTAATTTCGGGCCTTAGATTTTATCCAGTTACAGTATTTTTATATATATATAACGAGTTGTTCAACAAGAACTTTGTTTTTTAATTGTGGCAACACCAGCAACATGATAGTTTTGACATTTAATTTTATGACGTATTCGTAGTGGATGCATTGGCAATTGTTGCAATGAATTCAATTTCGCTTGAAAATCGCATTAAAATAATTAAAATCCATTATGAAAATGGTGGTTCTGCTAAAGTGACATTTCGTCAAATTCGTGATATTTTCGGACAACATAATCGTCCTTCTGAGACCGCTATTAAGAATTTGGTCGCTAAATTTGAGTCGACAGGCTCGATACAAAATGTGTTAACACCAACGCGTGTACGACCGGGTCGTTCAACTGAAAACATCGCAGCCGTGAGCCACAGTGTTGAAGCAGATCCAAATTTGTCAATTCCTCGACGTTCTCGACAATTGGGGTTATCCAAAACCACCACATGGCGAATTTTGCGTAAGGATTTGGCTTTGAAGCCTTACAAGGTTCAACTGGTGCAGGAATTGAAGCCGAACGACCATTCAAATCGCCGTAGATTCGCTCAATTCATTCAGGAACAACCCGCTGGTTTTTCTGAAAAAATCATTTTTTCAGACGAAGCCCATTTTCACTTGTCAGGGTACGTCAACAAGCAAAATTGCCGCATTTGGGCTTCTGAAAATCCTAGAGCAATTATTGAGAAGCCGTTGCATGCTCAGCGTGTCACTGCATGGTGCGCTATGTGGTCTGGAGGCGTGATTGGGGTTTTTTTTTCGAAGATGAGACTGGAAATGCGGTAACGGTCAATGGATCACGCTATCGCAAGATGTTGACAACTCAATTTTGGCCTATTATTGATGACGTGGATATCACTGACATGTGGTTTCAACAGGACGGTGCCACATGTCACACAGCCAATGAAACGATCAATTTATTGCAAACCAAATTTCCCGATCGCATGATTTCACGAAACTCAGCTGTTAAGTGGCCAGCCAGATCGTGTGATTTAACGCCACTGGATTATTTCTTGTGGGGCTATGTTAAGGACAGAGTCTATACGGAGCCAATCGAATCGATTGCAGCCTTAAAACTCAAATCCGTGATGTGATTAGCGAAATAGTCCCGCCATTTTGCCAAAAAGTGATTAAAAACTTTGATGAAAGAATCGACATCTGTCAGCGTGCTCGTGGTGGACATTTGTCAGATATCATTTTTCATGCATAATTGCCAAACTTTTCTCTTTGTAATTCAATAAAAATTTTAAATCATCTTCATCAAATTTTTTTGTTTTATTTTGTTTTAAAAAACATAGTCCTTGTTGAAAACCCTTTATTATA